>CM040238.1:301819624-302349394 GCA_022545495.1 Chrysanthemum lavandulifolium | reverse complement strand
CTTGTGGAGTATATTCGAGAAGATAAAGTCATCAAGTTAGTGGTCCAAAGACTCAAGAATAAAGTTCAAGAAGGAAACGAGAAAGAAATGAAGAAAAGAAGCTTAAACGAAGAAATATTGGAAGCCTCGTTGTTCCCGACACACCTTCACCATTTTGGCCATAACTTTTGCATACGGACTCCGTTTGACCTCCCGTCATGCCACGGAAAGATAAGAGAAAGATCTACAACTTTGCAGTTTATGACTTTTGTGATTTTGCTCCAACCGATCGGTCGAGCCCGTAACCGATTCGGTTGGAGAGCTGTCAGAAGACCAACCGATTGGTTGGAGCCCAACCGGATCCGTTGGAGGTCCTGTTTCAGCCATTTTTCCATCACTAAGATCCCAAACGTGTTCCAAATGATTCTAGTCCCTTCCTACATGGTTTCTAGTCCCTTCCAAGCTCCTTGGCCTCCAAGTAATGCATTGAATACCCTAGGCCTTGGTAGTAGTATAAATAGAACCCATTTGGCACCTCATTTCATCATCCCTTCTCCATCTTTCTCATCCCTTTCATCCACCACTCCATCTCTAGGTGTGAAATTCAAGCCTCCACCCTTAAGGACGAATTTCCACCTAAAACAACATCCTCTCTCAACTTACCTTCCCAAAGTGTGAAATTCAAGCCTCCACCCTTAAGGACGAATTTCCACCTGAGAGAACACAACCACTCTCAATATCTTCACCCCAAAGGTGTGAAACTCAAGCCTCCACCCTTAAGGACGAGTTTCCACCAACTATCCTATCCCAACTTGTGTGAAATTCAAGCCTCCACCCTTAAGGACGAATTTCCACCAATTAAACCAACTTATCTTCCCCAAAAGACCACAAACCTTTGCCAAATTCGTGTAGTGTGCTCAAGGGTTGTCGAAGGCGTTTGGACATCATCTTCCGGCTTGGTAGAACTATTGTAGTTGATTGGAGGCTTGAAGGAGTGCTATAATCCTTCATCTTTGCCTATTGTAATTCATACTTTGGGTAAACCTTGTTACTTTTCTATTTAAAGATGTTTGTTATTGATATGATTATTGAGATTTTGTGTTTGATTGGAATAATGATGAATGTCTTGAAACTTGTTACTTGTTCTCATAATGCTTTTCTTGTTGGTTTGATCCGTGACAATCATAACCATCAACTTGTTACTTGCTTAAACAAACAAACGACACTTGTAGTGCAACCAAGTCTCTTGGGACGACCTTGATTTACCATATACTATACTACAACTTGACTAGGGTATACTTGCCCGAATGTGTTCCTAGTTAACCGGTAATTCTTGTTACAAATTTAAAACCTCGTGAAGCACATCAAGTTTTTGGCGCCGCTGCCGGGGATTTGGTTTTTGTTCTTAGGTGTTTGTTTGTTTGTTTGTTTGTTTGAATGCTAAATTGCTCTTGCTCATGAATGATTGTTGCTTTGATCTTGTTTGATTGCTCTTGATGTTTGCTCATGATGTTTGCTTGAATGCTTGTCTTTTTCTTAAAATCTCTCATTTTCTAAAAAGTTGCTCAAATGATCGTTGCATCAAAACAAGTTTTTGATGTTGGGATTTCGTTTCATGTGTTCTAAAATGCTCATTTCAATGATTGCTTTCTAAGTTGCTCGAAAAATGTTTGCGAAAAAAACCACCAAACCACCCGGATCACTCTAACCGAATCGGTTGGCACTCCAACCGGATCGGTTGGAAGCCTCAGACTTAATAAACCACTACAACCGATCGGTCACTACCCGTAACGGATCCGGTTGAGTTCTGTAAAAAAAAAAAAAAAAAAAAAAAATTATTTCTTGTGTTTCTTGTTTCGTGTGTTTTGTTTTTTTTTATGTTATATGATCTCTTGCATGTCTCTAGGTTATTTGTTTTTGTTATTTTTGTTTATATTGGTTTCGTATTAATAAGATTATCTTGTCTTAGATTATCTTGTTTGATTTATGTTACGTGACTAATTGTGTTTTCTTGCGTCTATGTGATTGTCTTATCTGTGTTCGTGATTTTATGTTTATTTATGTTCTAAGTCTTGTTTTGTTTTATGTATTTGGCGTTCTTGCATATATGTGTGTTTATGTGTTTGGTTTACTTGTGTTTAGTTTTGTTTCCGTAACGTTCTATTTTTATTTTACCAATAAAAGTTTTGAAATAAAACTTGTGTTTAAAAAAAAAAAAGGATCGAAAAAAAAAATAAAAAAAAATTATTAGAAAAACTCCTCTAACCGATCGGTCGCATCCCGTAACCGGTTCGGTTGGAAGGTTGGTCACAATTTGGTTCATTCCAACCGATCGGTTACACCACAGAACCGATTCGCTAGACTATTCAAAAAAAAAAAAAAAAAATCAGTTTTTAATTTTTTGTTTTTGTGTGTTTGTGTTTAGATTAAATTAGTTTAAATGTCTTTTGTTTTGCAAGAGATCATTTCTTTTATTTGGTTTTTTTTTTTTTCCATTTTAAGTTTTGTTAATTTGGTACATTGTGAATAAATAAGTACATGTGTTTTAAAAATAAAATGTTTTGAACTTTGTGGGTATGTTCACCGGAAACCCTCACGAGACTATAACTCGCCCACTGGCCACCGAGGGTTTAAAGGCTTGTTGCATGCGCTAAATGCAACCGTGATGCCTCTGAAAGTGAGTTTTAGGATTTTACGCGTTTTGTAGTTTAGTTTATTTTGCGATTGAATAAACTCTTGGAGGAAGGATTGGTTGGATCGTGAACCTTATGCTCTTGATTGGACATGTTTGGTTGAAAGAGAAATCGATTGATCTCACACGCTTATGCTAGCGTTCGCTTAGCACCTTATCATATGGAGTTCGATCGCGATTTCTTTGGCCCGGGAGGTTTCGTTTCTCTTGGATTTATTATTTCATTTTCCCTATCTTACATGCTTTGAAGTTTATTTTTCATATTGAGGATTATGCTTAACTTAAGTGTGGGGGAAAGTTAAATAAGAAAAGCGAAACTAGTTTTTAAATTTCCAAATTTTTGGGCCAATTTTAAAATTTGTGAATTTGTTTGCCCTTATGATCTAGTTGTTTTCACGCTTATAGGTTGATATATTAGAATAACTGGATCAACCCACTGGTGAAATCGGTAAATTTTGAAAAACTTGAGATGTGTCCTGATTAATATTGCAATCCATTCTGGGATCGATGACATTTGCTAGCACATTTTATAGCCTTTCCACTAAATTGTGAGGATTTTAGCCTATTTCTTAATAGCATACATCTTTTATGCTTGGATCTTTTGTTGTGAGTGTGCCGGTGATTTTATTTATTCTAGAACTTGTACTTGCAAATCATTACCAGACCGCAGTAAGATCACATTCGTGTGATATAAGTGTTTATGCGTGATAAAGAGGCAACCTTAGGAATAAAACCAAATGGCCTTCCGTTTACATCTAATGATATATTAGCTAACCGTATCGGTTAGTTAACCACCCATATGGACCCATTTGTTAGCGCTCATCTTTAGCGCTAGATACCCTTAGTTACACCCTCCGAGCCATCCCTTTCTTTTTGTTACATTCAGAAAAATACAAAAATATTTAACACTTTAAACCTTAGCCTACCCCTTGTCGAAGTCTAATGGTTGGTTGCTAGTTGCTTGGTTGTTGGATAGTTTTTGATGATTATGAGTTAGCCACACTTTGCCATTCGTGTGTGCCATTCCGACAAAGATAGAGATTGATCACCTTTATATTTTGTATTTTTGTGGTGATGCTTATACGAAGTGTGGGGGAGATGTGATGTAAAAAAAAATATATGAAAAAAAAAAAAAAAAAAAAAAAAAAAAGTCATCGAAAAAAAAAAAAAATAATAAAAAAAAATATGTGATGACAGTTATAGCCAATGTGATATATTATTATGAAGATGAATGAAGATGAAGTATATTTGAGATATCGATTAGCCAATGTGCTAAAGACGTGATATAGATATTTGGTGATTGATATGTGAAGAGAAGATTGTAACTATAATCATTTTCGGGTTTGTGGTTTGTTCGTGACTAGCAACAATGGGTATTAGACTTGACTTTATTTTTCTTTTAACACCAATTTCATATATAATCCCATGCCTTATCCATACCCTTTATTCGCCCTAAGCCTATCGTTATAACCCGAATAAAAGCCCTCTTTAGATGTTTATACTTGGTGCTTACGCCACGTCGGTGGAGTTTTGTTTCTTGTACAAGCCTATGGTAATATTTAGATCATGACTGAGCAATATGAGTGTACTATTCCTTAATACTATCTATCACAAAATAAATTGAGTGTTGAGTGAATTATACATCCATTCCTTTTTCGTGAGGTGCTTAGCCATGTTATCAAGCGAGAGAATCCATGAGGTATTGTCAAACATCTCGATTTTTCACCTCTAAAAGCTTAAAATGATGAATCTTATCTCGTACTTGTACTTGATAGATTTGCATCACACTTTTGTTAATCATATTTCATGCACCATGTGGGTTTTATTTTTCTTAATTTCTAGATTTGCTTGAGGGCAAGCAAAGTTTAAGTGTGGGGGAATTTGCGCTCATTTTTCGCTTATTTTTATGTTTGTTAAAAAAAAAAAAAAAAAACCCAAAAGATTTTAATTTTATTTTTCTTTTCGCTTTGTCATTTCGGTTTGTAGTTTATTTTTCTTTTCTTAGATTTGCTTGAGGGCAAGCAAAGTTTAAGTGTGGGGAATTTGATAACGCTCAAATTGTGCATGTTTTAGTAGCGTTATCCGTGCTTTTATGTGTATTATTTGGCTATAATCATATGCTTTTAATGCTTAATCGTATCAAAGTGCGTTTGCTAGTTCATTTGTAGCCAAGCACAGAAAGTGGAGAAAAGAGAAAAAGAAGTAAAATCTGAAGGTTTCTCCATATCTGAAGAATTCCGACCAAAGAAAGTCTTGTGGAGTATATTCGAGAAGATAAAGTCATCAAGTTAGTGGTCCAAAGACTCAAGAATAAAGTTCAAGAAGGAAACGAAAGAAATGAAGAAAAGAAGCTTAAACGAAGAAATATTGGAAGCCTCGTTGTTCCGACACACCTTCACCATTTTGGCCATAACTTTTGCATACGGACTCCGCTTGACCTCCCGTCACGCCACGGAAAGATAAGAGAAAGATCTACAACTTTGCAGTTTATGACTTTTTGTGATTTTGCTCCAACCGATCGGTCGAGCCCGTAACCGATTCGGTTGGAGAGTCGTCAAGCAAGACCAACCGATTGGTTGGAGCCCAACCGGATCCGGTTGGAGGTCCTGTTTCACCATTTTCCATCACTAAGATCCCAAACGTGTTCCAAATGATTCTAGTCCCTTCCTACATGGTTTCTAGTCCTTCCAAGCTCCTTGGCCTCCAAGTAATGCATTGAATACCCTAGGCCTTGGTAGTAGTATAAATAGAACCCATTTGGCACCTCATTTCATCATCCCTTCTCCATCTTTCTCATCCCTTTCATCCACCACTCCATCTCTAGGTGTGAAATTCAAGCCTCCACCCTTAAGGACTAATTTCCACCTAAAACAACATCCTCTCTCAACTTACCTTCCCAAAGGTGTGAAATTCAAGCCTCCACCCCAAGGACAATTTCCACCTAGAGAACACAACCACTCTCAATATCTTCACCCCAAAGGTGTGAAACTCAAGCCTCCACCCTTAAGGACGAGTTTCCACCAACTATCCTATCCCAACTTGTGTGAAATTCAAGCCTCCACCCTTAAGGACGAATTTCCACCAATTAAACCAACTTATCTTCCCAAAAGACCACAAACCTTTGCCAAATTGTAGTGTGCTCAAGGGTTGTCAAGGCGTTTGACATCATCTTCCGGCTTGGTAGAACTATTGTAGTTGATTGGAGGCTTGAAGGAGTGCTATAATCCTTCATCTTTGCCTATTGTAATTCATACTTTGGGTAAACCTTGTTACTTTTCTATTTAAAGATGTTTGTTATTGATATGATTATTGAGATTTTGTGTTTGATTGGAATAATGATGAATGTCTTGAAACTTGTTACTTGTTCTCATAATGCTTTTCTTGTTGGTTTGATCCGTGACAATCATAACCATCAACTTGTTACTTGTTACTTGCTTAAACAAACAAACGACACTTGTAGTGCAACCAAGTCTCTTGGGACGACCTTGATTTACCATATACTATACTACAACTTGACTAGGGTATACTTGCCCGAATGTGTTCCTAGTTAACCGGTAATTCTTGTTACAAATTTAAAACCCCGATGAAGCACATCAGTAAATTAGATCTAATTATCGGAAAAATGTCTAAATAACGAGAAAAAAGGGGTAAGTAAACTAGATCTAATTATCGTGTTTAACAGATTGTATTTCTGTATTAATCTAAATTACTGTCTTTATTTCTACATGTTCCAGTACCAACGTTAGAATTGTTGATTTTGCTCAACTTTGTATATGAATGACATTTATCTTCTTCCTGCAGTTTAATATGACTACTCACCGACAGTCAGATCGATGCCGAGATTCTCGACTATGTTTTACAAAACGGCCTTCAAGAAGTAGTGAAGAGCCTCATGGTGAGATGTAAGTTTTTACTTGTTATGGCTAAGCGTTTTGTTTTTGGATAATTGAAACTCCTTATCTGCTTAAAAAAAGCAACTAAAGAAATGAGAAATCCCAGACACCTATGTCAATATACCAATTTTTATAAAAACAAAATCATCATGATAACATGAATCTGCATAAACTTTATAAAGTCGATGTTTAAATCGAAACTAAACTTCTGTTATAATCAAATATCTTATCCAATACCTCTGTTATAATGAGAAGCTTGAGTGATGTTTGCCATAGAGACTTATTTGGGCTTAACCTTGATTTAAAGATGGAAAAGAGGTAACGGGTCAAAATAGGTTTGTGTTGAAACGAAAGAGTTAAGTTGACCGAAAATATTGTTTTCAAAATTTTCAAGTAATACGTCAAATGTGATTACAAGGAAATTTCAATCGTTATATTATGTTCATTATATATATGATCATCTGCCTTTTGCTTGGTTATCTACTTATATTATAATCAACATTTTAAAATTTTTTTTCCAGGTATCCTAAAGATCCATGCAAGATTATGCTAGCAAAACAAACAGGGTTGACCCGAAGCCAGGTAAATTACTTCTTCAAACTCTCTTAACAAGCCTATACTTTAAATTTAAATTCAAAATTCAAATTTTACTTTTTTCTTCATATTGGCGGTGTCAAACTGGTTTATAAAAGCACGCCTGCCTATGGAAGCCATTGGTAGAAGAAATTACAAAGAGGAAGCGGAGATGTTGAATGGAGTCCAATTTCTTATCGAAATTGCACACAAGAGCACAATAGGTGATAGAGGAACTCAGAACATCGGTGCTCACGAAAATATGAACCAGAGAACTTCAAGATTTTATCTATGGATTTGACTCAAAATCGGCGCATTAGACAGGTACTATCTCACTTTGTTTTATAGTAAATTAAAACAAGCTTTCCGTTATAGAAATCATTGTCACTCATGCTAATTGATCCTGTTAATTGTATAGGCAAGAAAGGTTAAATTTTATGCATTAAGCTCAGCCACCACGTTATGCCGTTAGTAAGATGAAAAGTTGTTAAAATATGGTGTTTGGTTAGCGACTGATTCTTATTTCATATTAGTAGTTAATATTTTTGTCAGACTGCGACTTGAGTTTTTGTAAGCACATAAGAATTTAGACTAACGCCTATATTTTTTGATTTCTTAGTGTAAATTTGATTGTCGTAATAGGCCTCATGGACAACATTTAGTCATATTAGCCCATGAAATAGCAAAGTATATGGATTATAATGGAGATATAAACGAAAAAGGTGGTATTGAATCTGTGAGCATTTTTCTTTATGTAAACTGAAATTAATAGGACAACTATATGTATAGTTGTATAAAAAGTAACTGTAAATGACTAATCGCTAATCTCGGTTGTTAGCTTGAATGGTAGTTGGGGACACAAAATGAAAATCGCCGTTTATAGGGAGGATAGTGATTATTGAGGTTATTTGAATTGCATTTTATTTGAGTCAAACGATAAAAATACAAATGGTTTATGATAAGTTGATATTGAATTGCATTTTATTTGAGTCAAACGCATAAAAATACAAATGGTTTATGATAAGTTGATATCAAGGTCGCAACAGAGCCACAAGTTGGTGTTGCTAGAGAACACTGGTATGCGCTAATTGATGGATTTTGCGTGTTTTGGCTCTTGAATGAAGTTAATCGGAATGAAGACTCTAGGACATGTTCGTCGTGCAAAGGTGATTCTTAGTGGCTACTTTGTCGACGATGCTTTTACAAGAGTATTCCTTTTTAGTATATAGGTATCGAGGATGCTTTTACAAGAGTATTCCTTTTTTTTGCTCTTTTACGGAAGGAGTAATGGCTCATAATATTTCCTATTTTGCAGGACAATGGATTCCTCAGATCAATATTTCTCTTACAAGAAGTAATGCCAATGGTGAAAATTTACTTGCTGGTCGCAATGGAGTTAAGAGGCTTCAAACAGTAAGTTTAATCGAAAATGATTACCTTGATTATTGAGGGCTTCTTTGGACAACATAATATAGTCTGTTTCAGTTGTTAAAATATACTCGAAGTTGACTAATATTTATGTTGTTGTTCATAGGTACAATGTGTAATATTCTACATGAAGAGTACGCTCATATTTTCTCAAGACGTCATGTTTCTAATGCTATAAAGGTTTATATATGTAAATTTCCGTCTTTACCTATTATGTTCTGAATAAAAAATCTTTACTTCTTTTGGAGTTAAGCCTGCATAAATAACATCAATAGGTCAATATATACTGGTTAAGTCAAGTTTATTTGTAACATTATAATTAGTATTTAGTATACGATTGATCCAAAACATGAAACTAAGAATGAGTTGCGTAAACCCTTTGTTTTTTTCCTGCAGTGATGAAGCTGATGGAAAGACTAATAAGTCGAAAGTAACTCTTGATTCAGTTCTTCTAATGGACTGGAATTTAAATACGCCTACTGAGTGGGATTGGGAGGACTTAGCCATGTGCAACAACAAACAAATAGAACTTAGCCATGTGGGAATGGATATAACTGATGCACAGGCTGTACAGTCCAATGAATTCTGGTCACAAGGTAACATTCTGGTAGTCTAATTCGATGTAGTTCGAATGACCATTTTTGAATTTGTTAAACTGTAGCATGGTATTGGTTTTGAGCATGGAGTTTAGAGGTGACAAGATATGTGGCTTAGTGGGTACTGGTCAACATGTGGTTGGGTTGAACTTGGTTATTTTTAGTATGGGCGGTTGTTGTTGATGTGGTTGATCCACAATCAGTTTTAGTCTATTCATCTTATTTATAAAAAATTAATGTGTTAATTAGTATTACAATAAGATATTATCATAGCAAACTAAAAGTAGCATTTTGGCAACCTTATACCTGATTTAATTATAATAGAACCCAAATCGATCCGTTCATAAGTACTGAAAACGAATTTGTCACATCTAATGGGTTTATATTTTGAATGGAAATCTTAAGTCACTTGCATTTTATATAGGTGAAATCCCTGGCTACCTTCCAGCATGACGAGGACTGTCTGGCTCTTCTGATGGATGGAAGTGGAGCATTAGGCCTTGATCTGAGTTTTGTGACACACGTCTTTATGATGGAACCCATTTGGGATAAAAGGTATATAAATGCATGAAGCATTACTGACAATGGTAAACTATAGAAATGATTTTATAGGATATGAAATGTGAGAGAACACTTTCAGTTTAGTGTGAAAAAGCGCTGTGAAACTTTTTCCATTTACAAAATTTTTAGTCTTACCTTGAGTGGACATGGGATTTTATGTTGTTATTTTTCTTTATCTTAATGAACATAGAAATGCATGTATGGATGTATGCATGCATATGTTTTGGAATTTGTCAATATGGAGGAGCATAAGCACCGGTATATTTAAAATATTAGGAAAAGAAGTGTTCAGTTAAACTCGATCCGAGTCATACTAAAAAATTATGTTTTGACCCATAGCCTTACCGTTGCATCGAGTATTAAGTATTTGAATTTGTCGGCATGGAGGAGCGGTGATTAGTTGTGTTCATGGATGGGTGCTACACGTCCTATCCATGTAGAAACTCCGCTATCCATGGTACAATTGAAGAGCAGATGTTGAAATTTTGCAGTACACTTTCAAATTTGTTCGCATAAGAATTGTTTTGACAAAATGCATAGTCCTCCGTAGTTGATAAATAAGCACGAAATACATGAAACTTAGCTACAACTTTCAAAATTACAAATTTCAAACCCCGAGTGAAACCGCAATCCCAACCCCAAATGGTGCAGACCGCTCCATCGCAATCTCACCAATAGTTTCCTCCTGCCGCTATTCCACAGCCACCCCCGCAAACTCTTCCCAATGCTCCACCGCCACCTCCTCCAGTCCAGCATATTAACCAAAATTCTTTCAAGCATGCCAATGCAAATCTCCCATCACGATTCTTACTACCTACCACCTGTTCAAACCACTTAACCACCACCACAACAGTAGCAGATGTTGCCACCTCAACAACCTTAGCAACCTCAGCCTCTTAAAATGTCACCACCGTCACCACAGCCACAAGATCCACCGCCTAGCCTAGAAAGATTTTTATATAATGAAATGAGAACTAATATAGTAACCCAACTGTAACTTAGGAAAATAAATAAATATTCATAACACAAACAGCAGCAAAGAAGGGAGTAGTTCTTACGGTCGATATGATAATGGATGTACTCAGGGCACGGAAAATTAATGAAGTTGTGCTTACGTTAAAAAAAGATGTTGTGAAAACTCAAAGTGGAGAGTTAATGGATTAATTTCTTGGATTTGTTAAAGGATTTCTTGGGTGATAGTAATGTTGCTTCTGCAATGGACGTGAAAAGTACCATGACTCACCGTCAACTTTTGATGACCTCAGAAAGCTACTGCCAGAAGTGCAGCCATGGTCTCGGACTATGTTGGCTATTTTGAAAAGGGTCAAATTCCTCCCAAGGTACCACACATTTAAATATATTAAATTTCATTTTTATTATTAGAATCGGGTAAAAAAAGAGAGTAAATAAGAATTCTTATGATATGGAACTCGCTTCAGTTATGAAACTTTGAAATTAATTATTAGAATCAGGTTAAAAAGAGAGTAATTGAGTAAGTTTGTTTCACCATCTGAGTATTCATAACTAAAAATATGAGCTACCGATTAGAAATGAATGTGAGTATCCACGGCCTACGCTTTTATAACTTTGAGCTTGAGTATGGCCTATATTACTTGTGGAGGTGTGTTCGGGGTTGGAGTCGGTGGGTTGGTTCGGAGGTATTGTTAATAGCCTTTAATATACGATTTCAGATGTCGATAGGAGTTTAACCACCCCGTTGAAACATGTATACAAAGTTACACATTATCTTGGGGTGAAAATTACGTCTTCTGGGTGGTCGTGATATGGATAGAGAGCTTGATCATATGGTATGATTTCGATAAGAACAAACATAATGAATTTACTTTTTCAGTTTCGGGATGTACAAATTATCTGATTGGGTTTTTGTATTTAAACTTTTTAATTATTATGGATATGTAGATATTAAACGTAAGTTGGATATAGAAGACTGTCTTCATTCCTCTCAGGGCTGAAATGTCTTCATTTCTCTCGGGTCTGAAGTGAAGTCTGATTCTATGGAAATGAGGAATGGGTTAGACAAGATAAACCGTAAGTTATTTGTTTCATAAAGTTCATATATTTTTTTTAAGATTTTTATATGGATCGAGCATGATCTCCTTGAACCTATTCAGTTGTCCATGTTGCTTGACATGTATGAGGTACGCCTGTGTGAGCAATCGATACGCTTGGCTCTCAACTCCTTGGAGCTAATGGCCGTGATGATGGTCCGATTGTAAGTTTCAACTTATGCATCAACGATTTTTCCAATGAACTATTTTTAAGTGTCATGTCACAGCTTTTGTGCGTACTATTCAGAAGCATCAATGCATGGTTCTTGACATATCTGTAATTATGTGATTGGCATTCTGATTGTTGCTATATATTATTCTCTTATTTAAATTATGAACTGATCTATCTTCTTCTAACTTCAGTTTCCGTTTGTAGATGGAGAATCCTTGGGAGATGGTGAAAGATGACATCTTATATCTATATAATTCTATGGGAAATTTGTCATTGGTTCTGATGGAAAGAGGCGATGGATTGGGGGAGAAGATATAGTGAGGTTGCAATAGTTTTTCTTCATGAAGTAACTCTGTGTTTAGTGATTACTAATACAATCTTTCTAAGGAGGTTTGTTAGCATTATAAATTGACTTTGGCGGACTGTCAAAATGTTCAACCAGTTGTCTTTTTTAGCTATATTTACTTTGAATACCTGACCCATTTTAGATGAAACAAAACCAAAGTAGACCAATTCTCAATGGTTTAGATTTTATGTTTCTACAATTTCTTATATTTTACACAATAAATTAGAGTTGATAGTCTTTTGATTTCTTGAATGGTGTTTGAACGATTGTGTTTAAACAATTGAGATTGAATTCGATTTATATGTGTATGAAGGTGTTTGCATGTATGAAGATAACTCTTGAACATGTGAGCATAAGAGCATAAGATATTTTAGTTGATGACTTGAAGATAACTGTTCAACATGTGAGCATAAGAGCATAAGATACAAATAAAAATATTATGAATGAAACATTTCTTTCAACTAATTTTATTTTTCTATTGTATGAAGGTGTTTGCATGTCTGCAATTATCATGAGTAACGTGGATGAAAGTGACCTTGATGTTCTAAAGCAGATGGACGAGATGTATCAGGTATCATGAATAAACATTTCTTTAATATATTTTTTTTTCTGTATACATTGCTTCGACATTATATAATTGGACTCCTATGTTAATTTTGCAGACAATTTTAAGTAAATTTAATTACGAAAAGGACAAGCTGGAAAAGAATGCCGAGACTACGGAGCAAGCTTCATTGTTGGGCAATGTATCTAGCTGTTGTGTGATGAACACTGACATGTTATGCCAACCAAAGAAGGTACTGAATATGCACAATATCAGTACATGTAACTTATTAATAAGTTAATAAAGTTAGCAATGGGTTTTCATATATATAATAACAATGGTAATTACAATATGTATTGTCGTGAATATACCAGTAATGCATATATGAATCTTGCTGTTTGTTATTAAAGTAAAGGTCAGGTTTAAATGGCTTGCTTATACCAGTTACTTTGGTTATTTTCATATATTGTTGCACCACCTGAATGTTAATGATTGATGGAGATTTGGTGCTCTTCAATTGACAACCAAGTCTGCACAAGATGTCCATAATGGTCCATAGGATTAAGATCATGCCTCACTCCACCTTTCGGTTGAATCTACCAATCACGTCACCATATAATGCTGATTTTGATGGAGATGAAATGAGCATGCACGTACCTCAGTCTTGTGAAACAAGAGCAGAGATTCTAGAGCTGATGATGGTACCTGAATACATTGGCTCGCCTCAAGCAAATCGCCCTGTTATGGGTATAGTGCAAGATATACATTAAGGTTGCCGTCAAATCACCAAGAGAGGCGCCTTCATTATACCAAATTGCAAAGACTGATGTTAATGGGATTCACAAGTTTTAAACAAGATTTTTATTAATGACCTTTATATGTTTAACCAATTTTAAGGAACTATCTGTTAGATCTTTCACTATCACGTTAGTAAAGTTTAGGACCTAATATCATCTATCTACAGGTTATTTCTGATGGGGTGGATTTCGGTGGGATCACGAGTGAACCTCTCAAGGCTTACGGGGATCTATCATTAACTAACAGCACCAGGTCATCTTATCGTGTAATCAAGTCGTTGTCCAAGTGAGTGTTACTTCATAGTAACCTTCAGGTTTTTATGATGTAGACGTGTCTGATCTGCTGAGCTTCAGGTTTCACATACTCACAAAATACCACTATCATATAGAGGGAACTAATAAGGGCATTTTGGGCAGCAGATATCAATGCTTATGTATTCATTAGGCTCTGAAATAAGCTCTTATGAAACCCAAAATAACCTATTTTTGGTTTGTATTCGCAATGACATGTATTTAAAGTGGATTACAAGCTTGCGGTGGTTATTTATAACTTGGTAAACCTAAATTTTATTTTTATATCTCATCATCATCATCATGAAGTGGCTGTTTCAGCTTTAGGTTTCATAGCATTAAGTTGCCTTAATGATTATAATATGAAGATTTTATAAGCTTCTACAATGACATGTACTAGAGGCGACTTAATATTTCAATTTCTAGATAGGTCAGAATATGTGATATTTTTATTTGATCTTAAAATTCGTGTAGTAATGTATCGATAATTTTTGTGAAAGTATAGTATAGTTTTTTTCCATGTATACGGCGATTTCCCTTGAAAAAGAGGTGCCCATCTATGATTTAGCAAATGCAACATTCATGTAAATAAGTTTGTAAACACGAAGGTTGTCAAACTTTATATTTTCTCTCATATTCGATAAACGTATATTTTTTTTCGTTCTTTATCTTACTATTCGTATGTACGACTCTTTCTTTCAACATGTACAATTTCCTACCATTTTTTACCACCTTCTTTCGCTATAGTAAAATATGCCAACAATAAGTATAAATCAGTATTTTACATTTTACTTTTTAGACATGTTATATAACTTTTATGGAAAAACTTCTTTACGATTACCCTCCTTTTTTCGTTATAGCAAATTATGCCAACGATAATTATAAGACATGCCCGCCCATTGGGCGGGCTTTGAAAACTAATATATATATATATATATATATATATATATATATATATATATATATATATATATATATATACTAGTCAAAATCGTCCGATGGACGGGTATGACTTGTGGTTTTTCTTTTATGATTTTGTGGATCATTTATATTCTAAAAAGTAATTAAAAGTTAAATGAAAGGGTTAAGATATATAATTGATGTTACCATAATCCATTAAACTACTAAATGCAATTCCATCTTCGAGGTATGATGCATGACTTTAAAGTAAGAAAGGAAGCTCTCTATTTCATGACCTTGTACTTACTGATACTGAACATCACCCTTTCAAAGCATACCATTTTTGTATATGGATTCATAAGCATCTATGCAGTAGTTATCACACTATTTAAGGTACATGACATTCTTTCAATCAAATATAGAGAAAATGTGTCTTTTTTATTTGCTTTTATATTTCCTAATGTTGATTGTTTTATATATGAATCCTATACCAGATTAGTCAAACATTTTCCACCACAATTGGATCTTCAGTTTTTATACACTCATAACCAGTGAGTAACTTATTTTTTCTTACTGTGTCATACATGTCCAGTGTTCTAAAAGGCGCGAGGTCTAGGCGTCGTGTGAAAAGGCGTGAGATAAGGCGCGAAAAGGCGTGAAAAGGCGCGCCTTTTGGTAAGGCGTGGCGCCATTTTTAGAAGAATTTAAGAGATTTACGGATTTGGGCTTGAATTTCTAGTACTTGGGCTATTTTCTTCTTGGGCCTCGTTATTTCAAAACTTAATTCCTATTTTGGCCTCATATTTGGGCCTGGTTATTTGGGATTGGGGCTTTAGTTATTGAAATTGCTCTTAAAAAATGATACAAAATTACAAATACATAAATCTATAAATATTTTTTTGCCGCCTTATGAAACGCAAAGGCTTGTAAGGCTTGAGGTGTGGCTATGCCGCCATGCCATGCCTCACGCCATTTAGAACATTGTACATGTCTAATATTTCAGTTTAGAAAGATTTTCATATTGTTATGAATCTTTAAACAGCAGTTCCAAGAATGATTTGATGATCGAAAAGGATTTGATGATGGTATTTGAACTATGGAATCATACAAGAATGATTGGGCACTTAAAAAGGGTAGCCAATTTGATGGCGAAAAAGCTAACAGTTTAATTTGTTTAAACTATTAATCAACCCTATTAAATTGAGAATCAACAATAAAAAGAATTAAAGCAGACATTTTATTTGAGGGGCTAACATTATTCAACTACGTAACTCAACTACGTGCTTGATAGTATAGAGAAGATTCACTTCAAAAGGTAGCCAAGGACCATGAGGTAAAATCGCTCGAATGATGGAGCTTTGGAGTGATCGTGTATGGGTTCGCTTTACACAAGTAACATGTTAAATAACACAATTGGAAAAGGCGAGTTTACATAAAAGAATAAGCAAGTTATTGTTTGGAGACCAAAGGTTTTCCGATCGAATAATCATCCGTAGTTCCTATAATCGATTGTTAAACCGGCCAACATATAAGAATGTTATGGTTTATAGATTTAGTATTGATTAGTCGGGTTGAGTTCTATGTATATAATCTTCTTTACTTTGGAAATAATAGTGTCCTTATGTACTTTATCATCTATGATTCTTGATTTTGTTTGACACAAAAGAATTATGTGAATACAAAAACTATTCTTTTGTTGGAAAGTGTTTGATACATAGTTACATACAACATTTTGAATGTGTTTAAAAGTTAAAGAAGAAAAAGACCAGCCAACTTAGTTGTTTACAAGGTTGGCACATATTTAAATGGGCTATTAGTTGCAACAAGTGTAACATGTGTTTGTTTACATCATGGTAGTAAGAACCTAAGTAGCTCACTCTATGGGTCTCGATAATTAGTGCATTTGATTTTCGGCATCGCTAGAATGGAGGCAAGTGGAACGACCAACATGACCTTCACGATGAGTGGTCGCATTCAAATGGAGGAACTAACGAAGATAAAATCGAATTGGTATGTAACATGGTACACGTTACCTCTTTGTAAATTCAATAATTAATGTTTGTATATATGTGTTATTGGAACCCATGTAACTCCTTTCCCAACACGTTATTGAACTTTGTTTTTGGATATTGGAACCCATGTGTTGTTGAAGTCAACCCACACGTAACTTCACTGTCTACTTTATAGAAAAAAAAATTTGTTCACAAATTTGTGTGTTTGCTCATATCGGCATCATGGTAAAAAAAAGAAATAAACAATCTATATGTGAAAAATGAAATAAGTTAGAGGAGGAAAAGGCCATTATAATGTGTTTTATAGTTGGTCACAAGTGCATTTTCATCTATTGGACATTAAACATTACTTGCGTTACAAATAAACAATCTTCTTCAAAATGCATAAATAAGCTTTTTTTCTTGGTATAAATAGCATTATGTAAGCTTTCAACTTGTCGCATTGTTTTAATAAACATTTTGATGGAACACCAGTTTAGTGGTGTGGGAGAGAACCGAATTAAGCATAACAGAATAGAGAGACAAAAGGAAAATGGTGATAGGTTCGTTGTTTTGGTTTCATTTTGTATATTTCAAGTTTTCTAAATAACGATTGATATTCAAATTAGGAAAATTTGTTGTGTTTAGATTTTAGGGCATACGGATTTAAAAGATAGTAAACCAAGTGTGCTTTGTTTAGCAATAGAAGGAGCGCTTTTATCAGAACGTAGGATACATAAATACTAATGTTTGAAATCACTGCAGCAGCTACTTACTTGGATTACCTCGCTTATATCCTTAAAGGCCTTGAAGCTCCTAATGGGTCTTTATTGTCTATTATGCAAAATTAATGTTATCATGGTTTGAGCACGGAAGAGTCTGAACATGTCCACAAGTCTAATTTTGATCACCCTGGCAATGGTCTTATAAGTGTAGGTACGTCACTCTCTTTTGCTATAGAATGCTTGCTCATACAGTGGTTTCTGTTACCACAACATACCACTGGCAATCATAAATGCTGCAAGAGGTTTTATGCAACAATAAATTGCAGTTGATTATTAACAACTGATGGATAGAGAAGCAACGTTTTAGATATTGATAAACACTAAGGAGACCAATAGTTGATAAAGGTGCCTATAATTCTCTTTATGTGTTCAGTAATTGATAAATTTTTAATGAAGCTTCATGATTTTGGATAGTAATGTAACCTGGATCTTGATTAGGAAATCCAATAGTTGATGGTGATGAAGCTTAGGAGAAGTTTGCTAATTTTTACAATGAGTTTGATGTTGAAAATTATCCGAGGAATTGGTGGTTTATATGGAGACCTCATTATTTGTGTGTTACATCTAATGCTTGAGTCATCGGTACTCCTTTTGAGTTTGATGGCGCTACCCTTAACCGTTAGATCCTCTTACCTACTGGTAACATGTAATAATATAATGGCATTGTATTTATACTTTAGTGCTGTTATTAATTGTCAAAGAAAGGCCGAAAAAAATGGTGGTTGCTCATATTACTTATACATGAGTTCATATATTAATTGTCCTCATAAGTTTGTCTTTGTTCGCGTCCATAATTCTGTTCCAGTTCTTATTCGTTGCAAATACGATAGCATAGATATTGTTAAACTTCTTGGCAGTTAGAATAGCCTTGACTTTAACGAAAATGTTAGGATATATAATGTAAGGATGTAAAGCATGTGACTAATCGCTATTACATAGCATGGATATCAATGAAGTGGATGGAACATTATTAATAAACGATCACCAAAAACCGAAATACCTAATAAGAGTAGCCGCTTTCATAGGTCAATAATAGTGTGTATTCTCAATTGTCAGTAGGTAATCAATAACAGCATGGAGGCTATTACAAATAATAGCTACATAACACATATATCAATAAACTAATCAGAACGCTTTTGCTAAGCGCTAAGTAATAAACTATAAATCCCAAATGATGGTAATAAATTTTATACACTAAATAGCAATGCCAAAAGTAAAAACAATCAAATCATATCCAAGTGGTAGTTTCGGGGCCTTTCGCTATTGTTCTTGAGAAATGACCCGGTATTAGTTTACGAATAGCAAGAACAAGGTGTGGATGGTATCCATTCATTGGCATCGGCATTAGCATTGGATCGGGCATCTTAACAATTAAATTTGTGGGATTGAATCAAGCATCTTTATTGGTTGGGGTTGTGGGACAACAACAGGTGGTGGCATTTGAGTTGTTTTTGGTGGATCAACGGGTTTAGGTGCGTAAACTTTCTATGGGTCGACTGCTGAGTTTTCTTGAAAGAAATGTTTTTTGATACTTCCGTTGCAAGCTTCTCACCTAGAAGTAGCCAAACACCCCGATGCAAGAGAAAGGTTGTTTGGTTTTGTGATGATTTGCTCTTGTGAGCTACATTTAAAACCTTACATTCAAACCATAAAACATATGGAATTATATTATAGCCAAATATGGAAGTATGAACATATACTTACAGTTGTTTCGATTTGGTCCACATCTGCTCCTTACCAACAAAAGCGTCGATGCCAACTTCTTTTTTCACTTTAAGAATCTCCTTAGAGGTATGTACACCCTACTCAAAAGAAACATGTAGTATATCAATTTGCTATGGTGATGAAAAAAATAAATAAATAAATAAAAAGGTGATGAAAAAAAAACATTTCAAAGATACAAAATGCAGATCATCAGTCTCAAAAAAAGAAGATATGATGTAACGTAAGAAATTTGACCACACCTTTAGTAAACCAAATATAACTAAGATATCAAAGATGAAGACAATATATAGTGCCAACAAAAAGATATTGTTCAGTTAAACAACACAAAACGAAAAAAGAATATTTGTTAATTTTTATATATCTTACCTGAATTTTGATTGCGGATTTAGTTTCCTACCGTGTTCGAATCTCTTGCAAGCCTCTATTGCACGCAGCATGTTTGATCAGAAGAACGAAACCCGGCCGAGTATAGGCTACCCATGCACGCCATTTACGTACGTGTTTCTCAATTTTTATAGCAGCTGCAATATTAAAAGATACGTTTGAAAGTAAGGTGATTGATTCAAATTACGTGATTTATAATCATGCAAACCCTGCTTTTATTCCATTGATATATTAATAAAACAGAAAAATTGTTATTCATAAGTATATTATAAGAACATTAATGAATGATAAACTTTCGCTACTAACCTTTGGAACTCGTTGCTTCATAGGGGTTCACATCTCAAAGAATCCAAAGGATCTTCTTATTTGCATTACTCACATGCCAAGTCACCAAAAGAGACGTGCTTTGACTTCATGATACATGTATTTCATTTTATAAAGACTAACCTTGTATTATGAGCCAATATCGATTAAAGAAACAAACAATTTAATTTGAAACTTGAATAACAATGTAACTTAACTTCTTGCATTCATTATATACGCCCAACTTTATTTAAATTAGAATTTCCTCCTTTTAGTTGAATGTAAGGGTCCTTAGTTAAACCAAAGGTTGATATTTTGTCCAATGTTTATTTCTCATCCGGATGGACACCGCCACCGTAAAACATAACAACTAACCGCTTTTTATGAACTGTAAACTTGTCATCAAACAACATCATTAGCTTACCCAAAGTATGTATTTACACCGGTACCGGGATTACATATTGCAACCGAAAGTAATGTTTCAAATTTAAACAACGAGCTCAACTTCGAGACGAATCCGTAAGGTAACACGATCGTGAATCCTCTACACCTTCAAATGTCCCGATGCATATGCCATGGCCACCTCAAGATATGTACAATTTTCAAGGCCCCAAGGTCAATGATACCCATATCCTTACCCCGTATGCCACCGTATTATCTGGCTCATATGAATTGGCCTGGAAATGCTGATGAATCTGGTCATGGCCGCCACCATAGATCAAGTAACGGGTCACAGCAGGTTCACATGGGTCAAATATGTCATTTTTAGCATTTGTTGATACAGATCAGGTTGGGTTAGGTCGACCCGCAAAAACTTTTTGTTAAAAAAAATGAATAAGCAGTTAAAAGTAATTATGGGTTAATGGGTCATAGCATATTACAGACTTTGGGCAGTAGAAAACGATTTAGGAGGTTGTATCATAAGAAATAGACTTTTGGCGAATTTCAAATCATATGACCCGTTCCGTTATGGCTAAATTCTTTGATTTGACTCATTTGGGATAAATACAACCAAAAGTGGATTTTCTTAAGAAAGTGGCTCGATATCAAACATAAAAACCTAAATTTTTTTCTGTCACAAGAATAGGACTTGGTATACAAACAAAAGAAATTTGGTCATATGACATACGGATAAACATTTTCATCAAGTTATATCGATTTATAATTAAAGGGTCAAGAACTACGCCTTAATGATATGAAATATCAAACAACAAACTAAAAGGTAGAACTTTCAAGGAGCATACATAAAAGATAATTTATAACTTGTACAAAATAACACCGCGGCAAAGTAAGTGTTTGCTAAATTGTATCGTAGTTTTCTTATAAGTTGTGTATTCCGATGGTCCGAGAGGTCAAAAATCAATTTGATGTTAGACAAGCAAAATCAACAAAGAAACCGCAGATCATGTATGCATAGAAAATATCAATGGGCGGAAAAGAAACAAATTGCTTTTTGAGCATTGATAAATTAAAAGACTAAACAAATTGAATTTGGTTTAATTTGTAATATGTTTACGTGAACTATATTTAGTAGTTCGTATCAAGTACTCCAGATTAAGCAAAAGAAAATGCAACCTAAATACATCACAATTGTAAGATCCTCGAAAGCTTAACACAAAAGATGAACAAGTTGATGTTGAGTCAAATACCTAGACGAACATTTAAGTTGCCATTTGAATCTTCAAATACCTGATAAAGAATAGCCAAGTACAAAAGAACATATAAAGAAAGCAAGATACACCATAAATGACTAATATTCGATCGCTTTGAGCGAGCGGATATAAAGGAACACATAAGTACACATGAAAGAACCTATAATCAGTTTGGTTTAAAACTTGGTAAGATTTATACCTTTCTCAAAGCCGTGGCAAGCTCATTGCGCATGAAATTTGCAAGAAGTTGGTAGTCAATGGAATCCCATTTCGAATTGATAGAGAAACATATTTCGTATGTACTCCGTGAATTGAGCTCTAATAATGAAGAGGGAATAAATCAAACAAGAGATAATAATATGATGACCCGCTTATAAGTTTAGTGAATTTTAAAAATCTCATATGCTCAAGGCGTTATATGCTAACGCCTTTTGTTTAAACTTATAAGGTCATATGGGTTCCGGTGCTTTTAAGATCGGGTTGGTCAAAAGCTTGGAAAGTTCCATCTTCAATATTGCGTTAGTAATAATATATAACAACTTCAAGATGCATTTACAGGAGATAATCGATGCGTGAGTCAAGTGAAAAATCATTTAAAGTCCGCATTATTGTTGGGTGTTTAGTTTCTCTGTGTCAACAATATGCGTGTAACTTGAGCCAACCCATGGCGCTTGAAAGGTAGAGGTTTGACCACGTAGAAAAGGAACATATGACGACAAACCGAGTTGTGCTAGCTACATTGTTAGTCGAGAATCCCATTAATCACCATTCACCGCTCTAAACACAGTGGGATACAACAACTCAATCACAAGAAATGTTAGGCCCATACTCCATAGCGAAACATATTAATATGCCCACGTGGACAATATACTTAACGCCTTTAAGTTGCATATGACTACCAAATAATGACAAGATCCTAACCGATAAAGATACTAAAAAGTAAAAAGGGAAAAGTATTGAAGGTGAAATTACATAAAAGAACAGATATATAATAAAGTTACAACTAAAAGCTAACCTCTTGATGTCCAATGTGGTTCACCCTTATGAGTTATCGACCAATTACCTTACACAAGATGATCCAAACGCTAAGTGAGCTTGTTATCATTGTGCTATCGCCTCAACATGGATCGAATTAGCTTCCAGATCTTTCTTTCCGCTCAAGATAATAATTTGTTCGTATTTTGGACTTGATAGTAATTAGTAAGCACAAAACATTAGCCAAATATAGGTATACATACCGCTCGAGTTCAAGAGCATCGGTGTTCCAAAGTAAAGATCAACTTAATAACAATGAGTGCGGATATTATTAAATCTATTTACGCTCGACAAGAAATGTGTTGATCTTTACATTAGCATCATGCATTACTTGCACATTATGTAACCTCGACCCGGTGGTGCCGGCCTAAGCTTAGCGGCCTACCCGGCTCTGCTTCGCCAAACTCGACCCATTAACACCACTACCATTATTACCGGAGATGGGTTACTAAAATCATGATCATGATTCTTGAAGTTCATGAATTATTATCGTGAATTTTAGTAGCAACCTACATGTGTTTTGAAGTTCATGATCATGATTCTTGAAAGCCTTATTAAAAACAATACTAAATAATAACTATAACATAAATAAAAGAACCCACTGATGATAGATTATCAAACACAAAACACAAGTAAATACATACCTTTTGCAAGATCTAGCAAAAAATCTGTAGGATTTTTTGCAACTGATGGCGTGAACCCAATACTCTAAAAATAGTCCATTACCTTCAGCAAATTTGAGAGGAGAAAATATGTGTAAATTACTCCTGGATGAAGAGAACTGTAGTTATTTCTGGTAGAAAGTCAAGAAACGTAATTCTATCAAACAAAAATCACATCTTTTACAGCATAGATTCAGAGAAGAAGCTATGAAACTGAAGCAATACCTGGTATGAAGCACCAGTATGTGTGTAGCATCTAACAAGTCCTGCAACTGGAAACATTATACAACCAATATAAAAGTACCTCAGCTCTAGGTCTTCCCACATTGTACTTAAGCATCAAGTTTAACAGTTTTTCCTGGGTAACCTTCAACTTCACTTTTTGTTTTGGAGTTCTATCACCACTGCCAACAAAAACAGTTGCTTAGAGAAGAAGAGCAAGGGCACACCAAATGCTTAAGAAAAAGCAAAGATTAAAATAGTATCGACAAACAATAGCAATTAAACAACAGAGCTCCTCACCGCCTAAATGAGCCAATGATCCCACTTCCTTGACGCATTATTGCTTGAGAAGAAAAGGAACATGTCCGCATGTCATAAGTCTTGTGGTGTGTCATAAGTCTTGCAAGATTGATCGAGGCACCTTTGCAACTCGCTCATGATTTCCATGAAAGAGCAAAGTTAAACAACCAATTAGAAATAAACCAATTCAATATGCATATCGTTCGTTGTCTATACATTAATAAAGCTTGCTCCCATACAGTCCAAAACATCAAACCTATGTCTCGCCTTTAGATCACTCTTCATACCATTCTCTCTTGTAACCGCTTATGACAATAACAAAATTTAGGAATTGTTTGGAACATTTTACTCATTCCCGAGTTTTACAAATAGGTTTTAAATGTTCATCAACACCTAAACCGAAAACATAAGGAAGTCGAACAAAAAGCTTAGAATTGGAAATCATGCCATATACCTTTGTTATCAAGGCCTATGCCGTGTGGTAAAATTACACAAAAGTACAATCAATTGTTCTGGAATAGAGAAAGCTTACTTGAAGGTGCGAAGAAGAAGAATGGTATGAGGTGGAAGCTGCTATATATTCAAACACCCTTTAACATATTCTTACAGATGATTTATCGTATGTATTGAGCTCTACATCAATAACAAATGATACCAATTTAGTTTAACATCATGTTAGCCTCGCTAAAGTGAAGTCATTACGGGAATTGCATTAGTTTCTTCTTTTACTCATTCACAAGGACTAGTTTAGTCAATAGTGCTAAGTTAGGCTTGTTGAAGTATATATACCCCTCCTAGTCCCAACTAGAGGGTAGGAAGTTCATTTTGTAAAGAAGTGTGTGTTTTCTTCTTCTCTCTCTAGAACACACACATCTTCCCTTTACTTTAATCTAAATAATACCATGTCTTATTCATTCTTTGAGCTTCCCCGACCCCCCGAACCACATGAATCACTAGTATTATCGGTCCTACAATTGGTATAACGAGCCAAGGTTGTTGTTTTATTGATTTATGTTGGTTTGAATCATGTTTTTAACTGTTTTTGAGCTTATTTTGAGGGTCGGAAATTTTTTTTCCGTATATTTGTGGTTAACAGTTTTATTCATGTGTTTGGTATCCTTGTTTTGGTCAAAAAGTCCTGATTTTTTATGTCAACATCTGTCTTGGGTCATCTTATCCAAACAGTACCTGTTATACTTTTTTGTACCAATATCTGTGAAATATTCTTGTGGTCAAACAGTCAGTTTTCTTGGTCAAAACAGCAAAAAGGAAGCTTTTTTATGCCTATTCTGGGTTTAGTATGAAGACTGGACGGAAAAACATGGTCGGAAAACCTCACCGAAAAGTCAAAGGGTCAAAACCCTTTTACGCCGTAAGGGAATCTACGCTAAGATACGCCAGAATGTGAAGTTACGTGAGAAAAGCTACGATGCGCGCCACGCCTAACTCGCTTACGCTTAGCGGCACCCACGATAACTTGCATTACGATAAGAATATGCTTACGATAACGGGTTGAGAAAACGTTACGCGTAGGCTTACGCTTAAGGAAAAATAAAATGGGTTACGCGTATGCAAGAACTGAAAATGTGTTACGCGTAACAAGACCACGACCACAACTACTCATACCATTATACCAATCAACATACACGACATCAGTCTCAAAACAAATCCAAAACTAATCTCAACCCAACAACATCCTCAAAACTATCCTAACCCATCTCCATTCCATCTCACGTTCAACTACAACATCTCTTCTACAAATTTCACTCACATCAAAAACTGAAATTTACTTGATCTCAGTTTAGAGCCAATATGTGTTTTGCAATCTTTTCCAGATTGTTATAATTGACTCATAATCATCACAGATCATTTACGAAGACAAGGCTTCAAGATAATATTCGAACGATAAAGAAGGACCAAAACCAAACGGTTTCACTCCTTTTCTCGGTTCGATTGATGAAAAACTAACATCACAATACTTACCCGAGACCCCATTCAAAGGATCTTGAAGCAAATTGGTTTCTTGATTCGGATTAAGCTACTCAAGAAGACAAAGGTTGGGTAATTACTATGATGAGGTGAGATTCGCTTATGATTGTGATTCGGATGTGATGAGATGAGACATGTTCTTATCTGGGTTTGAGTTAAGATGTTGTGTGGTGAGAGAATATGGGAATTGGGGGCGTATTGTTTATGTGATGTGGTTTAGGTTTAGGTCACATTTGAGACACGTTATATAATTATCCGGTTATGATAAGTGTTTCGTTTGGATCGGGTACTGTTTTTGGATCGTGGATCGTGGATTGAGAATATGGGCTTTGGGCCGTCTACTCTTTCTATAGAATATTTGGAATGGGCTGGTGGATGTTGATTGAATGGAGTTGGGCTAATATAAATTATGCCACGATGGTTACTGATTTGAATGAAATGGTGACAAATATTTGTTATCCGAATTCTTTTAAAAATTTTGGATACAAATTGTTGCTATAAATTAAAGAGAATGGTAATTTGGTATGGTAAAATTTTCACGGAGGATACTACGTTCACGGCTAAAGTTTTCGATGAATTTTAACATGACCACGGAGATGACTCTTTATTATTTATTTGGGTGTGAAGTGACGTTTGACGGGCGAGTTTACTTATTTCGTCTTCTTTCTTTCTTCCATTCCGCGAAGATGACTTGTCTGGGCAAATATGTTGAGTGTGATGAAGACTTGCTATCTAGTTACTTTTGTGATTCTTTCTCTCTTAACCCACAAAGTAATTATCACTTCGGTGTCTCACGTAGTTGAGGATACGCCAAGAGGTTTTGTACATTGGGTACACCGCTCTTTTTCACAAGGATAGTACAAGCTTAAGTAATCATCCGGAGATTTGACTTCATTCTCAAGTTCGTCATATTGGGTTATCCTCACATGTGGTTACTACAGACATACCGCTGAATTTTGATATGTGGGGTTGAGATGAGTTAGACAATTTAAAATGGTATTGTTCATCGACATCTTCTCATGGGCTGAATTCTTTTATGATAGAATGCTTCCAGCTAATGCTTCATGTACATAATTGTATCCGATTCCGATAAATCGTAACCATCGGGGAGAAATGTACATTATGGGTGATTTGATATATGAAAGGTAATCGAATGCATTTGGTGAGATGAAGATGTTGATATCTCACTCCCGAATGGACAATCTTGAAGAAGGTCGAGTCGACGCCTTTTCTACATTTTCATTGCGTGTTAGAAGACTAAAGACGGTTCTAATTTAATTATCAAAAGACTTCTTCAATTCGTGAAATTCATCGTAAAGGTTGTCGGTTTGGGGAGAGCACTAATTGGGAGAGCACTAATTAGGGAGAGCAACAAGGTCGATTTAATCCCTAATTAGATTTGCTCATATTGTTCTTCCGCAAGTAAAGAGATGGCAATGAGAAGATTCATGAAGTTTCAAGACTATGAAGACACTCTTAGAGTGTTGTGCTTATGTTTTGTATTTAATTTTGCTTGTAGAACATTGTAGCAACTCCGTATGACATCACTGGGAGAGATTGTTAGCCTCGCTAAAGTGAAGTCATTACGGAATTGCATTAGTTTCTTCTTTACTCATTCACAAGGACTAGTTTAGTCAATAGTGCTAAGTTAGACTTGTCTAAGTATATATACCCTCCTAGTCCCAACTAGAGGGTAGGAAGTTCATTTTTGTAAAGAAGTGTGTGTGTTTTCTTCTTCTTCTCTCTAGAAACACACACATCTTCCCTTTACTTTAATCTAAATAATACCATGTCTTATTCATTCTTTGAGCTTCCCCGACCCCCCGAACCACATGAATCATATGTTTTATCGGTCCTACACATCAAAAACTGAATACGAAGTAAGAAAGGTTGTTAAATAATCTGTAACGAAACGTATCCTAACTTCTTTAATCGTGTACTGCTGCAATCTTTTGCTTTAGGGTTTTTTTAAGAGATCGATGATGGTTGTTTAAAGCAGTTGTGGAGGTTTTTGGAGGAAGAACGTGTATCAATTATGTTTTAGGAGATTAGGGGTTTTAATAAACCGGTAAAGATTATGATAAACTATAGATGGTAACACGTTAACTCGTGTCGACCAATAATGCCTTAATTTTACCCTGACAGATCCAAAAATCATAAAACGGGTTATGATTGCGGCTCTAAAGTAAAGTTGTAAAATATGTAATGATTAAATACTTATATTTTGAGTGTACATGTTATGTTATGTTATTGTAATCAATTAGCATGCCCTTAATACAAACCACTCAAACTTGGATAGCAATATAAGCTAAACATTGCCACAAAGATCATTTAAGTGATCATCAAATAATTTTCCCATAAACTATAAACTAATGATGCCTAAGTGAAGTCAAACGGATGATAATTAAAACTCATCATAAACATACGCTTAATTGAACAAGACAACTATTAGATCATATCAAAATCATGAGCGCATAAACGGATTGCAAAGTCTTAAAAGTTTATGGTTTTATGTTGGGTTGCAACTGTTTCACATCTCTCGAATAGTGCACATTAGCTAATTGAAAAGTGGAACCAATGACAAGCATTTTCCTCTTAACACACAACCCATTTATCATTTATCGCTTATATTGCTCAACACTTAAAAAGATATCATTATTTCAAAGAATGGAAAGTTGAAACATCCAAGATGGTAGTTACCTTGGATCATTATGTATCTAGTTGAGGCATGTCTCATATAAGATTGATGTGTTCAGCTCCGAGCGCATTCGCTACAACAGAATCAGATATATCTCTTGCCACTCACATATTACTGTGCCAAAGGCTATTTGGCAATCTACATTGTCTTTTTATATGTCCAGAATTTTATAACATTTTCTTGCCATGTAAAAGACAACAAGAAGAGGAGTAGGAACTTTAGGAACTTTATATAATCATGGGACCAAAACAAATCACATTAAACACAAAATCTTCAACAACACATTATGAGTTTTGGCAATGAACATGCAATAAAATTGACATAAAAGAGCCATACTTTAAGACAGAAAACACCTTTCATGTACACATAAGCCACACGGATTTGTAGATCTTGAACTCAAAACAAAGATAAACTAAAACTTAGAGACTTAAAAAATATAAGAAAACAAACCTTTGGGTTGGTGGTAGTCGTGACGAAACCAGGTGGGTCTCGGGGTCTCGGGACAACCATGAATTTTTGCTGACGAGTGTTAATTTTGAAAAAAAAAAACATTAAGAAAGGCAGTCGTTAAATAATCTCTAACGAAACGTATCCTAACTTCTTTATTCATGTCCGCCGCAATCTTTTGCTTTAGGGTTTTTAAGAGACCGTTGATGGTTGTTTAAAGCGGTTGTGGAGGTTTTGGTGGAAGAACGTGATTATGTTTTAGGAGATTAGGGTTTTTAATAAAGCGGTAAAGATTACGATAAGATAATACTAAATAGTGTTTTTTATTTGTTTTTTTAAGTTTATAGATTTGGCTTTGCATAATGTAATCAAAAAATCATGTTGCTCTAGTGGTTAGCATGTTTCATAATGTTCAAAACGCCTCAAGTTCGAACCTATGGAGCTTCATTTTTTCTAAAAATTAATCCGGATTTTAATATATTATTTTGTTGCTTAGGTAGACAAATTATGATGACATGTCATTTAAAAAAAATGCCACATAAATATAATGATGACATGAAAATATGACTTGGCATTATGGGATGCCAAGTGGCATTTTATGTGGCATGCCTCCTCTTATATATAATGTATAGATATATATATATATATATATATATATATATATATATATATATATATATATATATATATATGAAAATGCTAATAAACTATGAAATGGGAATAATAAATGGGCTTTTGTACCAAAATTGTCGATAACAAATCTTATCTTGTTATTTACTATTTTTAAACGAAAACTAACGACTAAATTGGAAATGTTTTGCAATAAATAAGTAAT
The DNA here is from genome assembly GCA_022545495.1 of Chrysanthemum lavandulifolium. Lineage (NCBI taxonomy): Eukaryota > Viridiplantae > Streptophyta > Magnoliopsida > Asterales > Asteraceae > Chrysanthemum > Chrysanthemum lavandulifolium. The sequence goes on along the minus strand of CM040238.1, from coordinate 302,319,525 downwards.
TAATGTTTCGAGAACACGTTTATCAATAAATGTCAATTGTGGACATTTAATATTGGTTTAAGTATTTAATTGCTTACGTTGTGTGCATGGGTTACGGATAACCTAAAATTAATAGTGTTGATCCACGTGGGTAGCGGACTTATTAGGTTGATGAATCTAATAAGAACCCGCTAGGTACGTTGGATAACCTTATTAATGGGTGACTTATCCTTATGACTCGTTAGGGTGCGACCGGTTTATGGAATAATAAGCGATACGAATGAATAATTGAGTTTATCGAGTTGACGAATTCGATAAGGTCTACTATTTATTCCGAAACTTATTGGACTATGGAGCTTATCGCTTAGACGTCTCATTGTGTCGTATTGAGTCACATATTGTGTTGAATGGAGTTGCATATTGTGTTGCGAAGCGTAATATATTGGTTATTTGAGTGCATTCATGGCATCATAATGAGTCGATACACCCACATGAGGAATACCAAACACTAGGATTAAATGGTGAAACGAGACATTTTGAAATAAAGAAGTGGAACATATTGAGGTAGATAACGTTGATTTGAGGAATATGTATATTAAAGTTGGTCTACATTAATAGGTTGTGCCGAGTCGATAGTTGCTGTGCTGTGATATCGTTATCTTCTGCTAGTGTTTATTTGTGCGTTGATTGCTTGAGGTGAGTTTCATAGCCCCACTTTTATCTACGTTTTGAACTATTTTAGGGTGAGAATCATGCTACTGTTTTTGGACCATGAAAACTATTTGGATTTGCTTATGTGCTTGACTATATAGATAGTTGTGTTGTAGTTGTTGCCTTAGTCTAGGTTTAACCGTGCCTAGCTAAGAATAGACTTCTACATCGACCTAGTCTGGGGTTGGAAATTGTTCTAGATTTTGCCACATTAGTGCTGGACTAGAGTCGCAGGGGCCCGAGTAATCCCTGGATGCGGGATTTGATTGGAGATCCGGGTAGGATCATGTGTGAACGGTCCACTATGATTTTGTTGAACTTAAACCTATGAACACACCAGCGTAAGCTGACCTTTTAGCATGATTTCCCAGGTAATTGAGAGATGTTTGGATTACTTGATCCGTGGAAGCTTGGTATGGAGGCGTAGTTCAAGGATCATTTTCTGACTCTGATAAAATATGGGGACCTATCTTAATAAATCATGTTTTGGGCCTAATATTTATATTTTGGATTAAATGTTTTGAATACTTAAATTTGGGATTGATTTTGAATATTAAATGACTATCTTTTGGCTATACTTGTGTGCGATACCAATCCAAAAGTAACGCTCCGAAAACTTGATTAAGTCTTCCGCTGCATCGAGATTTGGGGTGTTACTGATTGGTATCGAGCTCAAGGTTATAGAGAATTAGGTATTTTATAAACCCTAAACTATAACCACTTTTGAGAAAAATTTATCCTCGATCGACGACGCCCGCCATGTCAAGCTTCTTATTTGATTATGGTATGAACCGCGAATTGAATTATGAGATGATATGTTAAGGGATATTGTGAACTGATTATGGAAACGTTATTATTTGGAGATATGATTATTGATTTCGGAAACGATATACGATTATTGATTTTGGAAATGAGATATGATTATTGGTTTTGGAAAATGATATGTGGATATCGAGATATTACGGAATTTAATTTGAGTAAACGGTATATTATGATTTGGAGTTTTAACTCGACTGATTTGACATGTGATTATGTGATGGAACGAAACTTATGATTTTGAACTCGATTGATTTGATATGTGATTATGTGATGGAACGGAACTTATGTGTTTTATTTAAAGGCATATTTTGAGTAATGCGGCACCTCTACTTTTAAAGCTTTCATTATGTAATATATGTTTTGGGTTAAGTTGATGCGCTTGTTAGAACTGGTTGTTTCAAACACTTATACCTACCCTATGCCATTGTCACAGACTATGCCTTCACTAGCTTTTGATGTGTCTGAGGAGGTCCTTGCTGTTGCTAGTTTACCAGCATTGACTCTCATGACGGTCATGCAGGTGCTCCTTATGAGATTGCCCGTCACACTAGTTCATCATCATCCGATCGTCCTAGTTCGTCAGGCGCCTCACTTTACATCGTGTTTTAGCGAGCACGCACTCCTAGACTTGCTTATAGCACCGCCCGCATGTCCGTGAGACCACCATCATCACCTATCTGCTTAGCGCCCCACTCTCCTCCGTCATCACCACCAAGATCATCATGTCTTAGGAGGCCTAGATCTCCTAGTGTACCACTCGTGATTTTCCTCAAGATAGAGACTCCGACTCATGGACTCTCCCTTATGGATGAGGCGAGGAGGAGCATGAGGTCGAGGAGGAGGATGAGATTGAGGAGCAAGATGTTGATGAGGACGAGGATCCTCGTGAGGAGGATGATGAGGATATCCTGCATCGGGTACTCCTCCATTGCAGTCTCGCACATTCTCCGGACTGTGTTCTCCTTTGCAAGAGCTCGAGTCCCCGGATGCTTTTTAGATATCGACTCACCACCTTACTCACCTTATATAGGTAGCCCGTTAGGATCTGAGATATCATCAGAGGTTGCTTCTAAGCCCGAGGAGTATGGAGGTACGGGTCTGATCTGGAAGAGGATTATATCCTAGAATATTAGTCTCAGTAGGTTGTCAGGTCGATTAGATGGAGTGACAAGGACTGGTGTAGAGGATTTAAGGATAGATTTGACCAAGGTAGAGAAGAAGTCGATGGCCTTAAGAGAAGGTCTGTCGGGACTCTTTGAGCAGGTTGGAGACCGGCATAGAGAGTGCTTGACATCCTTGGAGGCAGACCAAGCGCTTCAGCGCAAGGTCGATGGTTTGGAGAAGGAGGTCGTGAATCTTAGGAAGGATTGTGACTCTTAGCGTTTGGGGATTTTGTCACTATGAAGAGTGATGGATGATGTTTGGAAATCATTTAGGAGTGCTCGTAATCGTGGCTAGATCGTATTAGATTCATGGTTTTGTACCATCTTGAAACTAAGTAGTACTTGGTTCGAGATGTAGGATTATCCTAGTTGTCTTACTAGTATCGTTATTAGGATCGTTTTTGATTTCTTCGTATCCTTCCATGTATTTCTACTTTTGAAACCTATGAGTTATGGTTATGGGAACATGCATCCTTTAGTTATGACGCGGTATCTGATTGTTTTGCTTCGGTATAGCGTTGTCCTTGTTGACCTTGATTATGATATTGAGCGTTATTTAGTGATCATTGGAACCCAACTCTATTTTAGAGCGTGAATTGTGAACTTATGAAACTGTTCTTCTTGCCTATATAATGGTGGCAACAAGACGAAACTTGTGTAGGAACAACCGAGCAGCTCCTGCTGCTGTTGTTGCCTCTAGTCGTCGAGGTCGTTGTCCGACCCCGACCACACCACATGTTGAGAACCCTAACACTGATAACCCAGCTGTAGAAAACCCGAATGTGAATAACCGTGCTGAGAATGGTCCTGTTTCCACAAAACCCTCCACCAGAAACCCAAACCCACATTGACCGCCTAGTGTCGCATGTCGTCGCCGAATCGCTAGCCGAGGCTAATCTTTCTAACACCTCTAGTGGAACCCCAATGCCGAATCGAACTCGAGGTTGTACCTACAAAGAGTTCGATTCTGTGGTCCCATTGAGTTCGGAGGAACCGAGGAGTAGTTTACCCGACTAGGTGGTTGGAGAAAACCGAATTTGTGTTTGCTTTGTGAGTAACGTGATGAGGATTGTAACGTTATATGCAACCTTCACGCTGAAGGACGAGGCGTTGACCTGGTGGAATAACTACCACGCATCAAGAGGGAATTGATGTAGCTTATAGTATGACTTGGACCCGTTTAAGGCTCTCCGATTAAGACTTCATCGTCCTAGGAATGAAGTTAAGAAGTTGAGAGTGAGTTCGGAACCATAAGGTTAAGTGGTATCGACATGGCGACTTATACTGTCTGCTTCAAGAGTTATCATTGCTTTGCCCTAAAATGGTTCGCATCAAGAACTTAAGATTGAGAGGTATACCGATGGATTGCCTTTAGCTACCGAAATGATGTCATCACGCCAAGCCGCTAATTTGCAAGAGGCAATTGTCGTGGCTCGAGTTTGATGGACTCTTGTGTGCTAGAATTAGGAGACAAGGGTAAGAGTGATAGGAATGATAAGAGGAAGAGGAACGAAGTTGCAAAAGGGAATGGCAACAAACGGCAAGAGACAGCCAGGGTGTTCGCCATAGGAAATGGAGATAAGAAGGGTTATGAAGGTAGTAAGCCTGTGTGTGGTCATTGTAACCGACACCACCATGGACCGTGCTTGATTGTGTGTAGGAAATGCTCTAAGGTAGGACACATAGCCAAAGACTATAGGTCTCGTCCACTTGTTGCAGCTCAAACTGCACAAGGAGCGGATTGGAAGGCTACTATCATTTGTTTTGGATGTGGAAAGAAGGGACAATTTAAGAATGAGTGCCAAGAGCCGTGGATGAGGGGAAATCCTGGTAATGTAAGAGGATTTTCTAATCGAGGTGTAGGAGGTAATGGCTTAGACCCTGTGAAGCGTGAGGTTGTGGAAAACCGAGGAAACAATGGTGCTAGGAATCAGCAGAGAGACATGGGAGTAGCGCGTGTTTATGCTATTGGGAAGGAAGCTGGAGAGGACCCTAACGTAGTTACGGGTATGTTCCTTCTCAATAATTGCTATGCTTCCATAATGTTTGATACCGGTGCGGATATGAGTTTCGTATCCACCAAATTTATGCCATTACTAGGAATCTCCCAAACACCTCTAGGGTTTAGTTACGATGTGGAACTAGCGAAAGGGAATAGAGAGAAGATAGACACCGTAGTTCGAGGTTGTACCTTAATTTTCTTAGATCGCCCGTTTAGTATAGACTTATTGCCGGTTACTTTAGGAAGTTTTGACGTTATTATCAGAATGGATTGGTTGTCGAAGAACGGTGCACACATCATTTGTGATGAGAAGATTGTGCGTTTACCGTATGGCGGAAAAGTTTTGAGCATACAAGGAGATCGGAGCGACTGTGGAAGTCCTTCCCGCTGAGCATCATCTCCTATATTAAGCCCGTATACATCGATGAGGAGGTTGTCTTTTCTTGGCTCGAATTTCAAAAGAAAAGCGAGGAGAAGAATTAAAGAAACCTTAACGATGTACCCGTTGTTAGAGAATTTCCAGATGTGTTTCCCGACGATCTGCCAGGGATTCCACCTGTCCGACAAGTGGAATTCCAAATAGAGTTGATACCTGGTGCGGTACCCGTAGCCCGGGCACCATATCGACTTGCTCCAAGAGAATTGGAGGAACTGTCTAAACAGTTGGCAGAGTTATTAGAGAAGGGATTCATTCGACCAAGTTCGTCACCATGGGGAGCACCAGTATTGTTTGTGAAGAAGAAGGATGGATCGTTTTGGATGTGTATTGATTATAGGGAGTTGAATAAGTTAACAATGAAGAACCGATATCCGTTACCTAGAATAGATGATCTATTCGACCAACTCCAAGGAGCTAGTGTCTTTTCCAAGATCGATTTATGATCTGGTTATCACCAGCTTAGAGTTCGAGAGGAGGAAATCCCTAAGACTGCATTTAGAACTCGTTATGGACACTATGAATTCCAAGTGATGTCGTTTGGTTTGACCAACGCGCCAGCGATTTTCATGGATCTCATGAACCGAGTGTATAAGCCGTACCTAGATAAGTTTGTGATAGTATTCATAGACGACATCTTGATATACTTGATACGCTTACGCAGCGCGTTCGGGGTCAAAGGAACATCCTTTTCTTCGAGCAAGTTTTATAACACCCTAGGCAGTGAACCTAATCGTTGTAGTGTAGTATTAGGGTAAGCCACGGGTATTGATATCGTTCTCTAGGGGAATAGGAATGCTAGTGAGAAGTTACTACGCTAAGGTTGGGGTTGAGGATGATTATTTTTATCTTTTATGTTTTTAGAATTAGAAAGGTACGAATCTCGGGTTTGGATTTGGGGTTGGTATTTCACCGATTACTCTACTTAACTAATTATCTAATCTAAGGTGTATGTAGTCTATGTCTAATTATTGTGTGCTCGTATGATAGTTTAAAGATGTGTTCACTTAGGTTTTATTACTCCTTAATTATCTCCTATTGATGGTTGAATTGTCACGCCCTTATTCTTAATCGCGCCAGTGTCTAAAGTCGTAGGGTATGCGTTTATCCCTAACTCTTTGAACCTACCAAAGGGTCTCATCTACAAAATCTCTAGGAATTATAAACTTTAACTCTAAGGTACTCTTTGATGGTTTAGCCTACAACTACTCTAGGTGTTATAGCCTAAGGTTCACAAAGATTAATCAAGCATTAACTACACAACGAATGACCTATCGCATTACTAGATCATTAACAATTAAGATAAGAGACAACCAATCAATATTCAATAATCAAGTTTCATATTCCCTAAGCAAACACATAAGTAAATTAGCTGGGACATGGAGAACATGCAAGCATACACACAAATAATTGAAGACATAATTGAATTAATGAAGTAAAGCACTTATCTTGTGGCAAGATAGGGTTTGAACCTAAAATCTTGTATAAGACACTTTGGTTCGGTTTAGGTTTTTACCCAAAAGACTATACATCGAAAACCGAAAAATTCGGATTCTATATATAAGATTACAATCGCGACGGCGCCACCTTATGATTTGTGATGCCGTTGGGTCGCGTCATTAGGGTTTCGCTTGGCTGTTAGTCTTGGCGACGGCGTCACCTTATGCTTGTGACGCCGCCCCTTCAGCCTCTCGACGCCGTCTCGATCAAATCTAGGCCGCCCGAGTTGCGACGGCCTACTCTTTTAAAGCCTCGACACCGCCACTTGAAAATAAGCAATTTGGCTATTGTCCCATCACGAAGTGCTCCGACGGCCACATTAACACCGACGCCCCTTGTATTTCAAAGCACTGAGTGTCTCGATTCTTGACTTTGGCCATTTTCTTCATATATCGCGCCTTTTCGTCCAAATAAGTGCCATTCCAAAGAATTTGCCTTCAAGAGACCTAAAAGTGAAAAGGAACGATATTAAGTAATAACGGATACAAAAGTGATCAAATAAGGGCTTAAACGACCCTCAAAAGGTACATTTTAAAACCTTATCAAATATCCCTACACTTGGTATTTGCTTGTCCTCAAGCAAATGTGCTTTTAGCCAATTAATTTATAAGTTAGGGGTCATGAAGCATTGGTTTAGAACAATCCACAACCCATATAAGCCCCACAAAAGTCATAAAAAGTACGGAAATTACATACTAGCACCTCACATGGGGTGTTTGGATACTCACATCTCTCGGGTGTATATGAAATATAACAAGTTGGAAATGGAAGATAAACACTCATTAACTGGTCCTAGTACATAAATTACCATAGGCTTGAGAATAGATCAAACCTCCATCGCTTTGGCGTAAGCACCTAGGAAAGACTATCAAAGAGGTCTTTAAAGGGTTGTAATGTTAGGCTTACGATAGGGAAACAAAGGGTTTGGTGGGATAGGCTATTTAGTGGTGGCAAGTCAAAAATCTTTATGTTACAAGCATACGAAGAATGGCGTTGCTAAGCCAAGACTCGACACTCTAAACTCTAGATAACTGAAACAAACAAACATAAATTGAAAGATAGATGTAGGATGGTTGCCCGTATGTTGTTGTTTTTTTTTTTTTTTTTAAAGAGACTCTATTTTTTTTCTTTTCTCTTTTTCTATTTTTTTCGATTTGTTTTTTTTTTCACATACACTTTTACTCTACCATCCTCTACAGTAACATCAAAATGATAGGGATTTATAGGCACATCCCTACACTTGAGTTTTTATTACTCTAACACTAATTTGACCTGAATTGAAAAGATCAAAACACTTGGGGTACGTTATTACGCAAATAAGGGAATTTAATGTTCCCTTCCAGTCATTTCATAAATTCTAACTTTTCCCATGAGTCCCAATCGTCCCAAAACTGTGTACAAAGGATATGACTTGACTTAGCAACTTATGCAAGCAACTAGATAATTGAACTAAGGGTTTAGGGTGATAACAATAATGCACTAAAAGTGAGTGCATACAAGGTAGGCTAAGGCGATTTGGGTGTACATTTGGGGGTGGGGTGTAAACAATGCTCTTCGCTGATATTCGAAAACCGAAACATCACGAGAACCGCGAAAAGGATAGGCTCGAGGGTTAACTAGGGTATCGTGTACTAAAGATGAGTACAACGCAAAGGTGTGAGGAATTACTCAACCGATGTGGAAGAAGTAACTATATTACGGGTATCAAACAAGGGTTATCCTAATGCCTCTTATCATTTAGTTATTCCTAACTACACAAGTGTAGTCTTACTAGCGATCTCGGATGCATCACAAAACAAGTTCTAGAATCTATTATACTACCGGTTCACACACTAAGCATTAAAGATGAATGCTTTAATTCCTACTAATCTAAGGGCGATCCTCACATTTGGGTGGAATTTAGGTGGTAAAGGGTTTTGTGCTAGTCATATAACTTCCTATCCGTGAGACGCTTTGTTAAGACTAATGGCCCACTCCTATATGTTATGAAAATTTTAAATTTGGTGCCAAAATTACCCTAACCGACATTTTCTCATGGTTTATTACACAAATACAATTGGACAAAGCACATAATCATGATAAGCCTAGTTTCAAAGTTCCGCTTTATTTTCCTCCCTACACTTAAACCGAACATTGTCCCCAATGTTCCCGAAAGTATCAAAGTTATGATAATGGAAGGTAATTAAAACGAAAGAAACTAATATTCCCCGATTAGCTCGGTAGGATCCGTAAAGTGGTGGTTAAATCCTTTCCAAGAAAAATGTATGCGTGAAAAGCTCCTTCCAATCTTTTGTTTCTTCTTCTTGATAAATAAAACCCGCACAGTTGAAGAAAATGATTTAAACCTTCGTAAAATCGGCGGTAATAATATATATAAGACTCTATTAAACTAGGATATAATGCTTGTGGAATGGATGTTTACTGAAATTTCGGAAAATTAAGACCGGAAAATTCCAAAATTTTATAAGTAGCTCGAGAAAACAAGAAAAAGTAATATGTTGTTTTTATTCCTTCCCGACGCCGTCAGTTGCGATCTCGACGCCACAAAGTTATCCCGACAAAAACCGGTCTCTGCGATTTTTCCGAAAATTTCGAAAATTTACATCTTTAGGATCTGGAAAAATTTCTGCAAAACATCCATTATGACTCGATACAAGCATTTGACTCGAACAAACACACATATATATCTTTTCATAATTGTTATTCTCATTTTTACGTTTCTTTTGAAAGCGTGTGTAATCCTCCCTATACTTATCCTTTATGTAAAATACCTTTATATGCAATTAAGACGAGGTTAAAAACAAAATAAAGCATTTTTACAAATTTAAACATGAGAATAAGCAATCACTAAAAGATATATGACACTAACAAGCAAACAATTAAGCATGGGTTGCCTCCCACGAAGCGCTTTTCTTTATTTATGAGTCTTGTAGCTAGACTCGTAGTCGTGCTCCTACGTACCGATATAAATAAGCCTATCCTTAACAATATCATAAGGATCAAACTTATCATTTAAGTTCCTAGTAGTACGTTCGGTTCGATAAGCCTTTTCAAACTTCTCTCCATCGTGATCATAGATTGTTATCCTAATGTGCCATTCTCCATTACCATCACTAGGCGGTCTATCCCAATCCCACTTATGTTTAGGCTTCTCAATTTTCCACTTATTCATGACAAGGTTGATGGGCAAACTTCCTAAGAACTCGGTCATCTTCCTAAATACTAAGGTGTCCTCGAACGGGTTAACTTCCATGTCCCTAGCCATTTCTTTTTCTTGGAAAGTTGCTTTACTAGTAAAGGCTTCATCTAGGTAGAAAGGTCGTTGGGGACCTATGAGGTTCTTATCTATCCAAGGTCCATATCTAGAAGGCATTCTATCTAACCTAATCTCATGTGGGATTTCCTCTTCTTTGTAGTACGTATGCTTTTTGACATCGTAAATTGACCTAGCACTCCCCTCTCCTACCACTATCTTGGACATCTTACAATCAATGATAGCACTAGCGGTAGCTAGGAATCCTCTTCCTACTAGTAATGGGCATGTCGGGTCCTTATTCATGTCTAACACATGGAAATCGGCCAAAAGAGTCAATTCTCCTACGTGTACTACCATGTCTTTTATTATCCCTACCGGATATGCAACACTACCGTCCACTAGACCTAAGATAGTTTCCGTTGATTCTATCTTACCTAATTTAAGGCTTCTATGGAGGGACAACGGAACAAGATTGATGCATGATCCTAAGTCGGCTAGAGCATCGAGAGGTTTGGAAGTTCAAGCCTACGGAAGAGTAAATAGCCCGGATCGCCTAACTTCTTAGGTAGATTATTTCGCACAAAGGCGGACCCATGTTTTCCAAGTTTAAGTTCTAACTCATATTTTTCTTTTAAAGCATTATAATAAGGTGCATGAGCTAAGACTTCAAGAACCGGTTTTTCTTGATGGAGTTCCTTGTACTCCTCCTCTAGATTAGGCTTGGGTTCTTGGTTGACGGGTTTCTCTACCAATGGTGCATGGCCTTGGTACCTCATTTTGGATGGCTTGGAACCCTTGTTGATAGCATTTACCGAGTGAACCGTTGGGTGTGAGGGACATGGATGTGCACTCTCCCATGGTGAACAAGAACATGAAGTCGACAAAATCGAATTCACTTTTGGGTTCTTTATAGTATCACTTGGGAGTGCTCCAATTTCCCGTTCACTAAAGGATTTTAAGAGGGCATCAAGCTTATTTGTCATCTCGCCTTGTCTTTGCTTAAAATCGGCTTCAAGCTTAGTCAATCGAGTCTCTTGAGATGACATGAATCTAGATGCAATTGCCTCAAGATTAGTGGGGTTCCCAGTGTTTAAAGAATTGAACCTATTAGGTGGACTAGATGAGCTTTGGGGTGTGCTTGAGTTTTGGTTCCACTTAAGGTTAGGGTGATTTCTCCATGAGGGGTTGTAAGAGTTTCCTAAGTTGTTTTGTTCGGGCTTGAAAGTGTACCACTTCTCTCCCGCTCCGTCGGTGCACGCTGGAGGCGTAGTCAAGAAAAGCTTGTTCGGGAGTTCGTGCAATCACGAGTGTCATGGGGACCACTACATAACTCACAAGGAAGAGTGATTTTGTTCACTGATGGGAAGACTTAGGATTTTCAGAGGAACTCATTAGGAATTTAACTTGATCTTCAAGTTCGATCATCCTACGGTCAAGATTGTGAGTCAATTGGAGGCAAGGAGATTGCCTTTACGGTTTGGGCAACTCACGGGGTCATTCCAACTTTCGTTGTCATAGAGAGCAAGGTCCTCTAGTATACCCCATGATTCTTCCGCGGTGAGATCACTAAGTTTTCCACCGGCCGCTTGGTCAATGGATCGCTTGGTGGGGAAGTTGACATGATCATAGAAAAGTTAGACTTGGAGCCAAAGATCAATGCCATGATGAGGGACTTTATGAAGTAAGTCCTTTAATCGAGTCCATGCTTCGTAGAGAGATTCACCTTGACGTTGTTGGAACATCAAGATGTCATTCCTAAGCTTAGTGGTTCTCCCTGGTGGGAAAAATTGAGCAAGGAAGCGAGAGGTGAGATCATCCCAACTTGAGATGGAGCCGGCTGGAAGTCGCTCAAGCCAATTACTAGCTTGGTCTCATAGAGAGAATTGGAAGAGACGCAAACGCGTGGTCTCCAGAGTAGTAGCATCAAGGTCAATGGAATCGACAATTTTAAGCAAATCCCTAAGATGCTGATTAGGATCTTCTGAACGAAGTCCATGGAATGCACATCCGTTTTGCACCAACCGGATGGTGTCGGATCGCAGGCCATAGTTTGGGCTTGATCGGGAAGCTCAATGGTGTTCCTATAGCCTAGGTGGCTTGGTCTCGAGTATTTACCAAGAGTACGGGCTCTTGGCGGTCATTTGGTGGTAGGTTGATGAATGGTGGTTGGTTATCACCTTCCATGATGAAAAGTGATGGGATTACGAACAAAGGTCACGAAGAAGGGGATAGACTACGAGAAAGCTAAAATGAGAAAAATTTACTTGATAGGAATCAAGCAAAGAAACCTAAACGAGGTGGACTACTAACTAGCTATTCTATTCCCTGCAGTGGCGCCAAAAACTTGATACGCTTACGCAGCCGCTGCTCGGGGTCAAAGGAACTTCCTTTTCTTTGAGCAGTTTTGTAACACCCAGCAAAGGAACCTAATCGTTGTAGTGTAGTATTAGGGTAAGCCACGGGTATTGATATCGTTCTCAGGGAATAGGAATGCTAGTGAGAAGTTACTACGCTAAGGTTGGGGTTGAGGAAGATTATTTTTATCTTTTATGTTTTTAGGAATTAGAAATGTACGAATCTCGGGGTTTGGATTTGGGGTTGGTATTTCACCGATTACTCTACTTAACTAATTATCTAATCTAAGGTGTATGTAGTCTATGTCTAATTATTGTGTGCTCGTATGATAGTTTAAAGATGTGTTCACTTAGGTTTTATTACTCCTTAATTATCTCCTATTGATGGTTGAATTGTCACGTCCTTATTCTTAATCGCGTTGTGTGTCTAAAGTCGTAGGGTATGCGTTTATCCCTAACTCTTTGAACCTACCAAAGGGTCTCATCAACAAAATCTCTAGGAATTATAAACTCACTCTAAGGTACTCTTTGGATGGTTTAGCCTACAACTACTCTAGGTGTTATAGCCTAAGGTTCACAAAGATTAATCAAGCATTAACTACACAACGAATGACCTATCGCATTACTAGATCATTAACAATTAAGATAAGAGACAACCAATCAATATTCAATAATCAAGTTTCATATTCCCTAAGCAAACACATAAGTAAATTAGCTGGACATGGAGAACATGCAAGCATACACACAAATAATTGAAGACATAATTGAATTAATGAAGTAAAGTACTTATCTTGTGGTAAGATGGGGTTTGGAACCTCGAAATCTTGCATAAGACAGCCTTGGTTCGGTTTAGGTTTTACTCCAAAAGACTACACACCGAAAACTCGAAAAATTCGGATTCTATATATAAGATTACAATCGCGACGGCGCCACCTTATGATTTGTGACGCCGGGTCACCGTCATTAGGGTTTCGTCTTGGCCACGTTAGTCTTGCGACGGCGTCACCACGCTTGTGACGCCGCCCCTTCGCCTCTCGACACCGTCTCGATCAAATCTAGGCCGTCCGAGTCATGACGGCCTACTCTTTAAAGCCCGACACCGCCACTTGAAAATAAGCAATTTGGCTACCGTCTCGTCACGAAGTGCTCCGACGGCGCCACACTAACACCGACGCCGTCCCCTTGTATTTCAAAGACTTGAGTGTCTTGATTCTTGACTTTGGCCATTTTCTTCATATATCCGCCTTTTCAGACAAATAAGTGCCATTCAAAGAATTTGCCTTCAAGAGACCTAAAAGTGAAAAGGAACGATATTAAATAATAACGGATACAAAAGTGATCAAATAAGGGCTTAAACGACCTCAAAAGGTACATTTTAAAACCTTATCAATACTCTAAGAGTAGTGAGGAGCACAAGAGCATTTGAGGCTCATTTTAGATTGTTAAAAGAGAGAAGTTGTATGCCAAATTTCTAAGTGTGAATTTTGGATTCCGTCCGTGCAATTCTTAGGTCATGTGATGATAGTCGAGGTGTTCGTGTTGACCCAACTAAGATTAAGGCCATTATGAATGGGCAGCCCTAAGAACCCATCGAACCGGCGCTTTTAGGGTTAGCAGGCTACTATAGGAGATTCATCGAGGATTTTCTAAGATAGCTAAGTCACGACCAAACTAACACGTATGATGTTAAGTATGAATGGGAGAAAAGGAAAAGAAGCATTCCAACTTCGAAGGAGAAGTTGTGTAGGCGCCCATCTTAGCTTTTCCTCGAAGAAGCGAAGACTTTGTCGTATCGCGACGCTCGCATAAAGGCTTAGGTGCCGCTTTTGATGCAACGTGAGAAGGTGATTGCTTATGCATCCCGACAACTTAAGAAGATGAGAAAACTACACCACCCATGACCTTGAGTTAGGTGATGTAGTGTTTGCTCTTAGGATTTGGAGACATTATCACGTATGGAACCAAGCGTGTAGTATTTACCGACCATAAGAGTTTAAAGAATATCTTAGATCGAAGGAATCGAACATGAGACAACGTCGTTGGTTGGAATTGCTTAGTGATTATGATCGTGAGATTCGTTATCATCCCGGTAAGGCTAATGTTGTGGCCGATGCACTTAGTCGTAAAGAGGACATTCCACCCTACTTGTTAGATCATTAGGAATGACAATTGTTTCGCCTTACCATCTCAAATTTTAGCCGTAAGCAGAGGCATTGACGGAAGAGAACCGTCCTTATGAGAATCTTCAAGAAATGGTAGAAAGTGAAAACGGCTTTGAAGCGCCCGATGGAACATTATGCTTGAGATGTAAGTTGGATACCATTTCATGGAGGAATCCGTGAGTTGATTATGCATGAGTCGCATAAATCAAAATACTCTATTCATCCCGAGCCGATAAGATGTATCGTGATCTTAATAAACTATATTGGTGGCCTAATATGAAGGCCGATATAGCTCAAGATGTTAGTTGGTGCCTAACTTGTTCTAAAGGCGCCGAACATCGAAACCATCGTGACTTTTAGTTCAACCCGAACTCCCGAAATGGAAATGGGAGCGAATAACCATGGACTTTATCACTAAATTACCGAGAACAGTTAGCGGCAATGACACTATCTGGGTAATAGTTGATCGTTTAACTAAGTCTGCTCACTTCTTAGCTATTAGTGAAACCGATAGTCTTGATAAGCTTGCTCGATTGTATCTTAAGGAGATAGTATCGCGTCATGGAGTACCGATATCATTCATTTCCGATAGGGATAGTCATTTTACATCCCACTTTTGGAAGTCGTTACAGACAGCGTTAGGAACGAATTTGGATATGAGTACTGCTTACCATCCACAGACCGATGGTTAAAGCAAGAGAACTATTCAAACTTTAGAGGACATGCTTAGAACCTGGGTTATTGATTTCGGCAAAGGCTGGACGAGACACCTCCCTTTGGCCGAATTCTCTTACAACAATAGTTATCACTCTAGCATTAAGGCCGCCCCATTTGAGGCACTGTATGGCCAAAAATGTCGTTCTCATGTTTGTTGGGCTGAAGATGGTGAGAGTCAACTTACAGGTCCCGAACTTGTCTTAGAAATCTAAAAATGAGAAAAAAGTTTACTTGATAGGAATCAAGCAAAGAAACCTAAACGAGGTGGACTACTAACTAGCTATTCTATTCCCCGGCAACGGCGCCAAAAACTTGATAACGCTACACGCCGCTCGGGGTCAAAGGAACTTCCTTTCTTCGAGCAAGTTTTATAACACCCCAGGCAAGTGAACCTAATCGTTGTAGTGTAGTAATTAGGGTAAGCCACGGCATCGATATCGTTCTCAGGGGAATAGGAATGCTAGTAGGAGTTACTACGCTAAGGTTAAGGTTGAGGAAGATTATTTTTATCTTTTATATTTTATGAAAATGGAAAGGTACGAATCTCGGTATTGGATTTGGGGGTTGGTATTTCACCGATTACTCTACTATTATCTAATTATCTAAACTAAGGTTGTGGGAGTCTATGTCTAATTAATGTGTTCTCGTATGATAGTTTAAAGATGTGTTTACTTAGTTTGTATTACTCCTTAATTATCTCCTATCGATGGTTGAGTGTCACGCCTTATTCCTAGTTGCGTTGTGTTTCTAAAGTTGTAGGTATGCTTTCCCTAACTCTTTGAACTTACCAAAGGGTCTTGTCTACAAACCCACTAGAGATTATAGACTCCTACCAAAGGCGCCGGATGGTTTAGCCTACAATTACTCGTGTAATTATACTCTAAGGTTCACAAAGATGAATCAAGCATTATGCACAACGAATGACCTATCGCATTACTAGATCATTAATCAACTAAGATAAGAAACAACTAATCAATATTTAATAATTAAGTTTCATACTTCCTAAGCAAACACACAAATAAATTAGCGGACATGGAGAACATGCAAGCATACACACAAATAATCAAAGACATAATTGAATTAATGAAGTAAAGACTTATATTGGTGTAAGATAGGGTTTAAAACCCAAAATATCTGTACAAGACACCTTATGTTCGGTTTTAGGTTTTTACTCCAAAGACTCTCTACCCAAAGACCGAAAAATTCGGATTCTATATATAAGATTACAATTGCGACGGCCACCTTATGTTTAGTGACGCCGTGTCGCCGCCATTAGGGTTTCGTCTTGGCCACGTTAACCTTGCGACGGCGTCACCTTATGTCCGTGACGCCGCCCTTCGCTTGACCGACGCCGTCTCGGATTGCATCTAGGCCGTTCGAGTAGCGACGGCCTACTCTTCCATAGCTAGACGTCGTCACTTGAAAATACGAGTTTTGAGACCGTGTCGTCACAATAATTTTGGGACGCGTCACAAAGTAGCACCCGACGCCACCTTCTACTTTCAAAGAACCTGTGAGTGTCTCGATTTTGACTTTGGCCATTTTCTTCATATATTCGCGCCTTTTAGTCCAAATAAGTGCCATTCCAAAGATTTTGCCTTCACGAGACCTAAAAAGTGAAAAGGAACGATATTAAGCAATAACGGATACAAAGTGATCAAATAAGGACTTAAACGACCCCTCAAAATGGTACCTTTAAAACCTTATCAAATATCCCTACACTTGTTATTTGCTTGTCCTCAAGCAAATGTGCTTTTAGCCAATTAATTTATAAGTTAAGGGTCATGAAGCATTAATTCAAAACGGTCCACAACACATATAAGCCCCGAAAAGTCATAACAAGCACGGAAATTACATACTAGCACCTCACATGGGGTGTTTGGATACTCTCATCTCTCGGTGTATAAATGAAATATAACAATATAGGAAATGGAAGATAAACACTCATTAACCGGTCCTAGTACATAGATTACCATAGGCTTGAGAATAGATCAAACCTCCATCGCTTACGTAAGCACCTAGGAAAGACTATCAAAGAGGTCTTTAAAGGGTTGTAATGTTAGGCTTACTGTAGGGAAATAAGGGTTTGGTGGGATAGGCTATTTAGTGGTGGTAAGTCAAAAATCTTTATGTTAATCGTGATATGAAGAATGGCGTTGCTAAGCCAAGACTCGACACTCTAAACTCTAGATAACTGAAATAAACAAACATAATTTTAAAGGATAGATGTAGGATGGTAGCCCTTACGTTTTTTTTTTTTTTTTTTTTCATACACTTTTACTCTACCATCCTCTATGATAACATCAAAATACTAGGGATTTACAGGCATATCCCTACACTTGAGTTTTTATTACTCTAATACTAAATTGACCCGAATTGAAAAGATCAAAACACTTGGGGTACATTATTACGCAAACAAAGGGAATTTGAATTTAACGTTCCCTTCCCGTCATTTCATAAACTTTAACTTTTCCCATGAATCCCAATCATCCTAAAACTGTATACAAAAGATATGACTCGACTTAGCAACTTATGCAAGCAACTAGATAATTGAACTAAGGGTTTAGGGTGATAACAAACATTTTCACTAAAAGTGAGTGCATAAGGGGTAGGCAAAGGCGATTTGGGTGTATATTTGGGGTGGGGTGTAAACAATGCTTTTCATTGATATTTCGAAAACCAAACATCACGAGAACCGCGAAAAGGATAGGCTCGAGGGTTAACTAGGGTATCGTGTACTAAAAATGAGTACAACGCAAAGGGTGCGGGGAATTACTCAACCAAGTGGAAGAAGTAATTATATTACGGTATCAAACAAGGGTTATCCTAATGCCTCTTATCATTTAGTTATTCCTAACTACACAAGTGTAGCCTCACTTGCGATCTCGAATGCATCACAAAACAAGTTCTAGAATCTAATATACTACCGGTTCACACTCTAAGCATTGAAGATGAATGCTTTAATTCCTACTAATCTAAGGGCGATCCTCACATTTTGGGTGGAATTTGGGTGGTAAAGGGTTTTGTGCTAGTCATATAATTTCCTATCCGTGAGACGCTTTTGTTAAGACTAATGGCCCACTCCTATATGTCATGAAAAATTTTAAATTTGGTGCCAAAATTACCCTAACCGACATTTTCTCATGGTTTATTACACAATCACAATTGACAAAGCAAATAGTCAAGGATAAGCATAGTTTCAAAGTTCCTGCTTTATTTTCCTCCCTACACTTAAACCGAACATTGTCCCCAATGTTCCCGAAAGTATCAAAGTTATGATAAAAGAAGGTAATTAAAAACGAAGAAACTAATACTCCCCGATTAGCTCGGTAGATCCGTGTAAAGTGGTGGTTAAATTCTTTTCAAGAAGAATTATTGCGTGAAAAGCTCCTTCCAATCTTATGTAACTTCTTTCGACAAATTAAACTCGCACACTTGAAGAAAACAAACGAAACCTTCGTAAAATCGTGGTAATAATATATATAAGACTCGATTTAAACTAGGATATAATGCTTGTGGAATGGATGTTTACGAATTTCTAAGAAAATTAAGACCGAAAATTCCAAAATTTATAAGTAGCTCGTAAACGAGAAAAAGTAATCCGATGTTTTACTCCTTCCCGACGCCGTCAGTTGCAATCTGACGCCGTCGGTTATCCCGACAAAAAGCGGTTCTGCGATTTTACCGAAAATTTACATCTTTAGAATCTGGAAAATTTTCTCGCAAAACATTCATTATGACTCGATACAAGCATTTGACTCGAACAAACAAACGTAAATATCTTTTAATTAATTGTTATTCTCATGTTTACGCTTTTGAAAACGCGTGTGTAATCCTCCCTACACTTATCCCTTATGTAAAATACCTTATATGTAATTAAGACGGTTAAAAACAAAATAAAGCATTTTACAAATTTAAACATGAGGATAAACAATTAATAAAAGATATATGACACTAACAAGCAAACAATTAAGCATGGGTTGCCTCCCACGAAGCGCTTTTCTTTATTTAAGAGTCTTGTAGCTAGACTCATAGTCGTGCTCCCACGTTTCCTCACGCATCCTCAATGAGAATTCTATCATGTTGACAAAATCTTCATCGACTCTATACCTAGGCCCTAAAGTCAAGCAATCCTTATAATAATGCTCCTTCTTTCCCACATGAATTTATAACCTTTTTCAACATCTTCCTTGCTTTTGTCCTCAAAAGCTTTGATGTTGTCTTGATCATAAATGGACAAGTGGCCATACTCGCTTGTTTTCCAAGGCATCCTATAGGTGATCTCATCGGTTCCTTCCTCGAACCTAACTGCTCCATCATGCTTGCTATGGCTCATTCTAGATGTTTCAACAAACGGTTTCCTAGCACTACTTGGGATAAACTATAGTCAATGACGATCCTACATCTTCTAGAACCATAAAATCAACTAGGTAGGTGAAATTTCCTATAAAGACATGCACGCCCTCGACTCTTCCCACAAAGTTGCAAACTCCTCCCTGATACTTAGGGTTTCTCCTAATATTGAGTCGTTCATTCATAATGTCATTGTAGATGCAGATGACATTACGCTGATGGGGATTCGTGATTCTATGTAAGCGTGGTCGACACTCCTATATCCGATCATACAAGGGATTTTAGGTTCCGTGATTTCCTCTCCTAATCTTTGGGCATATCCTAATGATGGGTGATCGTGGATTATCGATTATGTATTGATGGTACGCAACCTCTTCCTTAGTGGGGTAAAGATTGAAGTAAGCACTATTTTCCACATCCACGTTGTTGTTTATCATGCCATTTTCCGAATTATCGCTAATCATTGAACCAACTATAGCAATACTGACTACTTTCTCAACAAACTTCCTAATTGTACCATCGAATATTTTACGCAAATCATGAAGGTCGGTGTTTCTACTCACATATCGGCTTCGACGGTTGTGTTGGTTATTGGGTTTGGTTTTGAGTGACATTGAAATTTTTGTGTTGGGTTATTAAGTGGTGGTGGGTTATCATTCTCCATGATGAAGAGTGATGGGGTTACGAACAAAGGTCACGAAGAAGGGGATAGACCAAGAGAAATCTAAAAATGAGAAAAAGTTTACTTGATAGAATCAAGCAAAGAAACCTAAACGAGGTGGACTACTAACTAGCTATTCTATTCCCAAGAACGCGCCAAAAACTTGATAACGCCACACGCCGCTCGGGGTCAAAGGAACTTCCTTTCTTCGAGCAAGTTTTATAACACCCTCAGCGGTGAACCTAATCGTTGTAGTGTAGTAATTAGGGTAAGCCACGGTATTGATATCGCTCTCTAGGGAATAGGAATGCTAGTAGGAGTTACTACGCTAAGGTTAAGGTTGAGGAAGATTATTTTTATCTTTTATATTTTATGAAAAATGGAAAGGTACGAATCTCGGGTATTGGATTTGGGGGTTGGTATTTCACCGATTACTCTACTATTATCTAATTATCTAAACTAAGGTTGTGGGAGTCTATGTCTAATTAATGTGTTCTCGTATGATAGTTTAAAGATGTGTTTACTTAGTTTGTATTACTCCTTAATTATCTCCTATTGATGGTTGAGTGTCACGCCTTATTCCTAGTTGCGTTGTGTTTCTAAAGTTGTAGGTATGCGTTTCTCCCAACTCTTTGAACTTACCAAAGGGTCTTGTCTACAAACCCACTAGAGATTATAGACTCCTACCTAAGGCGCTCTTGGATGGTTTAGCCTACAATTACTCGTGTAATTATACTCTAAGGTTCACAAAGATGAATCAAGCATTAAGTGCACAACGAATGACCTATCGCATTACTAGATCATTAATCAACTAAGATAAGAAACAACCAATCAATATTTAATAATTAAGTTTCATACATCCTAAGCAAACACACAAATAAATTAGCCGGACATGGAGAACATGCAAGCATACACACAAATAATCAAAGACATAATTGAATTAATGAAGTAAAGACTTATATTGGTGTAAGATAGGGTTTAAAACCCTAAAATACTGTACAAGACACCTTATGTTCGGTTTTAGGTTTTACCCAAAGACTCTCTACCCAAAGACCGAAAAATTCGGATTCTATATATAAGATTACAATTGTGACGCGCCACCTTATGTTTAGTGACGCCGCCGTGTCGCCGCCATTAGGGTTTCATCTGGCCACGTTAACCTTGCGACGGCGTCACCTTATGTCCGTGACGCCGTCCTCTTGACCGACGTCGTCTGGATTGCATCTAGGCCGCCCGAGTAGCGACGGCCTACTCTTCCATAGCTAGACGCCGTCACTTGAAAATACGAAGTTTGAGACCGTCGTCACAATAATTTTGGGACGGCGTCACAAAGTAGCACCGACGTCACCTTCTACTTTCAAAGAATCGTGAGTGTCTCGATTTCGACTTTGGCCATTTTCTTCATATATTCGCGCCTTTTAGTCCAAATAAGTGCCATTCCAAAGATTTTGCCTTCACGAGACCTAAAAAGTGAAAAGGAACGATATTAAGCAATAACGGATACAAAAGTGATCAAATAAGGACTTAAACGACCCTCAAATGGTACCTTTTAAAACCTTATCAAATATCCTACACTTGTTATTTGCTTGTCCTCAAGCAAATGTGCTTTTAGCCAATTAATTTATAAGTTAAGGGTCATGAAGCATTAATTCAAAACGGTCCACAACACATATAAGCCCCAAAAAGTCATAACAAGCACGGAATTACATACTAGCACCTCACATGGGGTGTTTGGATACTCTCATCTCTCTCGGGTGTATAAATGAAATATAACAATATAGGAAATGGAAGATAAACACTCATTAACGGTCCTAGTACATAGATTACCATAGGCTTGAGAATAGATCAAACCTCCATCGCTTTGCGTAAGCACCTAGGAAAGACTATCAAAGAGGTCTTTTAAAGGGTTGTAATGTTAGGCTTACGGTAGGGAAATAAGGGTTTGGTGGGATAGGCTATTTAGTGGTGGTAAGTCAAAAATCTTTATGTTAATCAGATATGAAGAATGGCGTTGCTAAGCCAAGACTCGACACTCTAAACTCTAGATAAGCGAAATAAACAAACATAATTTTAAAGGATAGATGTAGGATGGTAGCCCTTACGTTTTTTTTTTTTTTTTTTTTTTTTTTTTTTCACTCTATATTTTTTTTCTTTTTTTTTTTTTTCGATTTTTTTTTTTTTTTTCATACACTTTTACTCTACCATCCTCTATGATAACATCAAAATACTAGGATTTACAGCATATCCCCACACTTGAGTTTTTATTACTCTAATACTAAATTGACCCGAATTGAAAAGATCAAAACACTTGGGGTACATTATTACTCTAATACTAAATTTGATATATATATATATATATATATATATATATATATATATATATATATATATATATATATATATATATATATATATATATATATATATATATATATATATATATATGTGTGTGTGTGTGTGTGTGTGTGTGTGTGTGTGTGTGTGTGTGTATATATATATATATATATATGAAAATGCTAATGAACTATGAAATGGGAATAATAAATGGGCTTTTGTACCAAAATTGTAGATAACAAGTCTTATCTTGTTATTTACTATTTTTAAACGGAAACTAACGACTAAATTGGAAATGTTTTGCAATAAATAAGTAATTAATGTTTCGAGTACACGTTTATCAATAAATTTCAATTGTGGGCATTTAATATTGGTTTAAGTATTTAATTGCTTACGTTGTGTGCATGGGTTACGGATAACCTAACATTAATAGTGTTGATCCACGTGGGTAGCGGACTTATTAGGTTGACGAATCTAATAAGAACCCGCTATGTATGTTGGATAA
The DNA here is from genome assembly GCA_022545495.1 of Chrysanthemum lavandulifolium. Taxonomy (NCBI): domain Eukaryota; kingdom Viridiplantae; phylum Streptophyta; class Magnoliopsida; order Asterales; family Asteraceae; genus Chrysanthemum; species Chrysanthemum lavandulifolium. The sequence continues at coordinate 302,296,573 of CM040238.1, read as the reverse complement.
CCTTATTAATGGGTGACTTATCCTTATGACTCGTTAGGGTGCGACCGGTTTATGGAATAATAAGCGATACGAATGAATAATTGAGTTTATCAAGTTGACGAATTCGATAAGGTCTACTGTTTATTTCGAAACTTATTGGACTATGGAGCTTATCGCTTAGACGTCTCATTGTGTCTCATTGAGTCACATATTATGTTGAATGGAGTTGCATATTGTGTTGCGAAGCATAATATATTGGTTGTTTGAGTGCATTCATGGCATCATAATGAGTCGATACACCCACTTGAGGAATACCAAACACTAGGATTAAATGGTGAAACGAGACATTTTGGAAATAAAGAAGTGGAACATATTGGGGTAGATAACGTTAATTTGAGGAATATATATATTATAGTTGGTCTACATTAATAGGTTGTGCCGAGTCGATAGTTTTTGTGTTGTGATATCGTTATCGTCTGCTAGTGTTTATTTGTGCATTGATTGCTTGCGTTGATTGCTTGAGGTGAGTTTCATAGCCCCACTTTTATCTACGTTTTAACTACGTTTTGAACTATTTTGGGGTGAGAATCATGCTACTGTTTTTGGACCATGAAAACTATTTGGATTTGCTTATGTGCTTGACTGTATAGATAGTTGTGCTATAGTTGTTGCCTTAGTCTAGGTTAAACCGTGCCTAGCTAAGAATAGACTTCTACATCGACCTAGTCCGGGGTTGGCAATTGTTCTAGATTTTGCCACATCGGTCTTTGGACTAGAGTCGCAGGGCCCGAGTAATCCACGGATGCGGATTTGATTGGAGATCGGGTAGGATCATGTGTGAACGGTATTTATCTATCTTAGGTCTTGCATAGCAAATCAACTCTTCTGATCCACTATGATTTTGTTAAACTTAAACCTATGAACTCACCAACAGTGGTGACCTTTTAGCATGATTTCTCAGGTAATTGAGAGATGTTTGGATTACTTGATCAGTGGAAGCTTGGCATGGATGCGTGGTTCAAGGATCATTTTCCGACTCTAATAAACTATGGGTACCTATCTTAATAAATCATGTTTTGGGCCTAATATTTATATTTTGGATTAAATGTTTTGAATACTTAAATTTAGGATTGGTTTTGAATATTAAATGACTATCTTTTGGCTATACTTGTGTGCGATACCAATCCAAAAGTAACGCCCCGAAAACTTGATTAAGTCTTCCGCTGTACCGAGATTTGGGGGTGTTACAGATGAGATGCCCCTTATATACACACGAAATCCTTGTTGGTTTCGTGTTCCCCAACCTTCGGCGTATCCCGCCTAAGTCGGTCAATGAATACATATCTCATAAGTAAGAGATATCCGATATCCAAAACCATAAATAACTTTGGGTTTGGGCCTTCGTGAGTCCAAACTGTTACCGGGTTAGCCCATTCGTACTGGGATCAGTTGCTAGTAGCCTTTATTGGTCGGGTTCATGACCCGAATACGGACTATACGTCATCAACTAATGAAAAGGGTGGTGCAAGTTTGTCTTGATTCTGATCGGGTCTAACCCGCGTAGGTTTGTGTTTGGAGTGGTGAATGAAAAGGGAGTTGCAATTGACAAAATTAAATATGAATATTGCAATAAGAATCGAGTGGTGAATGAAGAACTCTGGAATGAGGCAAATACTTACGGCGATATACAGCTAATGCCATTTGTTGACTATGATAGTCTTATTTCATGGAAAACCATTGCTATTTGTGTCTTCACATTTTAGTTTTCCTGATTTGTTCATCGGCTTGGTGGGCTTAATTTAATAGGAGATTTCTTGGTCAAATTTGCGTGACATTGACCTTTCTGGTCTTGGGTTTTTTCTCTACTGTCAAATGATTTTAACATTATCTTTTTGTTTCTGAGATACCAAGTAATACATTGTTGTCACCATATGGTTAGGCATAAATCTATATGGTGGATCATAGACACTTGTTTTTTTTGTCATTATGCTTTTATCATCTGGTTTTGCTTTCCCTTTTAAGTTTGCATGAGAAATTTATGTTGTGTGTGTAGGTCTGTGGAATCAAACACCTCCCATCATAATGGTCACCATGTGTCTGGTTTTTTCTATAATTCTTATGAGTATTTGCATTATTGTATTATAAGGTTTTCTAGCTGTCGTCATCATATGAGGTCCTTGTATCTTCCTTTTTTGCTGATAGGTCAATAGACTGGATGCATCATTTGAGTTCTTGATACTTCAGACTAAACTATAAAATAAGTTGCATCGCTTTTTAAACCTTGTGTGTAGGTTTTTTAGTTCTTATGGTGCCAAACATTTAGTATATGTTTTCAATATGACCCTGTTTGTGTGGAAGCATAAGTTATCTGATGAAAAGTGAATATGACTTTGTCCACTATTTTATTTGCTCGTGGAAGTTTATTTAGGTAAACGCGATTGCAGTAAGCTTTGTAAGAAACTAGATATGACTAGATGCACTCATGATGCATGATTATTTTCCCTTGTTTGGCGTTGCTCAAGTATGACTGCTAAATGAATTGTTGTAGTGATACTATTATGGTTAGTCTTTTCTGCAAATGATCTGTACCATGTGAGAATACGGATATGGCTAGTTACAATCATTTAGGAATTGATGAAGGATATTGCTGCTTGTTTTGGACTTCCTTGAGTAAGAGATTTTGCATGCCCTTTTGGTTCAGTTGTTTCTGCAAATGACTAGTAATAAATGAAGTGTCCTCAAGTTGTTGCTGGTGTTTTGTTTGGGTGTTAATATAGAAGTATGGTTGAAGAATGAAAACTATTATCCGTACATATATGGTGTGTGGTTTAATGGCTCTTTGGAAGATGTTTTTGCTGCATATGCCCTGATCGTTTCTTTGTTTAATATATTAGTATGGTATATGTACAAGTTTTAACTCTGCCTGGGTTAAGTGTGTACCCAGCCGGTCCCAAGCCCGGATAAAAAAAAGAGGATGGTTGAAGGAGGTAAAATGCCTCCGGCTAAAAACTTGTATATGAAGGGTAGTCTGAAGGAAACGATGTACCATTCATTCACTTAAAAATGATATTTGGTGTTCATGAGTGATGATTTCGAGTGAGGCGATCTTGGTCTTGTATTGTCACAAACGGGTCAAAAACAAATTTGTGGCTAAAATGAGAACACGTAAAATGGGTCAAACGGGTATTATCTGATCTATAACATCCTAATTGGCTTCTCTGGTATCACCTTCGTGTTCCTTTTTTTCTTTCATTTTTTTGTTTTGTGTTGTTTAAGTTTTCAACTTTATATATTTTGATTATGACCCAGGTGGAAAACTGGTGTTGTTCAAGTCTCCAAAGATAAAGTCACTAAAATCCGATATTTTCTTGAAGAAGACCATGAAGTTGACTAGCAAGGATAGAATTGGATCTGGAGGTTATGGCACGGTTTATAGATTGACAATAAACGAGTCAACGTCTTTTGCTGTCAAGAAGCTAAGCAAAGAGACCGCAGAACATGATCGAGGTTTTGAGAGAGAGTTGGAAGCAATGGGAGATATAAAACATAGAAACATAGTAACTCTCTATGGTTACTACACCGCGCCAAATTATAATCTTCTGATATATGAGTTAATGCCTAATGGAAGTTTGGACACACTACTTCATGGTATGGGCTTCTTCGTTTGACTTTTTAAGGTCAAAACTTTGAGTTTTCAAATCCAGAATGTGAACTAGGTTATGAACTTAAAGACTAATACTTTTCAGTTTGCACTTTACATTATTAGTTTCCACTATCATTATCAGAACACATACTTTGACTTTTAGTCCCTTTGAGTTCAAAAGTCTAGCACGCAAACAATGACTTATACATTGATTATGAGTGATGCAGGAAAAGCAATGGACATTGTCCTAAGTTGGGATGCAAGATACAAGATAGCAGTAGGTGCTGCAAGAGGAATATCATATCTTCATCATGATTGTATCCCTCATATCATACAAAGATATTAAATGTAGCAACATTTTATTGGATGAGAACATGGATGATGTTGGGGAGATGATGATTTGGGGAGATGATAACCAGGATGATGTTGGGGAGATGATGACGAGGATTAAAGATGAAGGGTTAAAATATAAATATGTTATAAAAGTATAAATGTATATGGACTAAAATACCCTCGACTACAAAACAAAAATCAGACGTTGACTTGTCAAAGGACTAATTTGGCATTTAAATGCCAAGGTTTGGACTTGTGGCGATGATAATGCCCAGTTTTGTCCCAACGCGAAGCATATGACCAAGTTTATGGACCAACCGTATATTTTAGTCTAAAAATAATAATATTAATAATAATAAAAATTACTTGAACCTATCTTAATTCACATTTTAAATTTCATTTATAAGCAATAATTTGTCTATATCATTTCAATATGATAATTAACTTCACAACTACAGGTCTACAATGACATTCATGGGTTGATTTTATACGAATACTTTTACTTTGAAACAATTCTTTATCAAATTAGTTAAGGTATAATATTGCAATTGAAACAACATGTTTACCGGTATTTGTTACTACCTCTAACATATAACAAGATGTTACCAATAATTTAAAATTGGATATCGTAATTGAGATGTATATGTTCATATGTCATGGGTTTAGGTCATAGATGTATAGGGAGTTGCATAAAATAATAATTGGGCTAACTAAAGTTACATAGATTTAGCATCATTGAAGACAAAAAATCTTTTACATACTAAAGGAATCTTTATCATTTTTTCTCCTTTCATTTTTAATTGATCTAACGAATAAGACTAATCATAATAATTTGAAAAACCCACTTTCATCTTTTTTTTTTCTTTTTTTCTTTTTTTCAAATATTAATATCTTTCAAACGTTTATCTTTAAGCGAAAAAATATATATATCATTACGACAATCATTTAATTATCTTTCTATAGATAGGGCACTTTGATATACTTTAATTTCGACAAAAAAAAATTTCGTGTTTTTCACGTTTTTTTTTTACATTTTTTTGGTTACTGAAATTTGCATGAAAAAATCACATATGATTAAACACTAATTTGAATATCCCATGTGATATTAGTGTTAAATCACATATGATAAATTTGAATATCACATGTGATATTAGTGTTAAATCACATATGATAAATTTGAATATCACATTTGATATTAGTGTTAAATCACATATGATAATATAGCATATGTGACTTAACACTAATATCATATGTGATTTAATACTAAATATCACATGTGATATTCAAATTATTGTTTAATCACATGTGATTTTTTTATACAAATCTCATATTCGAAGAAAAAAAAAGAAAAAAAGACAAAAAAAACGTGAAGAAAACGATTTTTTTTCTTTTTTATAAAGTATATCAAAGTGCCCGTCTATAGAAAGATAATTAAATGTTCGTCGGAATGTTGTAATTATTTTCGCTTAACGATTAACGGTTTAAAAGATATTTAAATTATAAAAAATAGGTAAAAAAATAAAATGTTTTTAATCTCAACAATTGATTTCTTTTTAAATTGAGAGTGAGGATGAGTCACTTGGTATGTGAGAAAAGATTTGTATGTAAAATAACTTTCATCACTTACATAAATGAAAGTAGCAATAAAAATTATTGGGAGTTGCATATATCATAAAATGACTATTTTGAATTTTATTTGAACTTTGTGACTTAAAATCTGGTGTAACCCGTGCCACACTCGACACTCATGTAGGTAAATCCCTGTTCATTTGAACATCAAGTGTTGATACAAAAGTTGGACGTTCCTTGTTTGGGGCTCCGGTTCTCGTACCAATTGAAGATTGTTGCTTGAGACCTGCACACTAAGAGACAAAAGACACCGTTAGGCTTACCGTGGGATTGTCTCCCACGATTATCCTCCGGCGTGAGAGTAAGTAATCGGTTTAGGGTTTAAGGAGAATTAGGGTTTGAGATCGCACCTTAACGAGGGATATGATTCCTTTATATACGCACGAATCCTTGTTGGTTCCGTGTTCCTCAACCTTCGCGATCCCGCCTAAGTCGGTTGGGAATGATAATCCTCTTATTTAGAAGATATCGGATATCTATTCCGTGAATAGCTTTGGGCTTGGGCCTCGTGAGCCCAAACCTCTAATCGGTGTAGCCCGACTGCAGGGCTAAGTTAGTGTTGGACTTTAGCGGGTTCGTGACCCGGATGTAGACTATACGTCATCATGTCCCCCGCCTAGTATGCGCTAGCATGCGAATCTGCGGATGCTAGACTAATAACCGTAGTCAATGAAAATATACCAAACGTAAAAAGAAGCCAAAGAAATATCTGTTGGATACATTGTATCCGCCGTAATATTAAAAATGGGCGCCTCAGAATCGGGGAAAGTTTCTTTTGTGTCCCATCAAGCAATCTCAACCACACGCTAGGGTTGGTCGGTCCACGTGTCACTTATCTTGTGGATGAGAAAAACTATATAACCTATCGTTGCATTTTCACCGGATTTCTCACAGTAAAAACTCCATCCACCATTGTTAAAGCATACTTATAGTAGCAATCCAGAAATTAGCCAACCACAAAGGTAACCGCGCGTGCGCATTATCAAAAATAATAACACTATGGTTAAACAGTTGTCTGACTTCACCTCCGACCTTACCGTGAGCGATCTGATGGAATTCACCTCGGAGTACTTTATACCCCTGGATGTGCATCCGGTTGTTCCGGGAGCGCGAGCAACGATTGCGGACTTCCCCGAAGGGAAAGTGGGTGTATATACACGATTATTCGACCGCGAATCAACGTGTACCGTCGCGCTTTACGTGCGACGTGTTAAACTATTATAGTCTCGCGCATATTGCGGCTTTGTAATCAGACAGCGCCAAAATTACCAATTTTGAGGTAAATTGCCGTTTGCTAGCGATTAACCCCACCATCCACCTATTCCGTGCCTTTTATCACACTACATTGGGCACATGGGTGGGTATCTTTCGCGAGCGTCCGGTAGGTTGCGTGTTACATGGATAAACTAGATTCACTTAGAACCGGAGGAGTATTTCTTGGGTAGATGATACATGCTTTCTCGGAATTATGATTTTTATACCCGGCACGTTAGAGAGGATGAGTGCCTTGCTCGGGTCTTATATCGCCGAGGATGCGAATCGATAAATGCTAACCGCATCCCCATTAGTGCCTATCTGAAGGATTTTTGGTACACATGGAATCGGTAGTAATTATTTCGGTCCCAAGATGAGATCCCAATCTTCTTAGACGCCAATGGCGTGGTGGGTACTTATTCCTCCGCACCTCTGTGTAAATAATGTAAGAGCACTCTTCGATTTTTTATCGCGCATTATATAACCTATGCGTATGTTGCCTTGTATTGCAGAGATGGATCTATTTACCATAGTCTGACTAGCAAAGCCCGTAGAGGTAAAGACAGAGTACGCCTTGAAGGATGATGAGGAGCCGATTCTAGCTGCCACCGCAGGCGTACCATGGAGTCGAATGTGGGAAACAGAACTAGTTTCTCGGTCGCGATGAGGCGACACCACCGCAAAGTCTTCCTAATCCCGTAGTACCTTCCCTCAGGCGCAGCCCACCGCCCGTAGTTGTGCCTCACCCTATGAGGAAGAAGAAGAGCAAACGGGCTCGACCGCAAAAGGACACGAGGAGATGATGGCGCGGGCATTTCAAGGAAAAACGCCCGCGATCCGGATCGCGGAGTTATCACATCGATGAAGCGTCTTCGCATCCCTCGGCTAACATCGCGGAACCACAGTAAGTGATGCCTTCAATATATATGTTTTTTCTGTGGTTGATGCGCCAGTTGTGTGATATGTGAGTCTAACATTTCTCTGGTGAATGTACGCAGGGTGGAGCAGATTGTGGAATCACCCCCCAAGGCTAGTACTGCACGTTCAGCGCATTCTGAGCCGCATAGTCAGAATGATGAAGACCTGTCTGATGTAGATGCACCCATAGAGCAATTGGTTGAAGAGTTGGTGCAGGTCTCTGCGCATCAGGCTTCGCTAATCGTGAAGCTGAAAGATCGAGTATCTGGTGGGGATTGCCAAAATTCGCAGAAAGACCAGACAATAGCGTTGCTGGAGGCGCAACTGGCGAGCACCCGGGCGCAGCTGGATAGCGCCCAAGCTGAGGCAAAGGATCCGGCGCGCAGACGCTCGAGCGGTGAAGAAAAATGGCGCTAATGTGCCAAATAAACCAAGAGCGTGCGGATGTTGCCGGGTATAAGTCTGCGTGCCACTGGGTACTTAAATATCTTGAGAAGGGCAAAGATGCGATGACATCCCAACTTGAAGGATTTTGTGCCACTGTGAAAGAAGCACTGGAGGTGCAAGAGGCAAAACTACGCAAACTCAGCATTGAGTACGATGAGGAGTTGTATCCTCAGCTGATGTCGACTATAGCTGAGCGCAGGTGGCTCGTGGGTCATGGTCTTCGTCTTGCCGCACTTAATACCCTGGAGTCACCAGAAGTTGTTAAAGCCTTTGGGGAAGTAGTTCGAGGCGCCCGAGCGGCAAAGCGCGTGTCGAGAAGCCGCATGAATCGAATCGCTAAAGGTACCCGTTAATGAGGTACCAATTTATGATGCTAAAGCGTATGATCACCAGTCGCCGCAATGAAAAGAATGAAAGCATTAGAGCTCCCTATGATTGCTAAACTTGGAGCGATCGATTATCATGTAGATGTTATCATGGCGGTGGTTGACTCTTGCGGCATCATCGCCGAGGGTGCGGCTCACGGATTACTTCTTGAAACCCCATGACTCACAGCTTCGGGTACCTGTTTTCGCGCATCCAAGGGATATTTTGGATCCGTTTGTTTTAGAGAAAGAAGTACCTTTGACGGAGGTACTCGAAGCGCATGCGACCAGACTTGCCCAAAAGAAAGGTATCAAGGGAAAAGCAATTTTGTGCGGGGTTGGTGCAGCGCACCAGCCAAGGTCTGATGGGGTGCCGGTAAGTGTTGCTACTGTGTCTCGGCAGGATTCAGATCTGTTAAAGAAGCTTGACGAGGCTAAAGATACCTCAAACCGCGTGGGTGGCTCATCTATTGAGCGTTGTAATAGTTGGTAGGTTTATGTGTTGCAAAATAACAAGCTTTTTGTAATAACTCTTGGTTATTTAATAAAATCATCTCTTGGTGAGTTCACGTGGATATTGTTGCAATTTGTGATGCGGTACTTGTCTGTTTGTCTTTACGTAAAAGACGTATTCATTGTGACATGTATATGCACGTGTGAAAAATGCAGGAAAGCCATAATCATGTATGAAGATCCTAAAAAATTTCAAGTATTATCATAGTCGTGTATGCTAATAATATTCAGCGTACTGTAAATATAAAATTAAGGAAGCAAGTATCTTGGTTCCAAAGTTGTTAAACGTGCACATGTGCAATGTTGCGCACCCGTCGTGGGATGCGCACGGAACTTATTCCAACGTCTTGAGAACAAGGTGTTTAACAAGGATGCGTGATCCAGTGTTGATGGGTTTGCAACCCTCTTACTCAACAAGTTGTTTAGTAGGTTAACTTATCCTTTTACCATCGTGGGTTTAGTATGGTGCATGCACACCATCGTGGGCAAGAAATAAAAAATTGTTAAGACATACAGTATATGGAAATAACAAATTAAAATGTGTCGCGAGTTAGCTAGAAACCATGCTTTTATTGATACTTGCAAGTTTTGATGATAAATAAATAAGACAATTATACTAAGTAAAAGAAAGAGTGTCTGTGCGCGTCTGTGCGCTGGGCCGTAGCCATTCCAACATGTAGCACCTTTTGAGGTTGCAGATGTTCCATGTGCGTGGCAGTTCACGACCATCCAAGCCTCGTAACTTGTACGAGCCCGTTCCTGATGCTTCAGTAACCTCGTAAGGTCCTTCCCATTTTGGTCCGAGCTTGCCCATGTCTTCTGCGTGGCTCGCATCATTGGCGCGGTAGACGAAATCACCTGGTCTGAAGGAGACACTGCGTACTTTGGCGTCATAGTATCCTTTCATCCTTGACTTTGATTTTTCCTCCCTTATAGATGCGCTGTTCGCCTTTCTTCCAAAGAGGTCCAAATCAAGACGGCGTTCGTCGTCATTAGTTGCCATGTTAACCTCAGCGGTGCGAATAGTTGGCATTCCAATTTCGGCCGGTATGACGGCTTCTGTCCCATAGACTAGTGAAAAGGGAGTGTCTCCCGTGCTAGTTTTTATTGAGGTGCGGTGAGCCCACAAAACATGCGAGAGCTCTTCCACCCATCTTCCTTTGTGTCTGTCCAGGCGCGCTTTAATTCCTTCGCCCAGGCTGCGATTTGCGTGCTCTACTAAGCCATTGGTTTGTGGGTGTTTAACTGATGCGAAGTGTTGTGTGATGTTCAACTTCTCGCACCAATCCTTGAAAGGATTTTCGCAGAATTGTTTTCCGTTATCCGAGATGATTTCGCCAGGTAAACGGAAGCGACATACAATGTTTTCCCAGACGAAGCGTTTTACCTGGTTGCCAGTGATTGTTACCACTGCTTTTGCTTCGATCCACTTAGTGAAATAGTCTATGGCGACTATGAGGAATTTTAATCCTCCCGCAGCAACTGGAAAAGGTCCTGCAATGTCAATACCCATGGGGATGTGATTGGTATTAGCTCATGTTGTGGTTTGCGCGGGACGGGTCGATGAACTTGGCAGTCGTTGCACTTCCTTATTAAGTCCCGCGCATCGCGGTGCATGGTTGGCCAAGAGTACCGATCTCATGGCGCGCTACAACGGACCGTGGTCCCGAGCGCATGCCGCATGAACCTTCATGGATTTTCGCAAAGACGTAATTTGCTTGTAGTGGGCCTACACAACGGAGCCATGGTTGAAGGAAAGAGCGTTGAGTGCAAGACGCTGTCTCAAGTTCGAATCTTTGTGCGTGCGGCGTATCCCGCGAGCTTCCTTCGCTCTTGGGGTAACATTCCTTTGTTTAGGAAGTCCGTAATCGGTGTCATCCATGTAGGACCTTCCTCCTCATTATCGTGGAGACTTCCATCTCGATATGGATTTGCTTTTCGGTGTTTCCACCAAGACTTGCTTTGACAGATGTGCGAAGCTTGTCGAGGCGATCTTGCTTAGTCGCTCGCTTTGCGGTTTTCTCCTCTAGGAACTTGCTTGATGGTGAATCACAAAGCCTTTAATCAATGTCTTGGTCTTGTCGAGATATGAATCATATTTTCTTCTTTAGCCACGATTCGCCCAACACGTTGTTGGCCACCAGCGGGAATCCACATTTGCTTCCGTGTTACGACACCCATTCGTTTGCAATGCGTAGTCCCGCGATTAGAGCTTCATATTCGCCCCATTATTTGTTGTCAGAATTCAAAACGCAGTGCGTAAGTGAATTCCATTCCTTCGGATTTGTAAGAATGAGGCCGCCCCGACCCGCCCACGCATGAGGATCCATCGTAAACAAGATCCATGGATCTAGTAGTACCTTCTTACTTGGTGCGGGACCTCGCGGTGTCCGGCTTCTCGATGATAAAGTCCGCGAATTTGTCCTTTGATTGCGATGCACGCGATGCGTAAGAGATGTTGTGTTCACCTAGCAATACACTCCACTTTTGGAGTCGGCCTGATGCATCGGGTTTGGAGATGATCCGCTTGATCGGTTGGTCCGTGATTATCGCTATCGGTGCGCTGAAGTACTGCGCAATCGTTTGGCAAAGAAACACCAATGCCGAACTAACTTTTCCATTGCACTATAATTCATCTCCGCCTTCTTGAGTGCTTTGCTTACAAAGTAGATGGGGTTTGTATCAATCCCTATCTCGTTAGTAGCATCGCTACCGACCGCTCCATCGATTGCGCATAAGTACATGATCGACTCTTCCCGGTCGGGTGCAACAAGTGTTGGGAGCATTGCGGATGTCGTTTTAGCCGAGTGAAGGCCACCGCCTCGTGGTCCACCGAAGTCACCCTTTTTATGCACTTCTTGGTGTCTTGAAAAGGGTAGCGATTTTTTGCCGACTTGGATAGGAACTGTTTAAGCCGGCTAGCTTTCCGTTGAGGATTGGACTTCCTTCAACGCGCGGTGAGGAAGATCGATGACCGCCTTTGTCTTTTCTCGGGCATGGTTTTATACCGTCAGTTCTATAAGGTATCCAAGAAACATGCCTTCAAGAGTCAGAAGGTACACTTTTTGGATTCACTTCATGTTGATCTCGTAGAGTTTTGAACGCTTCCTCAATGTCGCGTACTAACTCGCCTCAAGATGGCTCTTTATGACTAGGTCATCAACATAGACTTCTAGATTGCGCCCACCGCTTTTGAAAGCATTATCTACTAACCACCGGTAAGTGGCGCGCGTGTTTCAAGCCAAAGGGCATTTTGTGTAACAATAAACGCCTTGGCTTGTGTGGAAGGTCGTTTTTCCTCGTCCTCTTTAGCCATCTTTATTTGATGATATCCTTTGTATGCATCGAGGAAACACTTTAATGGGTATCCGCACAAAGACTCTACTTTCCATCTATCTCGGTAATGGATAGCGATCTTGTGGACATGCTTTGTTAAGGTCGGTGTAGTCTACACACATACGCCACCGCCGTCGCTCTTCTTTACCATGGTGGATTGGAAAGCTACCATGGTAATAGACTTCCCGCATGATTCGTGATCCACAAGTTTGTGTACCTCCGCCAGATTGCTTGCAGCTCTGGAGCCCGCCCGCGCTTTTCCGGGCGTGGTGAGTAATTTTGCCGGATTCTCCGTCTATGCTCGTTATGGAACGTGGTACTCCGGTCATGTGTTTTGGTTCCCATGCGAAAATGTCCAAGTTCTTTTGTAAGAGCGCGACACGTACCGCTTTGCCGTTGTCCGACGGTGACCTCCGATGGATATTTCGTCCGGGTATTCGTGGTGAATTGCAACCTTGATTTGGAATTCGTTGCACGTTGTTCGGGATGCGTGCCGCCGCATGTAATCGTGTTACATTCTCTATGTGGGGTAGTGGCACCGTAGAGAGTAACAATGCGTCCTTCCACCGGGAATTTAAGCATCCGCGCCGTTGATGGCATTGCGCGCATAGTCGATATCCTGTGTCTCCGATAATGCCATTATATGGCGATGGAGATTTGATCACCATGAATTCCATCCCAGCCGTCGCGGAATGTTGTTCGCTTCGATCGTCGACTAGTAGTCTTATTTGCCCCATCGGCCATATTTTTCACCTGTAAAACCGCCAACGCCTTCCGGCCGGGCTTAATCGATCACAGATTTCAAGGCGCACCGCTGAAGCAATGCTCATACATGATGTTTGCGTAAGCTCCACCGTCAACGCACATGCGCGGATGTCGTGACCCCGCTATCTCTATAGTGAGTGGTTCCACTGCGTTGTCCATGATTAAGGTGGGGAAAGAGATTTCCTTTCCACGTGAAAATTCTTGGCCGACCTTACGCTAGTGATTCGCCGCCATGATTGTATCATGTAGATCGTGTCGACCTTGTCTTTGGGTGTCTCCTTCTTGTTTCCACTTTTTGTCTATCCTTTCCTCTTTAATGTTTTTGACCAAGTGGTCCAATCTACCTTCTTTAACCATCTTGTCGATGAGTGGCGTAGTTGGACGATTCGCTGGTGGTATGGCCCTTCCGCTCATGGTAATCACAAGATCCATTCCGGTCGCCGATCCTCTAGAGTGCGATCTGCGCGGTCTTGGAAAATTCGCACCTTCATTGCGAGTATTTCCTTCGGGTCTTAGTTAGCGGGGTGTATATGTCATTATCCCTCCCGCTCCCCGGCCGCGATAGCTCCTATTACAGTTACTACCCGGTCATTGGATTGTCTCCCGTGTTGTTCTGTGACCGTAGTTCGAGTAGTTCCTTTTGCTATCCGCCGCAGCCGCTTCTCCTCGGACGAAGGACCGAGAGCGTTTATGAGTTCATCAAAGGTTTCGTGAATCTTGTCGCTCAACCTCTTGATGAGTTCTCGATTGTTAATCCCGCTCATGAAACCGTAGATCTTCAATACTTCCGGGCATGCTTTAACTTGCATGCATTCGCCTTGAAGCGTTCCATGAATGCGCATTAGACTCTCCTTGGCGCCGCTTTACTCTGGCGAGTTCGACAGATTTTGGCGGCGCCATGGAGGGATATATCTTCATCCTCCCGGTCATCATATCATTTCGGACTTCCGGTGTCCGGTTCGCTATCCTCGTTGTCCGAGGAATTTTCGAGGACTAATTTTTCCTCTTTCGGCGCTTACCCGTCGTCCTCCGAGTTTGTACTCGGAGGGCTTTCGCTGGGGAATAGTGTCGTCCCCAACTGCTTTGATTCTCGCGGCTACCAAGTCGGTGTGGACATTGGTACGCTTTCATCTTCGTCATTCTCACTCGGATGATGCGAGTGAGATGTCTCATCCTCCTCGATTCTCCTCCCGATTCGGTTGAATACCGGGGTCGGTGTCGCCTCTCCCCGCTTCTCTTTCCGACAAGCAGTGGGAAAGTCTCGTGATTCGAATCGAAATTGAGTCGGGCTTTCAAGTTCCGACCGATCTCTTCTTCTTCCTCTTGCATGAGGCGGCTAATGTTTCGTAGTTTTGGGATACGAAAACTTCGTGCTAGCTCAGTGCGACCCCTCAAGAGCGAGTGTGTTTGTTTCTATCACTACACCCTTATTTCGGTCAAAGGCGTCGGTGCCTTTGTCGGTCGGGCTCTAGCACCGATTGGAAGGAGTAGTAAAGACGGTCTTGCAGATGGGTCTACTCCACTCGTGGTGGTTGTAGTGGCTTGGGTTGTTCCGAGCGGTTCCACCGGAGGAAGATCAAGTCTTGGCTCGATTCCTTATTTTTAGCAGTACTGGTTGTCCCAGGTGCGCTTAGAGTTAGTCCGCTTTGCGACTTCTTTCCCATAAGGTCCGATTGCGATCACGATTTTCATGCTTTGTCATTCTAGTGTTGGTTCTTAGTGTAGGGTCCCATGGATGGCGCCACTGTTGATACAAAAGTTGGACGTTCCTTGTTTGGGGCTCGGTTCTCGCACCAATCAAGATTGTTGCTTGAGACCGCACACCAAGAGACAAAAGACACCGTTAGGCTTATCAGGATTGTCTCCCACGATTATCCTCCCGTGAGAGTAAGTAATCGGTTTTAGGGTTTAAGGAGAATTAGGGTTTGAGATCGCACCTTAAACGAGGGATATGATTCCTTTATATACGCACGGAATCCTTGTTGGTTCCGTGTTCCTCAACCTTCGCGTATCCCGCCTAAGTCGGTTGGGAATGATAATCCTCTTATTTAGAAGATATCGGATATCTATTCCGTGAATAGCTTTGGGCTTGGGCCTCGTGAGCCCAAACCTCTGTCGTGTGTAGCCCGACCTGCAATTTAAGTTAGTGTTGGACTTTAGCTGGGTTCGTGACCCGGATGTAGACTATACGTCATCATCAAGATTTAAACAAAACATCCAAACCGATTATGAAAACCTACCCGAAAGAGCCTAATCCGAAAAATGAGTTATGTTATTAAGACCCCTCATGATGTGACAATAAGAGGTTTTGATCAATCTATACAAACCGCAATACACAATGTACAAGCTCGCAATGACCAGGACCCCACGAACTCCCCTTTATGAGAGGGTCCATGAACTCTCCTTTGCTTAGAATGCTTTACAGCAGTTGATTGGAGATTTTGCTGTGTGATAAAATTGGCTTTATATGTATCTACTTTTGCATCACCATGAGTTCAATTATACAAGTGGGACATTAAATTGTTTTTGGTGAATAATATGTTGTGGTGGGACTTCATTAAACTCTATGTCGAACGATTCAAAATGATGGAGTCCCCCTTAATAAAAATTTATGGCTTCGTTTGTTGAAAGTTGCGTGCTATATCATGTTTAAAGTCTTGGACAATATCGACCTGAACTGAAACTTCTCTCTCTCTATATATACCTTTTCTTCGATCTTCCGCTTCACACATATCTCCAAAACCACCATTTAAATTACACATATACACATCTACATTGTCCCCGAAATCTCATCGCCTCAAAACCTTAACACATTACTAGAAAACGAAACAAACTTCTAAATCAGTCCATCTCTATGTTGTTCTATACATTATTGCGATTATTAGTTTTTTCATCGACATGCCTGCACACTTTTTGTTTTGACAACAACAGTGTTGCTGTTTGTGGTTTAGAGCACTTTCATAATTATCGGTGAGTCATCACTCCTTGTGAATATTATCTTTACTTTTTCTTATTATTTTGATGTTAATAATATGAAGGAAATAAAAAAGTTTGCTGATGAGTGGTTAAAGTCAGTTGATCTGTTTAGAGTTGAGTTGAAAGAGAATGAAACTAGGTTTTGTAAGTTGTCAATCAAATGCTTGTTATTTATTTATTTTAATCAAGGCATATATATATATATATATGAAATGGATCGGGTAAGAAGAAAAACTAAAATAAAAAGAATAATAAAAAATTTTAGCCACACATTTTAAATAGAAGGGAGAAATTTAAGAGGAGATGCATATAATTTTGTAAGTGCATCTGAAATGAGTGGTTTCTTCTTATCATTCTTATTTGATCATATATATATGATAAAAACAACATAAATTTTTTTAAACGGACTATAATTGGTAGGTATTTATGAAACAAGCACTCGCATAACTTTTTTACGAAAATAAACTTTTAGTTGTCATCCGTTAGATTTAATCAAACACAAAATTTCAACCATACATGTGTATCAGGCGATATTGTACTCGACAGAATTAACTAGAAATGAACCAAAAGCGAAGAATGGGTCTAGGCGAGTGAAAAAGTGTTTGGGCAAGTGAAAAATGTCTAGGCGAGAAGCTGGGCAAGGGTGTTGAATTGGGGCGAGAATTTTGGAGAGGATTTGGGG
This sequence comes from Chrysanthemum lavandulifolium, assembly GCA_022545495.1. Classification (NCBI taxonomy): domain Eukaryota; kingdom Viridiplantae; phylum Streptophyta; class Magnoliopsida; order Asterales; family Asteraceae; genus Chrysanthemum; species Chrysanthemum lavandulifolium. The sequence goes on along the minus strand of CM040238.1, from coordinate 302,279,733 downwards.
CGATTGGTAATGTATTTTTGTTTAGGTGAGTAATAATAGACATCAAATGATCAAATAAATATATAAATTAAAACAGTGTCCCTTTTGTTTGTTTGTTGAATTTTAAGTGATGAAGTGTCATTCGTTCAAAAAAAGGAGTGTCCAGTTGATTCTTATATACTGACATAGTTATTATTGATTTTTAGCTTAGAATTTGGAGTAAATCTTGTGTTCACATATAAGTGTAGGGTCACATTGATAATCACAATGAACACACCACCAATTCCATTTGACGAAGGATGGAGATTTATGGAGACTGGGATAACGAAACTGAAGAAGATTCTGGAGGATGAACCAGAACCGCAATACATGATGCAGTACACAACTATCTATAACATGTGTACTCAGAAGCCTCCTAATAATGACTATTCTCAACAGCTGTATGATAAGTATAAAGAAGCATTTGTGGCATATATCAATTCAATGGTATTGCCATCATTGCGAGAGAAGCATGATGAGTTTATGTTGCGGGAGCTTGTGAAGCGTTGGTCGAATCATAAAGTGATGGTTAGGTGGCTTTCACAGTTTTTCCACTACATTGATCGTTATTTCATTACTCGTAGGTCTTTACCTGCCCTGCATGAAGTTGGTCTCACTTGTTTTCGCAGACTTGGCTTATGAGGAAACTAAGGGTAGAGCCAAAGATGTAGTGATTGCCCTTATTAATCAAGAACGTGAAGGCGAGCAGATTGACAGAGCATTACTAAACAATGTTTTTGGTATATATGTGGAAATTGGTATGGGACAAATGGATTACTATAAAAAAGACTTTGAAGCTTTCATGCTTGCTATTTCTGCTGATTACTATGCTCGAAAAGCATCAAACAGGATTAAGGCAGATTCTTGTCCTGATTACATGCTCAAGGCTGAGGACTGCTTAAAGAAGGAAAATGACAGAGTCGATCACTATTTGCACTCCAACAATCGGCCGAAGCTCATAGAGAAAATGCAAAATGAATTGTTGGTCAACTATAGCAGTCAACTGCTCGAAAAAGAACATTCTGGTTGTCGTACATTGCTTCGTGATGATAAGGTGGACGACATTACAAGGATAATAGGATATATCGTACACTTAAGGGTATTTTTGACAAAATAAATTGTGTTGATGCTGGTGCTGAAAAAGATTATAAAAAAAAGATTATTTTTATAAGCAACATGAAGTAAACTTTTATTTTCGGAGATTATAAAATATTATTTTTTAAAAATCTCTTACAAGTTCTATTTGCCAAACAAATATTATTTTTTAAGTAACTTATTTTTTGAAAAAAATAAGCATTATCTCTCCATAATCTCATGTGCCAAATATAGCGAACATTCTAGACTCGGGCTTGGGCCCGTTACAATGCTACAATATAATACGGGCTAACAAACATTCCTTCAGGAAAGTGGATGAAGTATGCGGTGGAGTTAGGAGCATACAAAATCACATACATTCCGAGGCACATAACTTCGATTATAATTATCTTTCTTTTGGAACCGACGGTGTTAAAATAAATAAGAGTAAACTGCAAAAATCATCCCTGTGGTTTGTGTATTTTTGCAAGAATCATCCATATCTCAAACCTTTAGCATTAAACATCCCCAAGTCCACAAACCTTTGGCATTAATCATCCCTGAGCACTAACGTCGTTAGTTTTACCCGTTAAGTGTTAAATAATATTTGCCCGTTAGTCCCTCCGTTAATATTTTTTGCACCTTTAGTCCTCATTTTACGTTTTCGTCCATTTTTTTCGTTTTTGTCCGTTTTTACTCGTTTATATCCGTTTTTATATGTATTCGTCCGTTTTTTACGTTTTTCACGTTCTCGTCCGTTTTTTTACGTTTTCATATGTTTTTTTATGTTTTTGTCCTTTTATTACGTTTTTGTCCGTTTTTACTCGTTTTCGTCCGTTTTTATCCGTTTGCCGCCTTTTATCCGTTTAAATCGCTTTTACCGTTTGTCTCTTTTTATATGTATAAATCCGTTTTTACGTTTATCGCTCGTCCATTTTTTACGCCGTCCGTTTTTACGTTTCCGTTCATTTTTTACGTTTTTGTCCGTTTTGACTTGTTTTCGTTCGTTTTTATATGTTTCGTCCGCTTTTATCCGTTTTTATACGATTTCGTCCGTTCTTTTTATGTTTTTGTCCATTTTTAACGTCCTCGTTCGTTTTTTGCGTTTTTGTCCGTTTTTATAAGTTTTCGTCTGGTTTTTTACGTTTTCATCGGTTTTTTACGTTTTTGTCCGTTCTTTACGTTCTCATCCGTGTTTTTTAGGTTTTTGTCCGTTTTTACCCGTTTTTGTCCCTTTTTTTACGCAAAAAAAAAAACAAAAACGTAAAAAAAATGGACGAGAACGTAAAGAAAGGACGAAAACGTAAAAAATAGACGAAAACGTAAAAAAAAAATAGATGAAAACTTTAAAAAACGGACGAGAACGTAAAAAACGGACAAAAAACATTAAAAAAAACGGACGAAATCGTATAAAAACAGATAAAAACGCAAAAAGACGGATGAAAACGTAAAAAAACGGACGAAAACGTAAAAAACGGACAAAAAACATTAAAAAAACGGACGAAATCGTATAAAAACAGACAAAAACGCAAAAAAAACGGATGAAAACGTAAAAAATGGCAAAGCGGCATTTAAACATATAAAGCGATTTAAAACGAAGTTAAACGGACAAAAACTTAAAAAATGGACGAAAACGTAAGAAAACCGACGAAAACGTAAAAAACGGACGAGAACCTATAAAACGTGAAAAAACGGACGAATTCATATAAAAAACAAACGAGAACGGATAAAAAGCGGATAAAAACGGATAAAAACGGACGAAAACGTGTAAAAACGGACGAAAACGTGTAAAAACGGACGAAAACGTAATAAAAGGACAAAAACGTAAAAAACCGAACGAAAACGTAAAAAACAGACGAAAACATAGAAAAACGGACGATAACGTAAAAAACGTAAAAAAAACGGACGAATACATATAAAAAAACGGGCAAAAACGGACGAAACAAATAAAACGGACGAAAACGAGTAAAAACGGACAAAAACGTAAAAAACGGATGAAAACGTAAAATGAGGACTAACGGTACAAAAAATATTAACAAAGGGACTAACGGGCAAATATTATTTAACACTTAACGGGTAAAACTAACGACGTTAGTGCTCAAGGATGATTAATGTCAAAGGTTTGTGGACTTGAGGATGTTTAATGCTAAAGGTTTGAGATAGGGATGATTCTTGCGAAAATACACAAACCACAGGGATGATTTTTGGAGTTTACTCAATAAATAATGTTTATTCTACTTGGGCTTGAAGCTTTTGTAAAGGTTATATTATATGGGCTTAGGTTTTTGTAAGCCCAAATTGTAGTGTCCAACTTTTTCAGCTTACAATAATACAATGACACAGACACACAGTTAGCTTAAAAAAAGGTACTGCAAGTTGTTTACCTACATTTTCTATGCATGAAAAAATCATTGTAATATACTACATTGAAGCTAAATCAACATCATATCACATGGAACTGTACATCTTATAAAATTACGTTCCAGATTAATAGTATTCAACTTTTGTAACTTCTTTTGTTAACATTATTTTGTTTTTAGAGTAATGCACATGAGGAAGTCTGGCTTTTCGACGAGGAAGTCTGCCAGAATCTGTCCTTTGATTGCGGTACGTGGTCTGTAAGATATGTTGTGCTTACCTAGCAATACACTCCACTTCGCAATCGGCCGATGCGTCGGGTTTGGAGATGATCCGCTTGATTGGTTGGTCCGTGATTCCGCTATCGATGCGCTGGAAGTACCGCGTAGTCGTTTAGCGACAAATACCAACGCCGTAACTAATTTTTCCATGGCGCCTAATTCATCTCCGTCTTCTTGAGCGCCTTGCTTACAAAGTAGCGGGGTTTGTCTTGAATCCCTATCTGTTAGTAGCATTCACCGACCGCCCATCGATTGCGGATAGATACATAATTAACTCTTCCCCGGTCGGGTGCGACAAGTGTGGGGAGCGTTGCGGTGTTGTTTAAGTTGTGTGAAGGCTTCTTACGCCTCCGTAGTCCACCGGAAATCTCCTTTTGATACACTTCGAGTGTTTTGAAGAGAGGTAGAGACTTGTCTGCGACTTAGACAGAAACAGTTAAGGCCGCCTAGCTTTCCATTGAGAGATTGGACCTCCTTCAACGTCGCGGTGAAGGAAGTTCGATGACGACCTTTGTCTTTTCGGACATGGTTTTATACCGTCGGGCTCTATTAGGTATCCGAGGAACATGCCTTGATGGCGCCAAGGTACATTTTTTGGGTTTAGCTTCATATTGATCTCTCGTAGAGTTTTGAACGCTTCCTTAATATCGCACTAACTCATCTTGAGATGGTTTTTATGACCGGTCATCAACATAGACCTCCGTGTTGCGGCCTACCTATTTTTCAAAGCATTGTCTACTAACCGCTGGTAGGTGGCGCTGATTCTTCAAGCCAAAAGGCATTTTGTGTAACATGAGACGCCTTGGCTTGTGTGAAAGGCCGTTTTTCCTCATCCTCCTTTGCCATCCGGATTTGATGATATCCTTTGTACGCATCGAGGAAACACTTCAATGGGTACCACACGAGACTCTATTTTCCGGTCTATTTACGGTAATGGGTAGCGATCTTATGGGCACGCTTTGTTAAGATCGGTGGAGTCCACGCACATTCGCCACCTACCGTCGCTCTTTTTGACCATTCTTGGGTTAGAAAGCGATCGTGGTAGTAGACTTTACGCATAATTCCCGCATCCACCGGTTTGTGCATACGCCAAAATTGCTTGCGCTGGCCGGGGCTTGGCGCGCTTCTTACAGCGATTGGTGAGTACCCTTGTCGGATTCTCGGTTTATGCTCGTGATTGGCGTGGTACCCCGGTCATGTGTTTTGGCTCCCATGCAAAATGTCCAAGTTCTTTTGCAAGAGCGCGATACAAATTGTTTTTTGCCGTTGTCCGACGGTGACCTCCGATGGATATTTCTGTTCGGGTATTACGGGTGAAGCGCAACCTTGATTTGGAACTTTGGTTCTTGTACCGTTCGGATCGGTGCCGTTTCGCATGTAATCGTGTTACATTCTCTATGCGATGCAGTGGCATTGTAAAGAGTAACAATGCCTCCTTCCACCGGGAATTTAAGCATCTCGTCTTGTTGTTGATGGCGCTCGCGCGCGATAGTCGATATCGTGTCTCCTATAATGCCGTTGTATGGCGAGGAGACTTGATCACCATAAATTCCATCCGAGCCGTCATGAGTGTTTTTCGCTTCCGATCTTGTCGGTAATCGATTGCCCATAGGCCATATCTTTTCACCGTAAAACCACCAACGTCGTTTTGACCGGACTTAAGCGGCTGCGTATTTTAGGGCGCGATCGCTTGAAGCGGTGCTCATACATGATGTCCGCCGATGCGCCACCATCAACATACATGCGATGGATGTCGTGACCCCGCACTAATCTCAATGGTGAGTGGCTCAACTCTGCGTTGTCCGCAGCTAAGGTGGGAAAGAGATTTCGCTTCCTCGAGAAAACTCTGGCCGACCTTCCGCCTAGTAATCCGCCGCCATGATTGTATCATGTAGATGGTGTCGGCCTTTTCCTTGGGTGTCTCCTTCTTGTTCCCACTCTTACATCTATCCTTTCCTTCCTTAATATTTTTGACCAAATGGTCCAATCGCCTTCTTTAACCATTTTGTCAATGAGTCGACGCATTGGACACATTCGTTAGTTGTGTGGCCCTTACGTGCGTGGTAGTCACAAGATCCATTCCGATGCGCCGATCCTGCAGGTGCGCATTGCGGCGATCTTGGAAAGTTCGCACCTTCCGTTGTAGTATTTCCTTTGGGGTTTTGGTCGGAGTGTACTGTCATTATCTCTCCCGCCCACAGTTGCGATAGCTTTATTACGGTTACTACCGGTCGATGGATTGTTTCCCGTGTTGTTCTGTGACCGGTAGTTTGAGTAGTTTCTTTTGCTATCCGCGGCGGCTTCTCCTCAGACGAAGGACCAAGAGCGTTCATGAGCTCATCAAAGGTTTCGTGAATTTTGTCGCTCAACCGCTTGATGAGTTACGGATTGTTAATCCGCTCATGAAACCGTAGATCTTTAGCACTTTAGGGCATGCTTTAACTTGCATGCATTCATCTTTGAAGCATTCCATGAATGCGCTCAGATTCTCCTTGCGCCGCTTTACCTGGCGAGTTCGACAGATTTTTAGCGCACTTCTTCCGCCGAGTAAAGTTTAGGCGAAACGCCTTCCTCAATTCCTCAAAGCCATAGATGCTTCTGCGTGGAAGCTTCTTGAACCGATTCTGCGTTTCCACCGGTGTGGAGTTGAACATGTGGCACCCACGTGCTTTGGCCGATTTTCAATTGTGGCGGCCGATTCAAAATTTTGAGGTGATCATCGGGATCACCTGTTCCGCCATAGGTTTTCACGTTGGCGGGCATGCGCCTCCTTTTACTACGAGAAGTCACCGATGCGTCGAGTAAACGCATCCACCTTTTGACGGCGCCACGGGAGGATATATCTTCATCCTCCCGGTCGTTATATCATTTCTGGACTTCGGTGTCCGGCCGCTATCCCCGTTGTCCGAGGAATTTTCGGAGGACGAATTTTCTTCTTCTTCGGGCGCTTACCGATCGTTCTCGAGTTTGTACTCGGAGAGCTTTGCTGGGGAATATCGCCGCCCGACCCCGTCTCGTGTTCTGCGGCTACCAAGTGCGGTATGGACACTAGTCGCTGCTCATCCTCGTCACTTCCTTCCGTGTACCGTGAGTTGGATGTCTCATCATCCTCAATCCTTTTCCCATTTCATTAAACACAAGAGGTCGGTGGTCTCTCTGTCGCGCTTCTCCTTACGGCGGGCGGTGGTGAGGTTTCGTATTCGAGTCAAAACCGAGTCGGGTTTGTAGGCTCGACCGACCTTTTCTAGCCTCTTCTTGCATGAGGCGGTCAAGGTTTCATAATTTTAGGATACGAAATCCCTTGGTGTTAATTCGGTGCGACCCTTCTAGAGCGAGGTATCGCTCGCCGTTGTGTCCTTATTTTTATCGTTGCATCCGGTGCTTTTTCAAGTCGGTTTCTAGTCTTGGTTTGATGGGAGTGGTAAGATCGGTCTTGTGCATGGATCCACCTTGGTAGTAGTTGTGGTGGTGCAGGTTGTCCCCGAGCGGTTCCACCATAGGGTAGACCAAGTTCAGCCCCGACCCTTGTTTTTAGCGATCTTGGTTGTCTCAGAGTCCGCTTGGAAGTCGAGAGCGGTGTGCGGCTTCTTTCGAGAAGATCCGCTTGTGATTGCCGATTTCCATGCTTTGTTATTCTAGTCTTAGTTCTTAGTGAATGGTCCCACGGATGGCGCCACTTGTTGATACAAAAGTTGGACGCCTTATTTGGGGCCCGCCTCGCACCAATTCTCGATTGTTGCTTGAGACCTGCGCGACTAAGAGATGTAAAACACCGTTAGGCTTACCGTGGGATTGTCTCCACGATTATCCTCCTGCGTGAGAGTAAGTAATCGGTTTAGGGTTTAAGGAGAGTTAGGGTTTGTAGATCGTACCTTAAACGAGGGATGTGATTCCCTTTATATACGCACGAAATCCTTGTTGGTTCCGTGTTCCTCAACCTTCGGCGTATCCCGCCCAAGTCTGTTGGGGAATGATTATCTCCTTGATCAAGAGATATCCGATATCTATTCCGTAAATAGATTCGTCTTTGGGCCTTCGTGGGCCTTAACGCTTATCAGCGTGGCCAAGTTTGTATTGGGCTTGTCAGTAGTGGGCTTTGGGCGGGTTCATAACCCGGATATAGACTATACGTCATCAAAGATTAATAGTATTCAACTTTTGTAACTTCTTTTGTTAACATTATTTTGTTTTTAGAGTAATGCACATGAGCTTCGTTCTTAAGAATGTTTCATCTAGATCATTTTACTAGGAGGCTTCAACAAATACTACCTACAATATTTTGCCAACATTACGTAACATAGATGAAACAATGATATCTTAAATATCTTAAATCATTGATAGTTAAAGCAACCTAAGAGCATGAGGTATGACAACGAGATCCGCTTGCCACTTCGAGATGGAGGCCTCGCCACTCGCCGCTGAATCTCGCCGCCACACCACCTCCATTCGCCACTCCTCTGATCGCCGCTCCCACAACATTAATAAAGACAAAAGAATTTTTTAAATATATCCGTTGAAATGAATTTTTTTGTATTTGAAAAATATAGAAAAGAAATAAAATGGGGGTGAGTGGGGCCCAAATAAAGAGGTTGATGTTAGTTGTGAATGGGGGGTATTTTTAAGTGGGTGTGTTAAAATGATGTGGCATCCGTGGGGCCCAAGTGAAGAGAAATGGCGTAAGTTGTCATACCTCATGCTGAGCATTGAGTATCATAAAGAGCTTTAGCTTTTCATTTATGCTCCATCAGATGCCATATCATTTTAACACTCACACTTGAAAATACCCCTCACTCATAGCACAAAATAACTAAGCCATTTGGGCTCACTCACACACACAACCCATTTATAAATCGAAAAAGAAAATAAAATAAAATAAAAAACCAAACCCATTTGTCGGTTACTTTGTCGTTTAAACGGCGAGGAGGGTGTTAATACAAATAAGCCGTAAAAACGTTTATTTATATTTTACGATCTTCTAATATTTTGTCGATAACAAACGTAAAATCATGTTAATGAAACAAATAAAATACGTAAATGGTTTGAACTAATAGTTTCTAACATATTCACATTTTCACATAAAACACTAAAACAAGTATAAGTGATTTTATGATTTAGTAATACATATGTACAATAACTAGTGTTTACATACTTGGGTAAAATATACACATAACTAGTATGTAGTATATTAGGTAATATAAATGGGTAGAAACTTAAGTATCACAACCCATTGGGCAAATACATTGAATGTAGTTGGGTACAACCCAAAGCCCATAACCCATGGATCTTGACCCATAACCCATTGTATGACATCATGCTTATATCACACATGGAAAATATCCATATAACCCATGGATCAACCCATACCCAAATGACCAAGTGCATTGCACTCAAAAGATACATTGTATCTAGCTAAAAGATCCATGGTTCAACCCATGACCCATGACCCATAACCAAAATACCCATGGGCAAAGAGGAGCGTTCCACGGATCCCTAGCTTTGTGCTAGCCGGATCCCTTGTGGTAGGGATACGTGGGATCCGGGGAACAGTAGGATTTTTCCTCTATAAATAGTGAGCCATTTCTTCATTATTTCTCACCCTTTCTAACACACTTTCTCCCCGAGTTAAAACTCACTAACCTCGGATCCAAGAGATCTATGTTTGTAGTTTTGTTTTTGTGTGATCTTTTAGGTTCCTCTTAAAGGCAAGATCACCACCTTTGAAGTCGAGCAAGCTAAAGTCCATGAATTGCCATACTTCCTCATCATCAAGGCTACTGAAGTCTTCTTGTTGATGATTTCTTTCTTTCTTCAAAGAAGTGTAGTGGTGAAGACATTAGTGAAAGATGTCTCAAGTTTCAAGACGAAGATATTAGTGAAGGGTATCTATCGCCTATAGCATAAGCACTTGTGGTAGGTGCTTAGAAGTCAAGAAAAGAAGCATTAGTGAAAGGTGCTTAGAAGTCAAGACTAGAAGCATTAGTGAAAGGTGCTTAGAAGTAAAGACGCAAGACATTAGTGAAAGGTGTCTTGTAGATCTAGTCAAAGGCATTAGTGAAAGGTGCCTTAGATGTACATTCGATATGGTGTGTTTCGATGTACAAAATAGACTAGTATTAGATCCAAGGATATTGATATCCTTGATGATGTTGTAAAGGAGTAGATCTCCTTTGGGATTAGTCGTTGGTGTAGTGTGGTAGTACTTCCTCCATTGCAATGGAACTAGGTGCTTAGCCTAGTACCTAATAAAGGGTAGGCGATGTTGTGAAGGTGTAGCTCACCTTGGAGTGAAAGAACTAGGTACTTAGCCTAGTACCTTATAAAGGGTAGGTGACGTTGTATAGGTGTGGTTCACCTTGGAGTGAAAGAACCCGGTGGTTAGCCTAGCACCGGAAAAAGGGTAGGCGACGTTGTGAAGGCTTCTCCGCCATAAGGAGATTGGTGTAGTGATTACGAACTCTCGAGTAGGTGACTCGGGAGTGGAGTAGGGCAAGGAAGGTGTCCTTGTGGCGAACCACTATAAATACTCGCGTTGTGGTTTTGTGCTTCTTACTCTTATCTTTTCATTACTTACCTTTATATGCTTGTTTATCAACATCCAACACACACATCCAAATAGATTGACATAAGTCGACCTAAATAGATTAAAATGAAGTTTTAATTGGCAAAACTATTCAACCCCCCTTCTAGTTTTCCACAATTGGTATCAGAGCTTCGTTACCAAGTTTCTTGAAGTATATTGTACTTTAAAAACTTGATACGATCCATGGTTAATTGAAAACTACAAAGAATGTTTTTCACAAAAACAAACACCATGTCTTTTAAAACTATATGTTTGGATGTTGATTTAATAACAACATTATTTTTTACTTGTTTCATTTAATTGCACTAATCTTCTTTGTCATGTTGATTAGTCAAAGCTCATACACACCAAGCTATAGGAATCGCTTGGTAACAAGAATACATTCCTTAAGATACCAGGAGCGGGAATCGTCTAAGTGACATTTGTTGTGTCATTTGTAAAGACATTCCTAAGTGCGCTAAAGGTATGATTTTCTTTTTATTTTTGCTTGATAATTAAGTGTGCATATTTAGGTATTTTAATGATTATCTTTTGTGCTTATACATGTTTTACATGAAGCTTCATTAGGAAGCCTTTTTCTCACATACGTGTTATATTTCTCGTCTATAGTCGTGGTATATAAAACTTATGTTTTATTTCTTTTATATCCTATAATAAAACAAAACACAAATATCAAAAATTCCTCATCTCCTATAAATCATCCACTCGACACCCACTTTATCAAAACCCCACTTTTTCAAATTTTCCAATTTCAAAAATTCCCTCTCACTCAAAACTTCATCTTCCTCTCAACTTCATCTCAACCGAAACCAAGAAGATCCGTCATCAACATGGTTTACATCGCACTCGTGCTCATCGCCTTAACACTCATTGCACTTGTGTTCCCTATGATGAAGTTCACATATGGAGACATTTACTTTGTGTTGTTAATCTACATTGGGATCATATACCCAATCCTTTGTATCATCCTTAGTATTGAAATGCAATATTACTAATAATCTAGTTATCTAGGTTATTGTTATCATAATATGTTTGTCATTTCTTTTGATTTATTTGTTTCATATTCTTTCGTGATACATTAGAAGTCATGTATGCATGTTAAAAGAAAATGTAGGTTAAAACATATATCTTGGTATAAAACTATGAGATCTAAAACACATGCGTTTTCATATAATGCAGTTCGTAATTACGGATCTACGGATCCGGAAGTTATACTAGCGGATCCCTTTTGAAAAGGAACCGTGGGATCCGTCCCCTTGGAAAACAGTTAACATGCAAATTAAAACCACTATCTTTCTAAATGTAATAATCCACTAGAAAGTCAAAACCTTGAGTAAGTTAAAGTGTTAAATACCATTGTTAATAAAAATCTAGTAAAACATTAGATAATCATAGGTTGACCACAAACATCTCTTTTATTAACTTATCATTTCTATAGGTTCAACTATGACGCATGAATATGAGTTTGATTTTTCACTCACTAGCGTCTACACTCGAACATCTCTCGAACCCAACACACCGCAATCATGTCTCGTGGGTTCAATAATCTCGAAACCGTCACTTCCACGAAGCACGACAGACACCTCTCTACAATTCGAAGAAGGTATCAATACCTCCTTCCGAGCCATAGGACTAGAATGTCTTCTTGAAATCAACGAGAAGATATGTCCAAGGTTCATAATGGAATTCTTCCGTCAAGTCGAACTCGTTCGTAACGAGGATCGCTCTCATCTCTTTGGTTTTATATCAAAACCAAAAGTTTACTCTAACCCTTGGGCACTTTGCTCACATCCTCCGGATTCCAAATCATGGACAATGTGCCTTCACCAAGATTGGTCTCTTGATTCTCTCTTCAACTTTCGTGAAGAAAATAGTCCATATTGTTCACACATACCCTCCGGAAGATTTAAATCGCATAATATGCAAACCTCGACCATATTACTCCGATCCAAACATTATCTTTACAAGGGATATCCGAGAAGAGTACAAGCCTCTTGCACTCATCCTACGTGAAAATGTTTGGAGCCTTAGGTGAAATCGATAAATCCTTCCCGCTTGTTGTGCTCATATGTTGTATTGTTTGCTAACACAACAACCATACAATCTCGCCTACTTCTTCGCAAGGCGAATTGCAAATTTTCAAGGCTCGAAGAATAAACTCATCCCTTATGGAATGTTCTTGACACGCCTCTATCATAATGTTATGCACTTCCATCCTCAATTTCAAAGTCCGTTGTACGTACTTGTGAACAAGATGATGGAACCGCTAAACATATCTCTCATGAAGACTTTCTTCATTCTTGATTCCACCAACACTCATCAATCACATAATGATCCTCCTAGCGAAAACGCTCAGGGAACCTAGTAGTATTCCAAAATAGGATCAATTCTCTTGTACTCGTGCTTTATCAATGTAATCCAATTTCTTTCATGAAATAAAACATCTTACATTTGATATCTTAGTATTAGAACTCTTTTTAGACTATCCTTGAGATATAATGCATTGTCAAGATCATTGCATACCTTTAGTAAAGGTCCTGCACGAGCGAGATGGGCGGATCCCAAAGATTGTGCTAGACGGATCCCTACACTTGGGAACCGTGGGATCCAACAAATGTAAAATGCAATTGCAAGCATTATATTTCAAACATATCCTTAGAACACCTCACACTAAGCTAAACATAGTGTCTTAAGGAAAATTAAGTCCTTATCAAGATAGGTTGATCTTTCCTACTCACACATAACTTACCTAGATCACACTCTAAGACACTTGTAGATCTACCGTTTCATTTTTAATCCATTACTCTTCCGCTCTCAAACTCACACTTCATTTTTTACTTGATCCCTCACATTTAGCCTTATAAATCTTTTCAATTATGGCAAAATTGATCATAAATCATCCTTACCTCAAAATTGATCAAATTTGATCAAACTCTACTTTTTCCATCTCAAAGCTTCTAGGATATTTTCCAAAACACTATCCTAAGTCACAACCTGATCTCTAGGATCATTTAGCTTCAATTGACACTCTAATCTTTATTGCCATCCTTGCTCATCCATTGGTACTCTTGAAAGTTCCAAATCCTTCCATAAAAGACAATCATTAGCTACATCATTCATTACCTTCAAGTACTTAAGCACCCCTTCATTCAAAACACTTAGGAGGACTGAAACACTCAAGATGTTATAGGTCTTAGATCTTAGAAACATCATTTCCACTCTTTCATAATCACGAAAGCCGGATCCCTAGGATTAGCCTAGACGGATCCTCCGAGGAGGAACCGTGGGATCCGGTGACGCTTTATGTCAAATCTTGCTAAAACAATCATTTCAACTCATCTTCATAACTCAAACACTCCATCTCATCTTAAATGAGTTCCTAGATCGATGCAAACTCAAGTTGACTCTTGTGCATGTTAATCATCACATTCCAATGAATCCTAGTGGCTTAAGGCTTAAATGCACTTGCCAAATCTCTTGGTTTATAAACCACTTTGTTAGGACCTCCATAGTCATCACTCTCATCCTAACTTTCAGCACTTTAGAAACCCTTGCAAACCTCTTGAAATCATCGCATCATGAGGAAAACCCCAAGTAGTAACTTATCCACCAAAGAACCACCCATGAAAAAGGCGCGTGTTATACACGAAATCTCTTCAACCGAATCATCTCCGATCAAGCCAACAAATGATAGGATCCTTCCTCATCCAATCAAACCAATTCCTAAGAGAATAGTACCCACAAAACTACCAATGCCAAACACCACCATACCTCCTAGGCCAAACAATATCATCTCCACTAAACCATCACCATTGGTTCGTAGAGCTATTTCATTTACATCCCCACTGTCATCACCACACCTCTACAATTTAGAGGACTTGCCTCCTAGGTCGTCTCATCCACTTCCGCCGACAACATTCTCCTCATTAGGAGGAATAATGGTACAAAATCAAGGTGTTGAGTGAACACTTGCTCCGGCTTCCTTTTCGCCGTTTCCATCATATAATCCCATTTGGATTATGAGAAATCATCAAAGTCAACCACCCGACCATATGGAAGTTGACACTTCTACCACCACCATCATTCTTAGTCGAGCCATTCTCAAATGCGCCCACCAATCCTCCATCGTTTGAAGCTCCACAAGCCGCTTCACTTGATCCTTCGCATCAAGCCATTTCATTTCTTCCACCACCACTACCTAGCCATGACAAAGATTGCTATCATTGTCAACATGTTGAAAGTTTGATACATGAAGTACGAGAAGACCAACGTTTCATGTTCTATCATCTCCTCGAACGTTTCGACGAGATTAAACCTAAACAAAACTCGAGCTAGAAGATTTTAGTGGTGTCCTAGCATCAAGCGATAGTTGGCTTAGAAATTCCTAGTCATGTATTTTCTTATTTTTTTGTTTTTAGAGTCATGTATATCATAACTCTAGTTTGATTAAATGGAATTACATGCTACTTGTTATTTTTCTGAGAATATGATTACTTTGTATTCATATCTCATTTTTGTGATAACATTACTTGTTATATCACATTTGCTGATATTAAGCAGCTAAAACGGATCCCTCATAATTGCCTAGACGGATCCCTACTAGGAGGGAACCGTGGGATCCGTGAGACAGAAAGTTATTTTCTACTAACTTGGACCATATTTGCAGAAAATTGTGAATTATACTTGCTCTCTAACCTTTGTTTTGTAGTTATTCAATTTACACATGAAGACTTTGACATCCTAAAGCTAGGGGGAGCTTTATGTCAAAGCAATACATTGCAAATTACTTGCAATATTAGGTTTACATTTCGTGACATCCCCTTGCATAATTGCAATCATCAAGGGGGAGCACATTCATCACTAAGACGAAATATTTTGCAAAATTACTTGCAAACAAACTAGATTAGTATCACTTTCTTGACGCCCTTACATAGGGATGGACTCGTCAAGGGGGAGTAAAGACGAGATCCGTTCCCGTTACTTGCTCTCTATTTATTTTTACTTTGATTTCTTAAAAACGATGTGTTGCTTTCCTTCAAACACTTTTTGTTTCGACAAAAAGGGGGAGAAGAAAGTAAAAACTACAAATTCAAACTTTTACGAATTTTAGCTTTTCCTTAAAATAATTTTATGTTTTGTCATCAACAAAAAGGGGGAGATTGTTAATACAAATAAGCCATAAAAACGTTTATTTATATTTTACGATCTTCTAATGTTTTGTCAATAACAAACGTAAAATCATGTTAACGAAACAAATAAAATACGTAAATGGTTTGAACTAATAGTTTCTAACATATTCACATTTTCACATAAAACACTAAAATAAGTATAAGTGATTTTATGATTTAGTAATACATATGTACAACAACTAGTGTTTACATACTTGGGTAAAATATACACATAACTAGTATGTAGTATATTGGGTAATATAAATGGGTAGAAACTTAAGTATCACAACCCATTGGGCAAATACATTGAATGTAGTTGGGTACAACCCAAAGCCCATAACCCATGGATCTTGACCCATAACCCATTGCATGACATCATGCTTATATCACACATGGAAAATATCCATAACCCATGGATCAACCCATACCCAAATGACCAAGTGCATTGCACTCAAAAGATACATTATATCTAGCTAAAAGATCCATGGTTCAACCCATGACCCATAACCAAAATACCAATGGGCAAAGAGGAGTGTTCCACGGATCCCTAGCTTTGTGCTAGCCGAATCCCTTGTGGTAGGGATCCGGGGAACAGTAGGATTTTTCCTCTATAAATAGTGAGCCATTTCTTCATTATTTCTCACCCTTTTCTAAAACACTTTCTAACACACTTTCTCCCTGAGTTAAAAACTCACTAACCTCAGATCCAAGAGATCTATGTTTGTAGTTTTGTTTTTGTGTGATCTTTTAGGTTCCTCTTAAAGGCAAGATCACCACCTTTGAAGTCGAGCAAGCTCAAGTTCATGAATTGCCATACTTCCTCATTATCAAGGCTACTGAAGTCTTCTTGTTGATGATTCCTTTCTTTCTTCAAAGAAGTGTAGTGGTGAAGACATTAGTGAAAGATGTCTCAAGTTTCAAGACGAAGATATTAGTGAAGGGTATCTATCGTATATAGCATAAGCACTTGTGGTAGGTGCTTAGAAGTCAAGACAAGAAGCATTAGTGAAAGTAGCTTAGAAGTCAAGACTAGAAGCATTAGTGAAAGGTGCTTAGAAGTAAAGACACAAGACATTAGTGAAAGGTGTCTTGTAGATCTAGTCAAAGGCATTAGTGAAAGGTGCCTTAGATGTACATTCGATATGGTGTGTTTCGATGTACAAAATAGACTAGTATTAGATCCAAGGATATTGATATCCTTGATGATGTTGTAAAGGAGTAGATCTCCTTTGGGTTAGTCGTTGGTGTAGTGTGGTAGTAGTTCCTCCATTGCAATGGAACTAGGTGCTTAGCCTAGTACCTAATAAAGGGTAGGCGACGTTGTGAAGGTGTAGTTCACCTTCGAGTGAAAGAACTAGGTACTTAGCCTAGTACCTTATAAAGGGTAGGCGACGTTGTGTAGGTGTGGTTCACCTTGGAGTGAAAGAACCCGGTGGTTAGCCTAGCAGGAAAAAGGGTGGCGACGTTGTGAAGGCTTCTCCGCCATAAGGAGATTGGTGTAGTGATTACGAACTCGAGTAGGTGACTTGGGAGTGGAGTAGGGCAAGGAAGGTGTCCTTGTAGCCGAACCACTATAAATACTGGCGTTGTGGTTTTGTGCTTCTTACTCTTATCTTTTCATTACTTACCTTTATATGCTTGTTTATCAACATCCAACACACACATCCAAATAGATTGACATAAGTCGATCTAAATAGATTAAAAGGAAGATTTAATTGGCAAAACTATTCAACCCCCCCCCCCTTCTAGTTTTCCACAGAGGGAATCGACGAGCCTTCGTAGTGTGGCGACAAAGAAACGGCGAGCACCAACGAGATGCCACCTCGGATTCGACGAAGCAATTTGCCACCATACACAATGCTCTAAAGGGTGAGATTATTTGCCAACCATGTGAACATATACACCCATGTAAACATATAGGAATAAACAAGTGTAACTTTCAATATGTTTGACATATAATATTATAAAGAGATTATACTTATTTAAAAAAACAAGTTATTTAAAAAATAATGTACTTTGTTTGACAGTTGATTATTGAAAAATAATATTTTTTAATCTTTAAAAATCAAATGCTATTTCATGTAGCTTATAATAATAATCTTTTTTTATAATTATGTCAGCTTAGGGTATTTTTAGTAAAATTAGCTGTAAGCTGTAAACTGTAAGTTGTAAGATGTAAATTGTAAGTTGTAAGTTGTAAGCTGTAAACCTGTTAACATGAGCTACAAGCTGTATTTATTTATTATTATTATTATTATTATTATTATTATTATTATTATTATTATTATTTTTTGTCAATAAAAGTGTTTAGTAAATTAACTGTTAATTGTAATTATAAGCTGTTAACAATAATTTTACGTTTTAACAGCTCCGAATATTTTTAAAGCTTCATGAATCAACTTTTCATTTTGAAGCTACTTGTTTAAAATAAAAGCTTGAAGTTAATGTATCTTAACAGAGCTACTTATTTTTTAAAAGATTATTTTTGTAACAAAATGTTTACAATTCCAAAAAAGCTTCTTACCAAACAGTCCCTTATAATTAACGACTACGACACCCTCTTCTTGTCATGTCATTACCCATGCGACATGTCGCCTCCTTCGGTACGTTCATACCTTATGCACCACACCTTGATTTGTTATTTTTTAAAGTTATTTTTAGTTGATTGTACCAAATATTAAACCTAAAAAAGTATTAACAAATCTATTGACTTTATTAATCATTAGTTCATTACTGATATGCACGGGGCATTTGATTTCTTCGTATCGTGTTTACAATGTTTAGCGAATAAAGCATAAGTCATAATCGAGTGAGGCTAAGCCTTAGAGCATTTACATTGATAACGGTATAACGCCGTTAGTGGCGTTAGCCCGTTGGACCTCCGGTGTTATTGCAGCGTTAGTCCCCAAGCGTTAGTGTATTAACGGACGTTATTTTTTTATTTTTTATTTTTTATTTTTTTTATGCCCTTAAATGAGTAGTTGTTTTTGTAAATTGTTTGAGTGTTAAAGTTTAACATGAGATGTTATTGATGTGAATGTTTTTTGAGGATGTTAAGGTGAAATGTTAAAGCTGATGTGGCGCTGACGTGGTTGGTGTTATTTTATAACTTGAGTTACTGATGTAATTGCTCTTATGGACTAAACGAATGAAAGTATAATTGTTATAAAAAAGATTATAATCAATATTTTTTATTATTTTTTAACGGCAAATTTAATTAACACTACTAGCAAAGAGCTATAAATTACAAAGAAACAAGATAAGGGTTTTTGAGCCAACCAATTCAACCAAAACGAAACTTTACATCTAAAACGACACCAATAAAAAGAACGAGACACCACATCGTCAAAAATCATCGCCTTTGAAGGTTTCTTCGAACCAAAAATTCTCTTATTGCGAGACGACCAAATATGCCACCACATGACATACAAACTCCTTCAAGGACCTGTTTGTACTTAATAGAGAGACGAAGATCACAATCCAAACTAACCATTCCTCGTAAGATGATACTTCCATGTAACTAATCAACATTTCTAGTTCATTTATCACTTGCATACTGATTGTACAATAATTCGTACGACCAGGCCTTCGATGGTGATTGAAGGGTATGAGGGGTGATATGCTTGCGCCAAACTTGTAGTCAATCTGCAATAAGAAATAGTAGACACTTCGTTAAGTGATTGCGCAGGGGTTGGGCCCTGCGAACCACCTCCGGCGTGTGAATAAGTATGTGATATGAGTTATGGATAATATGATGTATGTGAAATACTGTGTTGAGTGAACATACCATTGAAATGACTCGTCCAACCTATTTATAGGTGATGAAAATAGCTTGGAGAGTGTTAGCACACGTTTAGGAGATCATGGGGCGTCCCCGATTTATGGTAACCGCTAGGCTTCATCCCCACTATCTCGGACTTGGCGGGAAGCTAAGGACATAGTGGGAGCGTGGGGAAGACCAAGTCAAGGTTCTTATTTGTCTTGGCATCTTGAGGAAGACACCGAAGGGCATAGGTCTTGGTGGCGGATTCTCAACCGGTAACCATGTCAATGATGAATGGTTTTACGCCACCAATGACTTATGAAGAAAGACTTGGGTCTTCGTAATGCAATTTCGATCGAGGCGAAGGGGTCCTTCGACCTGATCGGAGGGTACGTCATCAAGCCCCCAGTCGAAAGTGATATGTACGAACCAGAAATATTGCTTACGACTCAAAAATAAAAACGAAACCTCCCCTTCGTCACAAAAATGAACGAAGATGAAAAGTCTTGTTAATATTGACCGTAATAAATGCATAGTTAATCTTAACTACCCCGTTTTCCTCGGTATTAGTAAACATCCTTTCAAAATTTAAAAGAGGTTTGAAATCCGGTAGAAAAGGGATAAGTACGGACACGTGTAGGGCTGAGATTCAACATTTGTAGGGTATATAAAATACGAAAAATAGTAAAACCCTAACAAAGTAACTCTCGCCCAAAGTTTTTCACCTACTAAAATTTCTTTCGATCAAGCCTCCGACCAAACAAGGTAAAGCGCTCCTTCTTCGTCTATATTTCAAATATTTTTTGTGTTCTTTAGAAGGTATCATGTCAACCAATAAAAAATTTGTGATAAAACAACAAGGCTGCACACTAACCAGGGAGGAGCTTAAAGCGTTCCTCACTGATTATCCCATTCCAAAGGAACATAAAATAATGCTACCGAGTAAAAATCAAGGGATATTTGATGCCCCGAAAATTATGTAGGCTCAGATACCCATGCTTTCACCACTTCCAACCTTAGGATACCTTTGCATCCTTTGATCTTAGAATTCCTCCGGTATTATGAAGTACACATTTCTAGGTTCAACCCTTTGGCCTAGCCAAGCTTACAACATACATCGTTATGTGCAAAGCCTATGGGTTTGAACCATCCTCGATCGTGCTTAGGGGTTTTGAATCTATACCCGGAGGAGATTGGTTGACCTTGGCCAAGAGGGTGAAAGGGATGTGCCCATATTGATAGATAGACCTTTTACGAACATAAGGAACTGGAAAGGCAAGTTCTTTTATATCCGGACTACCGTTATCCCTCCCGGATACTCTGCATTGTTAAACCCGGACTTTCAATATGATGAGAAAGGTTCACCGATCCATTGCCTTATCTTGTGAGAAGAAACCCATTATATCGTTTGGCTCGTCATCCGGTGACCGCCGGACATTCCCCGAGCCAATCTGTTCATGGTGGCATTCTTTGAAAGATGGGAGGGTCTCCGTTGGTACCGAGATAATTTGTGATGGAGAAAGTATGTATTTTTAAATTAACCTAAGAAACAAAAACTTATCTAGGCGATATTTATCTTATTTGCTTCTTTTGCGAGAGATGTCGTTCGGGAACTTTGTTGTGGTGGAGGTGCAAAGAGGTAAGCTTTCTTCCAAAGAATCCCCAAGAGACAAGCTATGGCGTGGGCTCCCCATCGGTGTCCATAAACAAAGGCGAGGTGGAAGCCCACTGTCGAGCTCTGTATCCTCTGCTCCTCCGCCAAAGGAACCCATAGATGTAGAAGATCGGTGGTGGAGAACATTCTTGACTCAGACGAACCGATCTCAGAAGGACCATTGGCCATCGAGGACCTCCCAAGATAGGTGAGAGGGTCCAAGCAGAAAGGTGCCAGTGCTAAGGTGTGAAATCGATTCAAAAAGAAAGCTTATTCTACCTACTCCTCCTCTCGAACTACCGGCAGAAGAGTGCGGGGTGGGCGTGGTATTTCCGACCATCGAAGGGCCCCGGTGATGACTTCCATGGTAAGCTTTCACCGTGAAATAAAATTAAATACCAAGGATAATATGTTAATGAAACTTACTTTTGTTGTAGGACTTCACGATACGAAGGAGCTTCCTTCTCCCTAGCTTGTCACCAACTTATGATCCATGTGATCCCACCCAGTGGAAGGGGTGATGGATAACATGTCCATAGAGGCTCTGCGATCTTCATGATAAAAGCTATGTTCGCGGGCATGTGACAACCAACTCAATGCTAGGACAAGGGAATTGCTCCGTGATGTCACCAAAGCTCGAGAAGAAATGGATACTATCTTTGAGGGGAGAAAGCTAGAGATCAAAAGTATGCGAGACACGGAGAAGAAGTGTGAGGAAGCATTGGAGGATTTTGATAAGAATCCTTGGTTCAAGATCTTAGAGTGAGAATGAAAAGCTCAAAGGTCGATTGGCAACGAGCGAGGTCGACGTGAGTTAACTATCGAAGGTTCTATGGTCATTGGCTATAAGGAGCGGATATCATTCTTTCATCCAAGTGTGGAGGTCTCGAACAAGAGAGGTCAAAGTTCTTTGGACCAAGAGATCAAGCTCAGAAAAGGTAGATGGCTTGAACCTCCGTCGAAAATGCTAAAGAAGGACGGGGTGGACCTAGTAACAAAGTGATCCCCACATTGCTATAGAACTTTACCATAGCGATGATGTGGGGATTGCCATTGGGAATGTGGTGAATCTTGCCATTTTCATGGCAAGTGTACCACTTTGGAGGAGGTGGCGAAGGCGGGGAACCGGTGGTCTTGGAGAAAATTCCGTACTCTGTGGCAACTCATGAAAAGAATATGATGATCTGGTAATCACTTAGCGCTTTAGAGTTCCCTTTCCTTGCAGATGTGACGAAGGACCCAGTGACCTCAATTGAGGACACTGCTAGCCAAGAAGCCAAGGGCGGTCCACCTCCGTCTCCTCAAGAGGACTCCATCACCCAGTGTTCCATCTCCGTGCTCGGTGATCCCACTCACTCCAATGTTTAAAGAAGGCAACCATGTGGTTGTAATTCGATCCCAGTGGTATGTACCTGTTTAAAACAATTATACGTGCTTCATTCCGGGCTTCGTGCACGATGAAACAATTACTCATTGCATGTTGGAAGTAGGCTACGGCCTAAGACAATAGTTTATAATGTTGGATGTTTAAGGCTACGGCTGTTTTAGACTAGTAAAACTAGTCATAAATCTACAACAAAGCCACTAGGGCTCGAATTTTGCCATGTGTGATTCTTCTCTTTTACTTTTACTTGCGTAAAAATATTTTTACAACCTAAGGCGTATGGTAGATGCATAGCCTCATTGTGTGTAGTTACTTCACCAAGAATATTAGCAATCGTATAATTTGATCACGATGTGAGGGTCGCGACCCAGCCGTCTTGATCCTTTGAGCGTGAAGGCTTGAAATACCTTAAGGCCATATAGGAAAGTTAATGTGAAGTTGAGATGGATGTTATGCATATGAGCAAGACATGTTGTTTAGTCTTTGTACATCCCTTCGACATTCAAACTTATAAAGCGACTTGGTGGGCAAATCTTTGTTGTATTAAACGAAACAAGAGATTTGAGGGAAATGTGTTATTATCCTTAAGTGGGTAGGGAGGATTACATCATTTTAAGAAATGAATACTAGACGCCTACCATTAATGCTTCTTTCCCCAAGTGAGAAGAATGCAAATACATTGATTGAAAGCAAATAAAATGTGTCCTTAGACATTGTAAGTGTCATCGTAGAACTTACGAAGAGTAGTGCCATTCGGGTTCTATCAATAACGTCTCCCGCCAAGGTTTCCAGCTTGTAGGCTCCGTTGCCGACGCTTCCTTAATAACGTAGGGTCCTTCCCATGTAGGTCCCGGTTTACCACAGTACTCGACTTTACTTGCGCTTATTGAGTCGGAGGACATATTCCCTGGTTTGAAAGTCGAAGGCCTAACTCGCTTGTTATAGTACCTTTCAATATTTTACTTGTGGATAGCCTCTAATGGAGGCTATTTCCTCGTTCTTCAAGTAGGTCCAAGTTACTACGAGTCTTTCTTAGTTATCTCGCCGCTTGAAGTTCATGACCCTTCTGTTTCGACACTTACTCGAAGGGATGGCGCGCCGTGCCATATGTCAAGGCGAAAGGCGTTTCCCGTGACTTGACTTCGTGTCGTTCTATGTGCCCAGTACTTGAGGTAGTTAAATCACCCAACCGTGATGATTGTATCCCGACCTTCGTTCTATTCCTTGTATGATGTCTCTGTTGGTAACTTCTACTTGACCGTTACCTTGAGGATGGTAAACGAGTGAAGGATTATTTGATATTGAGACCCTCGCAAAATCTTGGGAATACCCTTGAAACCGCTTCCCATTATACGAAATGATGATGTGAGGTACTCGAACCGACAGATAATATGTTCCACGAAATTTCTCCATGTGTCTTCCTGTGATGGATGCCAAAGGCTTCGCTTCCACCCATTTAGTGAAGTAATCGATGGCTCGACCAAGAACTTTACTCCTCACGGAGCAAGCGGCGGAGGGCCTACAATATCTATCCCCATTGGTGAAGGGCCATGCGGACGTTCTGAAGTCATATCTTGCTTTGGTAGCCTTGGGACTCTTGAGTGGACTTGGCAGCTTCACACTTACGAATGATGTCGGCGGCGTCTATGTGCATCGAAGGCCGTAATATCCGACCCTCGTGACTTTGGAGACAACGGAGCGGGGTCTGCGTGAAGTCCGCAGGATCCTTCATGCACTTCTTGGATGATGTTGGCGGCTTGCCTTGGTCTACACAGCGGAGCGAGGGATAGAAAAGATCTTACGTATAAGTAATTTCTCATGATCTGTCTTGTGGTGCTTTGATGCGCACCTTCGAGCCAACTTCGGATCCTCCGGCAAGTATGCCACTTATTAGATATTCTCTAATTGGAGTCATCGATTCGAGTCTTCCTCGATATTACGTCGGACACCTCCTTTCGGACGATGGACCTATCTCGCCAATACTTGACCAAAACTTCCTTCGTTAAATGAGCAAATGCCATTGATGCCGGTTGCTAAGTGCATCCGCCTTCTTGTTTTGGTTTCTTGAACATGCTCTATGTTGTAAGATCACGAACCCTTGAGCATTTCTTTGGCCTTATCCGGATATTGCTTGATCACGGGTTGTCTCGCCTCGTAGAGCCTTTTATCCGGTTGGCCACTGGTTGTGAGTCAACAAAAATAGCCAAGTCTTCCACTTCCATATCTTTGGCCAATCGGAGACACGCTAACAAGGCTTCGTAGACCGCTTCATTGTTCGTAGCATCGAATTGAAGCGAAGTGCGTAAGTGTATTCCTTCCTTTGGGATCAGCGAGCATGAGACTGTGCGGAACCATCGAGCTGGAGGCTCCGTCGATATAAAGTTTCCACCCTTCGATTGCCTTAGCGGGATCCTTTTCAACAACCTTTTGTCATGTTTCGGTTCGGAGGATGTTTACGCTAAAAAGTGCGCCAATATTTGCCCTTTGACCGAGCTCCTTCCCTTGTATTCAATATCATGTTCTCTTAGCTCGATAGCCCATTTAGCTATCCTTCCCATTTCTCCGGCTTTGAAAGTATCCGCTAATTGGCTTGTCGGTGAAATGCGGTTATGGGGTGAGCTTGAAAGTACCTTGAAGGCGTCTCGCGGCATGAACTAAAGCCAAAATTAGCTTCTCCAATGTTGGATAATTTAGTTCGACTCACAGTAGTACCCTACTAACGAAGTATATAGGATTTGCTTTTCTCCCTTACGCCAATAACACGGTGATGATGCTTTCAAGGAGGCGCAATATACATGAACAACACTTCGCCTTTGATTGGGGCCGTAAGTGTAGGTAGAATAGCCATGAACTCCTTGAGATTTTGAAGGTCATACGCATCTATGCTCCATTGGAATGTCTTTTTGTCCGTGCATCCTTTGAGTGTTTTGAAGAGCGGAAAAGATCCGTCTCGCACCCTTCGATAAGAACTGCCGAGGGTCGCTAGCTTTCAGTTAAGACTTTGCACTTCCTTTAGGGACTTAGGAGGTCGCAAATCTGTGATGGCTTTGACTTTCGAAGGATTGGCCTTAATACCCTTCTTGGTGATCAAATGCCCCAAAATTGTCCTTCTTCCACACCAAAGGAACACTTCTTGGGATTTAATTTCATATTGATGGCGCGAAGCTGATCGAAGGTTTCCTTGATGTCGGAGAGCATATCTTCCTCCGATCCGCTCTTAATGACCATATCATCTACGTAGGCCTCCAGTTCACGCCTATTTGCTTGTGGAAGGCTTTGTCCACCAATCGTTGGTAGGTGGCACTGCATTTTCAAACCAAAAGGCATCTTTTGTAACGATAAGCGCCTTTTCCCGTGAAAAGATTGTCTTCTCTTCGTCTTCTTGACCATTTGTATCGATGGTAGCCTTTATAAGCGTCTAGGAAACACTTTAGCCGAAACCCCGACAAGGATTCCACCTTCCAATCAATCTCTAGAAGAGGTAGCAGATCCTTGGACGAGCTTTGTTAATGTCGATAAAATCTCGCACATTCTCCATCCTCCGTCATGCTTCGACCATCACCGGATTGGCCACCCAAGTTTGATACTTCACCTCTCCGAGTATGCCCTGCCGCTACGAGTTCGTCCACTTCTTTGCTTTTGTTTGATGGGTTCAATATGTTTGAACTCATTGAGCTTGTGTTCGATCTTAGAAGGGCTTTCCGCCTATGGTGAGAGTTCGGGACCCCGTCATGTCGAATAGGTCCATGCGAAGACATCCGCATTAGCACGAAGTACCTTTTCCAGTGCGCTTAAAGGAGATTGGAAGTTGCTTTCCGATTACTCTTGTCGATCGGGTGAGATCATTTATCACAATGCGTTCTTGAGATCGGAACAAGCGAGAACATCTTTCAAAGAATCCTCAAAACTGTTTGATCCTTTTGCCTATTGTCGTAGGCTCCTTCACTTTATAGTTGGAGAATACCGTTCCAATGCCGAAGGTGTTTGGAATTTGATTGCGGCATGTATGGTTGAGACAACAATACCCATCTTACGCATTGATGTTCTCCTCTCGGTGGGTTGTAGGAGATTCGACCTCACGATCGTGAAAACCGAGTTTCGTTCTTTTAGCCTTCCTTCCCAATCGTAACCTCTGGGGACTTACGCGAGGGCCATGAGTGTTCCCCGAGAACCTACTAAAGGTACCTTGAATCTACTCTCTTGACCTTATTGAAGGTTTGAGCTTTAGAAAACATCGTTCGTAGATAACCCGCAGAGCTACCGCAGATCAAGGTAGGCTCATTTACTTCTCTATTGGAGATCAAGACTTTAATGACCACGGGATCATTAGAAAGAACTTTCCCCGTGATTGAAGGAAAAGTGACATCTCTACTCCGCACAAGGCTTCCTCGCTTCCTTCCTCTTTGAACGAGTCTTCTTTATAAACCATGAGGATGGGTGCTTGACGGTGTGGTATCTTTCCCCAACCGTGTGTCGAGGCTTTTTCTTTGCCTCTCTTTATACCCTTCACCAAATGTCCCAATTGGCGGACTTCACGGCCTCTCTATCCGCTTTTTGAGTTCTCGGCGATGGTGGTGTCGTGACCGTAATCGTCATGGAAATAGCAAAACTTGGAAGTGTCTGGGCCTCCCTTTGTTTGCCAGCGAGGAGGAGGATCAAAAGCCTTCGCACCTTTTCGGTGCGAGTATCTCCGCAGGGATTTGGACAGATTAGCCAGGAGACCATGGTTGATGTTTTTGTGGTATGGAGTAAACCCGCCCCTATTCTTGTGTTTGTTCCTTGACCCTTCCCACGAAGGATGCTTGAGGCTTTCTTTGTGATTTTCCTTGTTTTCGACCGGAGCCCGTTGGTGGACACTTCTTTTGCTTCGATCCGGTGTAAGCCTTTTCCACTAATCCTTTATAGGTTGCGGGAAGATCGGTGGAAAGGAATTCAACCAAGCTTCATTTCGTAGGCCATGCACAAAACACGAGATGCGTTGGTCTTCGTGCAAACCCATTATCCGTAGGTGTCATCGGTGTATCTAGTAATGAAAGCCACAGGTGCTCTCGTTCTCCTTACGCTTGATGTTGTGCCTTTGTTAGGTGCGTTCTTGTGAACTTTTTCATTGGTCGAAATGTGACTGAACTTGGCTTTAAGATCATCCAAATTCACAATGCTACCCGGTTTTGCCGTTCCACCATATCTGACGAGTCTCGTAGGGTGTATGTAAACATGTGACAAGTTTAGACATTACCCACACGCATTCTAATAGCCCTTCGAACAAGTGTAAAAGTTATCCGGTCCCCTTTTCCATCATAAGTACCAATATGTGCGGGCATTTTCAACCCATCGTGCAAAGGGTAGTCTTATCCACCTACGAAGGGTGTTGTGGAGCCCATGGGCTCGAATAGAAGCGATTATAAGGTGGCATGTATGTAGGGCAGCATTGTATGGGTTATGATTTGGAGGTATTCCAACAAGTATTTTGGTTAACATATTGGGGGTAAGCAAGAGGCATATAAGGTGGGTGACTTCCAACAGGATCTGAAGGATATACCATAGCTTGCCGTAGGGCATGCTTCCGTATGGTTGAGTAAAATTGGGGTTGTTACCGCCTGTTGGGTGGGGATAAACCCGCGAGGTAAGATTGAGCACGAAAAGGAGGGTACATACCATGAGGAGGAAGATTTCCTCCTATTTAATTGAGATGGATTGCCTTCACGGGATGCGTAAGAAAGGCGTGAGTGGAACCCCGCCTCGGTTCTTCCCGGATGAGCCGCCAGCGGTGGTGGCAAATTAGCTTCGATAACGCCACACGCGTCGTTCGGGTCAAAGGAACTTCCTTTTCTTGAGCAAGTTTTATAACACCCCAGCGTTGAACCTAATCGTTGTAGTGTAGTAATTAGGGTAAGCCACGGGTATTGATATCGTTCTCTATGGAATAGGAATGCTAGTAAGGAGTTACTACGCTAAGGTTAAGGTTGAGGAAGATTATTTTTATCTTTTATATTTTATGAAAATGGAAAGGTACGAATCTCGGGTATTGGATTTGGGGGTTGGTATTTCTACCGATTACTCTACTATTATCTAATTATCTAAACTAAGGTTGTGGGAGTCTATGTCTAATTAATGTGTGCTCGTATGATAGTTTAAAGATATGTTTACTTAGTTTGTATTACTCTTAATTATCTCCTATTGATGGTTGAGTGTCACGTCTTATTCCTAGTTGCGTTGTGTGTCTAAAGTTGTAGGGTATGCGTTTCTCCCAACTCTTTGAAGTTACCAAAGGGTCTTGTCTACAAACCCACTGGGATTATAAACTCCTACTCTAAGGCGCTCTTTGGATGGTTTAGCCTACAACTACTCGGTAATTATACTCTAAGGTTCACAAAGATGAATCAAGCATTAAGTACACAACGAATGACCTATCGCATTACTAGATCATTAGTCAACTAAGATAAGAAACAACCAATCAATATTCAATAATTAAGTTTCATACTTCCTAGCAAACACACAAATAAATTAATGGGACATGGAGAACATGCAAGCATACACACAAATAATCAAAGACATAATTGAATTAATGAAGTAAAGACTTATCTTGATGTAAGATAGGGTTTAAAACCCTAAAATATTGTACAAGACACCTTAGGTTCGGTTTTAGGTTTTACCCAAAGACTCTCCACACAAAGGTGAAAAATTCGGATTCTATATATAAGATTACAATTATGACGGCGTCACCTTATGTTTAGTGGCCGCCGTGTCGCCGCCATTAGGGTTTCGTCTCGCCACGTTAACCTTGCGACGGTGTCACCTTATGTCCGTGACGCCGTCTCTTGACTTTCGGCGTCGTGCGGATTGCATCTAGGCCGCCCGAGTAGCGACGGCCTACTCTTCCACCACTAGACGTCGTCACTTGAAAATCGAGTTTGGGTTACGGATCGTCACAATAATTTTGGGACGGCGTCGTGATAACTTTAGCACGCGTCGCGCTTCTACTTTCAAACAGCGTGAGTGTCTCGATTTTGACTTTGGCCATTTTCTTCATATATTCGCGCCTTTTAGGTCCAAATAAGTGCCATTCCAAACATTTTGCCTTCACGAGACCTAAAAAGTGAAAAGGAACGATATTAAGCAATAACGGATACAAAAGTGATCAAATAAGGACTTAAACGACCCCTCAAAATGGTACCTTTTAAAACCTTATCACTTCCATAGTATCCCTTCGATGACTTCTCCCATTGGAGCCTTCCATCGTTCCTTCCCTTCTTGTCGGAGCCCGCTCCGGAGCATCTTCGAAACCAACCGACCTTCCACTGGGCCTTCGATTGCTCGGAGACCCTACCTTAGCATCGCGGCGGTAGCCCCAAGAGCCAAGGACCTAGTCTCCATTTCTAACTCTTCGTCATACTCATCGCTGAGTATTCTAACTCCTACGCATTTCCACATTCCGATCTTGCCTCCTTGAGCTCTTAGCAAAGATTCTAATGCTTGATGTTAGCTTGACAAATGCGACTAATCACCGGTTCGGGGTTAGGCGATGTTGAAGCATGGTTGTTGGGGTTATTCGTGGTGAGATCGTATGGTAAAAGTGGATGCGGTTATGTTGGGAAGGTTGTTAGGATCGTTGTTGGAATTGGTGTCAAGGTCGAGAAACTTGGGAGGGTGTATCCTCTTCCTTGAGTCATGCCGTGAAACTAGTGAGAGTGATTATTTGGGTGTAAGTTTGGAATAACGAGACCAATAGTAGCGGGTCCCACGGATGGCGCCACCGATTGTACAATAATTAAATGCGACCGGGCCTTGATGGTGATCGAAGGGTATGAGGGTGATATGCTTGCGCCAAACTTGTAGTCAATCTGCAATAAGAAATAGTAGACACTTCGTTAAGTGATTGCGGGGTTGGGCCTGCGAACCACCTCCCGTGTGAATAAGTATGTGATATGAGTTATGGATAATATGATGTATGTGAAATCTTGTGTTGAGTGAACATACCATTGAAATGACTCGTCCAACCTATTTATAGGTGATGAAAATAGCTTGGAGAGTGTTAGACACGTTTAGGAGATCATGGGCGTCCCCGATTTATAGTAACCGCTAGGGCTTCATCCCCACTATCTCGGACTTGGCGGGAAGCTAAGGACATAGTGGGAGCGTGGGGAAGACCAAGTCGAGGTTCTTATTTGTCTTGGCATCTTGAGGAAGACAGAAGGCATAGGCCTTGGTGGCGGATTCCCAACCCAGTAACCATGTCAATGATGAATGGTTTTACGCCACCAATGACTTATGAAGAAAGACTTGGGTCTTCGTAATGCAATTCGATCGAGGTAGAAGGGGTCCTTCGACCGATCGAGATGCGTCATCACATCGTTATTTGCAATTTTTAATCTTTATTTCAATTGTTATTTAGGGTATGTTTGACAAAAGTAGCATTAAGCCAATAAGCAATAGTTTGTTTTTTTTTTTTTTTTTTTTTTGATAAAATGTTTAGTTACGTAGCTGTATGTTTAATCATAATGTATAAAACAACTTCAAAATTTTAAAGCTACTTGTTACTTGCCAAACGAGCATTAACAATTACAACGTTAACCGTTCTTGGTGCGCCAAACATACCTTGAGTGATTCTTTTGAGCGGAGACAGAGCTATTGTACAATGAGAGGGATTAAAGATCCAACTAATGGCGTGTTTGTTTTAAATTTTCATTATAATAATTACCCACAAATAAATGATTCTCTCATGATTTTGAAAAGCCGCAAATAACTTTGGGGGGCACATTGTTTTAACGCAACCATTCATGTTAATTAACAATATTCAAATGAAAAGTCACGTCTAAAATTGTAAGACACCCAAGTTAATTACAAAAAGTTTAAACTAGGTATATATTGAGGGTGGTTACTACTACTAGTCACAAAGATATTTTCTATTTTATTTAAGACGACTTACATTTGAATGAGCATTTTCTGAACAACTTGAACTCAAAAACTAATCCGTTTAACTCTTCTTTCAAATCTTATTTAAAATTACTCCATCAATCTCATAATAAATGTCCATCATGAAAATACCTTTAAGCTATGTTTGACACATGGGATTATGCTTATTTTTTCAAAATATAAGCTAATTTGAAAATAATATTTGTTTGGCAGACATAATTTATAAAAAATTATAAAAAATAATCTTTCATAATCTGTGAAAATAAAAAGTTACTTCATATATCTTATAAAAACAATCTATTTTTATAATATTTTTCAATAACAATACCAGCACCAGCATCAGCAACAGCACCGCACAATCTACATACCCAAAATAGATTTAGAGTAGTTTTATGTAACAAAAAAAATCTTTGTTTCCTTAGTTAACTCATCACAATCAACCTAGTAAACCAATTCCAAACACAAACACATAAACATATGATAACGTGGTCAACTCCGCACATGTCATTGTTCTAATCAAATCATCATCATCATCTTTTATCATCCCAAAAAAACAAAACAACTAACCACTTCCATCTTCATCTCACAAACCCAAAAAAATGACCAAACTACCCTTCATCTTCCTCACCCTCCTCCTCACCACCCTTATCACAACAACAGCATCACTAAACCCAAACACCACCACCCTTCTAAACCCAGCCCACACAGTCCTAACCGACCACGGCTTCCCAGTAGGCCTCCTCCCATCCTCAGTCCACTCCCACATCCTCAACTCAACCTCAGGCGACTTCACAGTCCATCTCTCCTCCCCATGCAAGCTCATACTCCCACCTGACAACTACCTTGCCACTTATAGCAAGATGGTCACTGGGAAGATAGTGGGGAGCAAGATTGTTGGGTTGTCTGGGATAAAGGTGAAGGCCTTGTTTCAGTGGTGGGGGATTACTGGGATTAAGGTAAGTGGTGAGAATTTGGTTTTTGAAGTTGGCAGTTTGAGTGCTAAGTATCCGAGTAAGAATTTCGATGAGGTGCCGGTTTGTGTGGGGAGGAAGAAACATGACTCTTCTTGATTATGTTGAGGTAGTTTTTTACGGTTTATTTACTTTTTGCAGAATGACAGTTTTGTTCGCTTATTGTAGATTTAATTACGGAGTATAAGTTATTAGGTAGTTGTACTATTGGTGTAGATTATAGACTATGATTTGTATAATAGAAACCTACCTTTTTGAATAGGGTAGATCCGTAGAATAATTTTTTTGACAAATCCTGATTTCTCCGAAATGGACATGTCTTTTTTAGTTTTCCTTTGTATTTTTGTAGAAAATTTTTGTGAACCTTGCAACTTATAAACCTGTGTCCACCGTTTCTATGTGTTAAGGCAAGAAACATGACTCTTGTTGATGTTAGGTAGTGGTACTTTTTTGTGTATGTTCAATGGTGTAGATTATAGACTATGATGTTTGTCTAATAGAAACCTACTTTTCTGAGTAGGAGTAGACCCGTAGGCCGTAGAGTAATTTTTTTTAGACGAAATGTACTTGGACCTTGGTGCCGAAATTTTGTGTTATATGTAGAAAATTTTTGTGAACCTCGCCACTTACAAACCTGGGTTCGCCGTTTCTATGTGTTAAGGCAAGAAACATGACTCTTCTTGATGTTAAGGTAGTAGTACTATTTTGATTATGTATGTTTATTGGTATAGGAGCGTATTTTCCTTAATGTCCCCAAACCTCAAAAGTACTGATAATGATATTGATATACCTAATGTACTTTTTTTATTCAAATTTCGTTTGGATGTCATACTTTATGGTGTGTGAGGGTAAACAACTTGAGTCTTCTTGATTCTAAGGACTTAGGGTATACTCTCTTTAAGTCCCAAAATAGTTAAGCATTACTTTTTGTAAAAAGACAACTTTATGGTTAGCCAATAATTCAAAGTTTTATTAGAGTTTTGTAGTTTTAACTATAATTAGGGGCATTTTGGTATTCTTGAAATAATATACCCATTGGTTTTAGTAGTGGATAATTAATTTGGAACAACTTAAAATAGTAGCATGGACAATTGATTTGAGACGGAGGGAGTGTTTGTTTTTGTTTAATACCAAATGATCATGTATGTTTAATAGTGTAGACTATAGAGTATAAAGTATGATGTTTGTCTAATAGGAACTTTTCTAAGTGTACTTGGTTCCGATAAGTACGGATATACCCTTTGTACTTTTGGTTAATTTTGTCTAGATAACTCAGAATAAAGTTGCTGGGGAGGATTTGGTGTTTGAAGTTGGGAGTTTGAGTGCCAAGTATCCGAGTAAGAATTTTGATGAGGTGCCTACTGTGGGGAGGAAATGTGAATCCTCTTGATGTTACGGTTTACTTACTTTTTGCAGAAACACAACTTTGTTTATATGTTTGGTGTAATAGCACTTTCTCAAATGTTTATGAACCCCAAAAAGTGCCGATTTTGATATACCTTATGTACTTTTTTATTCAAATTTCGTTTGGACATCATACATTATGGTGTGTGAGGGTAAAAAACTTGAGTCTTCTTGATTTTAAGGACTTACGGTATGCTCTCTTCAAGTCCCGAAATAATTATGGTGTACTTTTTGTAGATGGATGGCTTTACCCTTAACCAATTATTTAAAATTTAATTTGAGTTTTGTAGTTTTGAATGTAGTTTTGATCCAAAATTCGTCTAGATATCATACTTTTTGCTGAGGTGCTGATGTATGAGGTAAACATGAGTCTTTTTTATATTAAGGTATGTTTGTTTTTGTTTAGTACTATATTGGTTATGTATGTTAAAATGTTAAATGGTATTATTAATCATGATGTATGTCTAATAGTAACAGACTTTCTCAAATGCAGCTGAGCCCCAAATTACTGATGTAAACTGTGTACCTTTAATTTGAATCAGGGTTGTAAGACTTGCTAGCTTGTGCTCAACCGATCGGCCTAGGGTGACACCACTCATATTGGAATTTTTATACATAAACATGTTCAGACTTAGAATTGTTAATAGGATCAAGAAATATGTTTAGAAACATTAACAGAATTATCAAGCGATTTTTTGGCCTATGTGGCTCAACTCGCCCGGTCACTGACCTTGTAGCGAGTAATTGCCAATTACGCGACCTTGTAATCTGAGTTTTACCACTGATAGTATAGCTCCTATGGTGGACGGTTATCAAATTTAAACTTGATTATGTAGGGGATGATTGTCAGTTTAGTCCAAGACTGCTGGAAACAGATTCTGTTTAAGCCGACCATGTCAAAGCTCTGGCAGTCTAGTGTCACGCTAGTATGTTTTTAATACAACTGATATAGCATAATTTCAAGTTTCTGTTAAGGGTTTGTATGGTCCTTAATGTGATATGAGCTTTACATAATTGAAGTTGCTTTTGTTACGCTTTTACTAGCATACAATCCCAAACACCCCCTTATTTCAAACTACGTATTTCAAATGAAATTTTAATTTACCACTCAAAAAAAGACCATTAAATAGTCTCACCTAACATGCTAACGTTCTTCACTTCACATCCAACCCAACAACAATCTCTCTGATCATAGAAGTGTTGCACATGTCATGTTTGGATCCCATTTTTGTTGTTGAAACTTCGAAAGTTGCTTCTTATGTGAACTTTGGTTTCATGTGTTGTTAATTAAAACCGAAAGACTTGTGTAGTAGTATTTAATATATGGTTTGCAACTTCCGGTGTACTTTTTGATGATATCTTATATTTTTTTGTTCTGCGTGTCTGTTTTAGCTTCTTTTTTTTTTGCTCAAAGAAATAAGAAAGACAGATTTATTATCGGATGTCATATGTTATGTCTGAATTAGCTTATTTGATACTTAGGTATGATTGTGTCATTTATTAGAGTATATTTTGGTTTGGGTTTTCAATTCTAGAGGAATTGGTGCATACTTCTCTTTGTTTGAATTTATTTGCTAAAGCTTATGCAGTTTGGAAAAGCCCTGCAAAAATTTCTACACAAGTAAGCCAATAAGCCCTCGATAAGCTTCACTATATAAACCAATAAGGCCCCTAAATGAGCAAAAATTGCAACCTGAATGTGAAATGTTATCGAAACTAGGCTTAATCACATTTAGTTTCATACATGTTATAAGTTCTTCTTTATGGGATCTTCCCCTGTACCGATGTACAAGAACATAAAAGAACATTGTTTGTGATCAAATGAAAAAAACTAAGAAAATAAACTTACAAGTACAATTTATGAAATCTCAAGACGTGAAAACAAACTTATAACCTTTAGATTTCATATTCCGTACTTGTAAGGCTTATATATTTTCTTTTGTTGATGGCATTTAATTTTTACAATCACTATACGTCCCAAAGAGTCAAACTCAGAAGGCGAAGAACTCATGAAATGTGGGAAACTAAATTTGGTTGATTTGGCGAGTTCTGAGAACCTTCATTTTAGGGGCAACGCAAGTATTCGACAAATCTTGATTATTTATTGTTTGAGTTTTGGTTTTCATGTTAGTGGAAAAAGGGTTTTTTTTTTTTTTTTTTTCGGCTAGTTCTTTGTTGACTTAGGTACACCGTGCCGGTTGATCTTACCATCTGATAGAGATGTTTGGAGATGGCTTTCTAGCAAAACCCGTAAGCCTTTTTATGATAAACACCCGTTTGGCTTAAGTGGCTTACCGTGTAGTCTTGTACAGTATCAAATCACACTGGTTATTTACTCTGAATAAAGCGGATAAATAGTTTTATCAAAACACTCAAAGCTTTAAGCAATAAAAAAACATCCTTAATGTGATCTGAAGTTTACATAATGGAAGTTTATGTTGGTGCGATTTTAAGTTTAATATGAATTTGAGTACAGCTGTTAAGATCTGTTTTTCGTTGAGAATTTATGTCTGTGATAGGTATTGGTGTGTGGAAAATTGATGGTTTTAATTGCTTGGCCAGAAAGCCTTTTGCTTTCATGAGCTAATTAACTTCAAGAAAGCTATATGTTGACAAAGTTGTAAGGGACTAAGGGGGTGTTTGGATCTGAATCTAAAGTATAATATCTTATATTCGAAGTATATCATTAATAATGGACATATGTATAATTTCTGCCATTGCAAAATTGTCTCATAATCCCTTAGAGTAGGCATTTGATCCATGTTTCAATACTATATTTGGTGACGGTATAGTTCCTGTTAGAGGCATGCGATAAGACTTGATGTTACGTCACTTATCATTTCAAGAACATTCTGTTATAAGAAAGATTTAATCTTTACGTTGGATAATCAGCCGTGATGGTTGTTAACTAATTATTACTCCGTATTTTATTTTGATTATTTAAGTTAATATTAACATTCCTAAGTTTGCAGGTAAGTGGTCATGAAAGTCCTCCCCATACGAATCAACATTTGTGCTGAAAATTTTGTTATTATATTATATAGTTGCCGAAAATTTACTTTTTTCTTTCAAAATTAGATTGCATGCGTCTTGCTTGTTGTTTATGTTGAACAGAGTCTATTCATCGAAATTTAACTTTTGGCTGCAAATTTTGAGGCAAGTGTTGATCTTGCAGGCCTTAAATTACCTGCTGCTCCCGTGGATCAACATTATTCATCAAAAATTCCGGGTAGGAAGTATCAGCAGTGTAAAGGAGTCGTCAACTTGCAGTTAACTTATTCTGAAAATCAAGGGAATTTAAGAATCCTATATTATAATGTTCCGTTGTTTCTACCTTGTAACCATGGTCTTTCTGTCTTGGTGCTAAAAATGCTATACTATTATCGTAATTTGTGAATGTTTTCTGGAATATCAAGTTATGTGTAATTGATTATAGCTGTATGTTGTATATATGATTCCAGTTACCAGTTTAATACACATATTTTCCCCTTTGGTAAAACACTCTCTAAAAGTGTCTAAAAAAAGTATATTTGTAATGTATATTGTGAGATCGTTAATGGTTAAGCCTTTTCAAGTCCGGACTTTAGGATTTCGTAAGATCTTGTGGGGATGTCGCAGATCTAGCTAGGTTCGCCACTCGTAACCAAACTCTCAACAAGTTGAACATCTAAAAGGTGCTTGGTTCTCGCAATCTTTTACACGAAGTGCGTGAATAGTCATTTTCGAGCCAATATCGTTGCACCACCTGGATCCCGTCACAAAATTTTATGAGGCGCCCGTAATATGGTGACTCACGACCTAGTCTTGCGTACCATGACCGCGATCATCCTTATTATGGTCACCCCACACGAGTCCTCAACCAAAATCAAGCAAGACTTAGTCGACTGCACGATCGAGTCATGTTGAGTGTTTTGTGGGCACAATTTAAGTTGTGTGAGTTGTTATTTTGTTTATTTGGGGTATATTTGTGTATAAGTGGGGTATATTTGAGTGGTAAAGTTAATTGATTTATTACACTAAGTTGGTTGTAGAGAGAAAACTGAATTGAAGCTGATGTAGCAATGATGACCGCAGTCATGGGGTTTCCTTATTACACTTAGTC
Source organism: Chrysanthemum lavandulifolium (assembly GCA_022545495.1). Lineage (NCBI taxonomy): Eukaryota > Viridiplantae > Streptophyta > Magnoliopsida > Asterales > Asteraceae > Chrysanthemum > Chrysanthemum lavandulifolium. The sequence goes on along the minus strand of CM040238.1, from coordinate 302,242,063 downwards.
TAAGGCTAGCGGTAATAAAGAGTCACCACAACCAACTTCACCACTGTCACCTCAGTACTACGTCACTTTCTTTCCCCACAACCAACTTCCCCATTAACTTACTATAATAACATAACTAAAACATACAACACTTAAACATAAATATACCTCACAAAAACTAAAATATCACACACATAAACACAACTTCAATTCACAACTCGGTTGTTCGGGCGACCAAGTTCTCCCTTATTTGCTTGAGACGTGTAGATAGATGGTGAGTGTAGTAAGGTAGCACGCGTCTTGGAGTTGCCGCGTTGGAAGAGACACTTCTTCCTTTTTGTTATTTCCGATAGTCTAAGCCCATACTAGAAAAGCTATATGACTGTAATAAGGAAGCCTTATGATCGTGGTCATCCTCACATCAGTGCTAACTCAACTTTCTTTCTCTACAACCAATTTAATGTAATAAAGCGATCGCGGTAACCCCACTTAAACCATAATATACCTCACAAAAATACACACATCAAACTCACACGACTCAGTCGTAAAGTTGACCGAGTCAAGGTCATCGTAATAGAGGAGACGCGTTTCTTTTTTTTTCCACATAAGATATGGACATGGACGCGTTGTTCGTTTACCTATTCCATGTGGTCTAAAAGTGTGTCCAAAACCTACAAAGCGACCCCAATTTTGTACTTTGGCATAAATATCTCTTAAAAATATCAAAATTAGCAAGCTTTTCAAAGCTTTTGCTTTCTGATCTATAACCAAATCGCTACAGCCCATGGGCCTACTTTGGTCCCAGCCCGAATAAACGTATCGAAAAAGAAAATATCAAAAAAGTTGGCGTACAAGAAAATTTTATAAAGCATCTTTGACGACACGTGGCCTATGTATCCTGATTAAGTGTGGGACCCACTTGTGGGTCATGGTCAAATCACCAATCAGATTGAATAGTCACCTTTTTTCACCATGCAATTTCGTACCATATGAACCAAGCGCTTGTGGCGCGTGTAACAATTCTTTATTATTCTAACGAAATTAAATAATTTTTCCTAAACACGTTTTATCGTATGGTTAGTTAAATACGACTTTGAATCATATAAACATTGACTTTACTTAGAACCTAACACGTTTGGACGTTTCTGCTTAAGCATATTCACGTATACCAAACCAAATTTGAGTTCTTATTTGATACATAGCGTTTAAGAGCATTTTAGAGCAATTAGCATTTATCATTTAATATTATTATTAAAAAGCTCTTTTGGAAGAAAGCAAATATGATTTATAAAATTATAAAAAGGCTAATTTCTTTATGCTTTTTGAATAATCATTTAGCGTTGCGTCATTTTACATATTAAAATTACAACTACAGCTACTTTACCAAACATTTTTATAAATTAAACTATTACTGCTAACTGTTTAACGATAATTGATTAGTGCTAGTTTCATCAAACGGATACATAGTTTGATAAAGTGAATGATTGTTTTTAATAGACACAACTTTTAATGATGAATGGACAAAACGTTTATGACAAATATTATTTACTAATCAAATGTTTCAAAAACTTCTATTTTCGTTGAAAACTATGTAATAAAAGAGGGTATTTTTCTCATTTCAATGACCAATGGTCAACGGAAAAGGCAACACAAAAGGAATTGGAGTGTAACAAACTAAGGCTGGTTCCAATAACAACCCAGGATCGACTAACTCGATCGACCTTTTGTGGCATTATTTGATCGTCCAAAATTTCACCCATTTTGGTCACGCTTGCGATCGAATGAGAAAGTCGTTTGTGTTTATATTTAATGAATATAAAAGATATATTTGTGGGGTATGTTTTTTGTAGTGTAGGTCGCCTTACTGGGGCACCCAATCGTCTGAAGGTCGCTGAAGAGAGAAAGCTGGCGTGGCAGGAAAAATGAGGGGGATTGAGTGCCTTTACTGGGGGCAGCTTAAGAATGGTAAGAATATGAATCATAATCAATTCTTGTGAATGACATGAAGTGATATAATTTAAGAGTAGTGATTGAGGCACCGTCGTATCTTTAAAGATATATTGTCGTATATGGCGTCACGCGATAAACACAAATGATGGGATCCGCTTTTTATAAACCACCGGGATCACGCTGCGTGTTTTAATCGCATCTTTAAGCACATAATTAGTCTTCCCAATCATTTTCCATAATTTAAAAGGCCGAGGACAAAATTTGTAATGTACTGTTTTAAAAAAGTTAGAAATGAAAATGAAAACGACGGAGACAAAATTTGTAATTTACTCTTTTAAAAATGTTAGGTAGTAGAATGCTATACGGAAAAGTATATATTTGAATGCAATATGATATCGGAAGTTGTGTTAGATCAGATGGTAAAATCTGTGGCATTGGCACCCAAAGTCGCGAGTTCGAACCTAGGCTTCTCCCATCTTTATTATGCAACTTTTTTTTTTATTTTTTTGACTAATCACTAGCTCTAAATGATTGATTCAAGTACAATAGTTTGTTTAAATTATATATCTTTCTAACGAAACAATTCCCAGTTTCAGGCTTCTTCCTTTTCTCTACATGAATTATTATAAGCATTACCATGATATGTGAATAACATAATATATGTTTACGAAAATGTAAGCCGTGTTTAGAAAACTGTTACGCAAGAATTTGCCTCGTCGATACGTGACAATAAGGTTATAGTGGTTTGAATGAATTGTTGTGTTTACTTTGCTCGTATTATCTTTGAAAAGTTTTAACGTTTGATTAGTCTTTACACAATAAATACTTATAATTTGTCGTCAACTCAACGTCACGTAATCTTTTTTGCCCGTAACTCACTCATCTTTAACATTCACACTCAAGTAACCTTCACTCACCACTCACCACTCACCATATAGTTATATTTATATAAACACATAAAAAAAAACCCTCTAACGCAACCCCCCACCAGGTCACCACTCTCACAAAATTACATCCTATGCTTGTTTCTTACGCGTAACTGAAACACCGCAACACCTTTGTAGCCGAGTTTCACAAGTGACAAAATGAATCCGCTACATCCGGCTTATTGTACGATATACCAAATAAAACCTGTTTGAGATGTTTAGCAAGTCTGACTTAAAAAAGGACCAAAGCTGATAACAAATACACCCACTAGGACCCAAGTAAGGCTAGGGGTAATAAGTGAGCAATACAACCAACTTTATCACCGTCAACTTATCACCACATCAACTTTCTTTGTCTAAACTAACTTCATCACTGTTACCTCAGCACACGCCACCACATCATCTTTTTTTTTCCCTTTCTACAACCAACTTCACCACCAAAGTCTATTTGCTTTTCATTTTCATTTTTTAAATACAAAAATTAATTTTCACTAATAATTAAAAACACATTACATTAATAATTCAAATTAAATAAAAAAATCACAATACAAATTCAGATAAAATGAAACCACATATTAGTGTGCATTTATTCGGTGTCAAATGTGTTTCACTAAATCGGCTTTAAGGCTTAGATGAGTTTCTTCATTGACTAAATTGCTAACAATTGTACGGTTTTTTCATGCATTCATACGAAATCATCATCACGTTGTAGTTGCTTTAGATAAGAGTCAGGGGAGATTGCACTCCATTTGTCTTTTATAATTATATTATGTAATGTGATGCATGTGTATATGATATCCGTTATTTTCTTCAGCGGTTGTACGGATTTTTTACAGCCCACTTGTTCTTTAGCGTGCCAACTGCTCGTTCCACATCTTTTCTTACTGCTTCATGTGCGTGATATTACTAACTTCTTCTTCATCTGAGAATGTAAAAAAATTTGTTGGAGATGTATTTATTTTAGATGAGAAGTATAAAGTATATAAGAAAGAATGTGTTTGAAAATGTAAATAAAAATAAAAAAGCATCGAGGTATTTAAGAAAAAGCTAATAATTTTTTTTTAATAATGCCAAACGGCTCTTTCTCATAACGTTGGCTTCATTTCTCACTTTCATGACTCGGTCTTGCACAAGACCAAGTACCCGATTTTTTAGTTTTCAACGCTAGTTGGGTGAACTAGGGGTGAGCACAAAAACCGAATTGAAACCGAAAAAGCCGAACCGAAAATACCGACAAACCGATGGTCGTGGTTTGAATTTTATAAAAACCAAATGTTTGGAGCGGATTTTGGTTTTATAAGAAAAATCGAACCGAGAAAACTGCCATGCCCCACCTTATATATATTTTTATATAATTTTATCTATATAAGAATTTTTTATATTTAATTTCAAAAACTTTGAGTAATCAACTTTATTTATTAAAAAAAAACGATAGTATTATTTATTATCCATACATTAAAATTTGTTTATATTTATAGGACTAAAATACACGGTTGGTCCCTAAACTTGGCAATACGCTTCGCGTTGGGACAGAACTTGGCATTATCATGGCCGGAGGTCCAAAACATGGGCATTATATGCCAAACTCGTCCCTTGACCAATAACGCCGATGTCAACGTCTTTTTTCTGTTAGTTAGTGGAGGGTATTATAGTCCATACACATTTATACCTCACCTTAGTTAATTCTAACTCAAGAACTATTCCACCAACACATAAAGGGGTTATTGTTTGAACAAATTATACCAAACAGACGACCACTTAAGTATGACTTTATAAAAGTCAATTGGTAAAGAAAGTATGAGCTCACATAATTTTACCGGGATAAACAAACAAATTTATACATTATCAACTACTTAGCTAGTTGACTTATAACGATCGACTATATTCGGTGTTTGATGAAACCGAAACATAAGCGATACTACTGGTCATTATCGATACATGGTAATCCGATATTTTACAAAATATAAAAATGAATTTGGGCCCAACTTCAAAGCGTTCAATCTTGAATCTTCAAATGATCTACACAATTGTGATCGATATCCGTAAAGCTGTTGAGCCGACAAAACATGAACCCTAAATTGTCGATGTTTGCTGCTACCTTGTCTCGCAAAAGCAAGTATCAAACAACAAACATATAAGTTAGGTCTTGTCTTTATTCTGACAATGGAATTAAACACATGACATGGTATTCATCTTTGAAACATCACCTAGGGTCGCCTTTTGGGTGACGATTGCTAGGACGCAGTTTGCAATCTTTTTTTTGCTCCTAAAGGGTGTCTTAACACCGCTTGAAACATCAGCAGCACCACCACTACCAACCCTTTCAGCCTTTCCCTCCCCATCAAAACCAGGCAAGTTCTCAACATCAAACCCCAAACTCAACCATTTTGGCCTTCCCCTTCCCATCTAAACCTCGCTTAAATTCTTGAACAACTTCTTTCCCTTTTTTTTGGGCAAAACATCCTCTTCATCAACCATCTTTCCTTTTCCTTTAATTTTCTCCCTTTTTTTAGCTACAACCCATTCTTCCTCTTTGATTACAACACCACCTTTCACTCTTGGTGTCCTGGTTCCACTCCCCTGCATTTTTTTCTTATCTATCCCCTGCCATTGACGTCTAGTCTTAAAAGGTATTTGACTAAGCATTCTAAAGTTAGCATCCTGCTACCTTGACCCACAACTTCAAAGCGATGTTTTAAAGTAAAATTGTGCTAACTTTTGGGGCTTGTGGGCAACGAAGATATCAAGCGACTCATTTGTTTGGTCATTCCAAACAAAGTATGAACATCAACATCGGTATGAATCAAATGCAAACCATTTTCTAGGGATTTTTAGGATCACGAAAAACAACGCCCATTTTGTTCATTAATCTCGATAACACATTATCAAGGCTTGAACTAAATATATCCCTATCATTGGTAAAGGCACAGAGATTAATTAATGAACCTCCTGCATACTTGAGTGGGCTATAATCAAAAACCCCATTATAGTGGATTCTGAACAGGATCTTACCTTCTTCTTCTTCCTTCGCATCCTTAAAAGTTGAGACGAATATGCTTCTGTCCTTCATTGTTATTTTTTTGTTTTTTTACGAATGGGTTTGACTAGATGTGTGTTTCAGTACGTGTGTGTGGATGTATGTTAGGTTTGGTTTTGATTGGGTTTTGTTAATTGGGTCGGGGTTATTATGATAGTGTTTATTGTTTCGGATCTTGTTAGTTGGGTTGTTTTGGTGATTCCCAACATATTAATTGTGTATAAGCGTATCAAGGAAGGCAAAAGGTCAAGTTGCGAGGTATGAGTTTAAAATGTCACACTTGGTCCTGAATTTGGTCGATTAGCCATTTTTGCACTTAAAATTCTCGTATTTTTCTCACACAAACTTGACTATTTCTCTTTTACTAACTTCACAATTAGTCCTTGAATTTGGAGCGTCCGGTTGGTTTTGGTATTTATGGGTTAATAACCTATACCATTTGCATACCAATAATAAAAAATATATATATCCTAACAAAATCTCAACAACCTCCCGATGGTTGACTTCCACTACTTGAAGAACTTGCCAAAGCTTGATCGACTACATGTTTGACTCGATTTCTCTTTTATCGAGAGAAAGCGATAAGGACATCAAAATTGCTAATGGACTCCAAAACACTTTGACTGACTTGATTCTTGGTATGAAGGAAACCCAAGAATATATCTCTGAGTTCGAAGGCTTTCGAACTACGGTGATGAACTACAAGGTTCTTGAGGATCTTCGCAACAAGCAAAAGGCTAATGTCTTGAAGGCGTTGGAGATAAGGAGGATGATCTGTCAAACACACTCACAGGTGTGTGATAGGAACAACCTCCTTGATGATCTTAGGAAGTGTTAAGAAGGAAAGAAGTGGTTATGTTTTCCTTTTTTTTTGGAAAAATATGTACTGAATATTTAATGTTTAATATGAAAGCAATGAATCTATATGTTATGTTCTAGTGTTTTAATTTGTTAATTATGTTGTTAATTGTTGTATTCGTCTAAGAGAGTTGTTATATCAGTTTTGATTGTATTGGGTGTTGGTAGAACTATAGTCCTTGCTCAAGCAGTTTAAGAGTATAGGGACTAAGGTTTTAGTCCCTATCCATCCTCGCATTGCATTAACTTATAGCAAGCACTTTATTCTCACATTTTACCACAAATTTGAATTCATAAACATAAAGCCAACCCTTTCAGTGAAATTGCGTCAAAATGGGTAAATCTAGAGCTCGTAAACAGATTAAATGCTCCAATTGTCAAACTGTTGGACATAATAAGTCTAGCTGTCACAAGGACCGGGTACCAAAACCAACAAAGAAAACTAAGGTTCAAGGTAGAAAAAGACATTGTGATGGCAGAAGGCAACATGTATTCATTTAATTGTCATTTGCATAACGATTGTTCTTGTGTGTTTACATTCTAGTTGATGTGCAAATGTATTACTTTTATAGTGGATGGATGAAGACGATATAAGGAAGACTATGAAACAAGAGTTTCTTGAAGCTCTTTATGAGCAAGAAGAAGAACACACAAATTTAGAGGAAGATGAAGAGCAGTCCAGGTTGGATGAAGAAGCATTCCAGCAGTTTTTGGAATAGGAGAGAATGTACAAAAGAATTGATGAGGAAAGGGAGAGGAAAAACTGGCTTGAAGATGCAGAGTCTGAGACAGCTTACTATGGAGTGTCTGTGGAAGAGTTATATCCAAGATATCCATATGTGCTTGATAAAATTCACGCTCTGAATGGCACAAATTCCAGCAGTTTTCGAAGTTTGTAGGCTTCTACTCTTCTAGCCATTTGTAATTTCGATAATATCATGTTTGAACATGTTTTTGTTTTTTTTTTTACTTTATAAGTTGACTAGTTTGTAAGAATTTATGTTGTCTTTACTCCTATCTACTTGTTCAACAACCACAACTCCCATCTACTTATATAATACATCTTAAGTCATCAATTGTTTATCATACCAACATATTATCACCATGGATGTAGAAAATGGTTGTCAAATGGTATGCATTATTGTTGGGTTGAAAGTGAAAAATTTGGATTGACCTTTTTGCAAGGCTTCCACCTTATAGAGATTTCATGTGGTATGTTTGTCGGTGTGCCTTGAGATAAGGGAAACACATCTTATCTTGGTAGATATGGTGTTACAAGGAAAACACAAACACAGGAGATAGTGGTGCATATGTGATGGGTCTAAATATTTGCACCTACTAGTGTTGGTGCATCCTTAGGCGATGATGAAGAAGAAAGTGAACCACCTACGGTGAAATAGCAAGTGGAGGCATACTAGCCAAACACCACTTGAAGCACACTGAATTGAAAGAACAAATGGAGAACACCCAAGACAAACACCACTTGAACCAGCTGCAAATGACATACCAAATGGATCACTACTAGTCATTTAAAGCGGTGAATTCCTAGCAAGAAATGCTATGTTGTCTTCGATCTAAATGTAGCTTAACTGATATGTGTGTGCTTCTATTTTTATAATAATTGAATTTTGGTTACAATTTGAATCTGTTTACTTTATAAGTCAAACATAAGAAATTTTAAATACTAGCAATTCGGTGTGGTTCCTCTAATAATTTGGTTTATGTTGACCTTATAAGTCAAAATGTGTTTTCCCAAACACCCACCTAAACTGCATAAGCAAGTGCAAACTACAAAATGAAAACAAGAAATCCAAAATATACCTACACCACCACCTAATTACACCATATCAAGCAAAATATACATGTTAACAAGTATCGTTTTAAGTAACCATCATCAGCAAAAAAATATACATCTTCATTACATCAACAACTAAAAATAACAGGTGAACTTCTTGATGTCCTTAGGGGGAGGCACATACCAGTCATTCCTATTTGTGCTGGAGCATCCCACAGCCGCTACAAGACCAAGTACAACATTGGGAGCGGAAGCCTTGGACGCTTGGGAAGTGGAACCTTTCAAAGTAGTGGTCTTAGAAGACATGTTCCCACACTCATCATCAGATATGTCTGAAATAATAATGACATCAACTTCATTTCCTTTCACGTTAGTATCTGGAAAGATAGACAAAACAGAAAGAAATTAGAGTTCACCCATTACAACTTTCTTAGCTTGCAAACATTAACTCTAACCTTTCTCGGACTCCTTATTCCCATATTTTTCCCTGAGTCTTCAAGTATCACATCAAGAATGTCATCTCCTATATCCCACTTATTCCATAAGTAGCCATGGCATACTCAACCATATCGTCGGATACCTTTAGCTTGCTATAATCCTCTTTTTGATTCGACCTTTGCTCGGTTCTGTCAAATAAATTAAGTTATTTATGCTCATCCTTAAAATGCCAATCACACAAATACAAAAACCCGACTAACCTTTCATCACTGAGCTTCTTTCGCAAATATGCATAAATCATCAAACATTTCATCGACATTTCATCTTCTTTAACCAAGTATCCCATATTTTACATTCGCATATTTTACCATCTCATCGATTACATCGTAAAAGTAAGCCTTGTCTCGCCATTGTTAAAGTGTGTGTGAGGGTTGTGTGTGAAGGAGGAAGCGATCAAGATGGTATCGGTAGCTTTTCTCGAATTAACTAAGGTGAGGTATAAATGTGTATGGTATAATACCTCCCATTATGAGAAAAAAGACGTTGACATCGGCGTTATTGGTCAAAGAACGAGTTTGGCATATAATGCCCATGTTTTGGACCTTCGGCGATGATAATGCCAAGTTCTGTCCCAACGCGAAGCGTATTGCCAAGTTTAGGGACCAACCGTGTATTTTAGTCTATTTATAGATATTATATCTTTTTTCTCAAAGAATGGTGTTCTTTGAATGTTTTTGCGAACAAAAAGTGCAAAGCCGCAAAGACAAACATTTTATATTTTAGATTCATGTTTGGTTGTTTCATACGTTTTTTTGAAGCGCTTTGGATTGTTAGATATTATGCTATTATTGATATTTATTTAAATATTTTTGCTTGATAAATTGGAATCATAAACTTTATATAAGATTAAAAATTGTTTGTTTTCAAGTAAGAAAAAATCGAATAAAAGCCGAAACCGAATCGATTTAATATTAAAAACCGAAAAATCGAAACCAAATGATTTGTAGTTTTTAAAAACCAAAAATATGCAGTTTGGTTTTTTATTTTTTGATAAAACCGCCCCAACAAGTCGAATAGTCTTAAGTATCAAAAACTCAACGCGCATGCAAAAGCGAGTAGACAATAGACCGGCGCTAGGTGTACGTTCAACTATTCATAGCAACAACTGCTTTCCTGTTGCAACTAACTCACTCCTTCACGCGCCCCACACTCGCGTGAACCCAACCATCCCTCACTTCAAAAAACAAAACCCACAATTCCAAGCAACTTTATTTATTTTTTTATATTCTCACATACAAAAACCTCTCTCAATCTTCACAAAACCAAAACCCCTAAAAATTGTACACAGGTATATAATTTCCAATTCATAACAAAAATCGTTAGAGTATATACATACACACGATTATGTATCTATAGGTGGTTTGCTTACGTCTTCAGATCCATTGCATTTTATGAAATTATGATATATGCATTTTACTTTATATTGTTATTTGTTTGTTTTTATAACTAAGTATATTTGTTAGTTGAGATGTTGGCTAATGTGATGCTATGAGTTACTTTGAATATTTCTTGCGACTCAATTCGACAATGTATGAATGTGAATAACTTGTTATTAAGATGAATGTGATAGCTTTAGCTTTTTTTATTGGTGTTATTAAGTGATATCCTGACCGTGCGATAATTATTTATAGTAACCACATAATCCTTAGAATTTGCTTACGTTATTGGCCTATCTGAGTCGCCTAGGGTTCTTTGGTGTTTATGTGCCAACGTATTGCATCATAATTAGTTATAGGAGCTGGACCAAGGCACTACACTTATCAGCGGTCTTGCCTTGGCGTAAAGTTTTATGTATTATGAAATTAGATTTGTCGGAAAAAAAACAATGAGTTTGTGTTGAAACCTGTTATGTTAGTAGACTGTATGAAATTGAGGTAATTGATATACTTGTGAGAGGTTTTATTTATATTAGTTGTAGTGGGCAATTGGAAAAATTAGTATGTAGAATTTAGTGTTCGTTTTTATCTGTTTTGCCTTTCTAAGATATTGCGGAAGCTGATTAAGTTGAATAGAAGAAAACCATGTACGGAGCAAAAGTTTACTTGGTTTTTTCCGCTTAATGGTTAGGATTTTTACATTGTGCACCACCCTCGGAATTGGCATGTTATCAAGTTTAATTACTGGTTATTCCACTTTAGTAGCAAATAATGGTTTATTTTGCTGCATTTGGTAGACTTACATGTGGAAAGTACGGTAAGATGTTCACTTTTATAGATGTTGACACTCATACTTTACTAGTTAGTTTCGGGCTCTTTCTCCATTGAAAATGTCGGATTGTGATGCTTAAATATAACTTGGTTAGGTTGCCATCATATTTCATCATAGGGAGGGCCGCTTCAGAGTTGTTTGCACCTAGTAGGAATTGAACTTGGGACCTCACACATTTTTGTGATATTAGTCACAAGCCTTTTGCCACTAGGCCACCCCTTAGTGTTTTGTAAACATTTTTGGCTGCATTCGCGTTAGTAAGGGCATACAGGTGATAATTAGTGGTCTTGAACATGACCTGTTGCGTTGTCTTTAAGGACTGTTTTCCCTTCATCTGCAAAAGAATTAGTTCTTAGACATAATGTGATAATTATGATAGTTTTTTATCACTATTAAATCAAAGGAAACAAAGCGCATTTTGGATACGTGGTGCGACTTTAGGTTCATGTGTCATTATAATCTTTTCAGTTTCGGAGAAAGTGGTGTTGTTTCAGTAAATTGTAATTAAAATTGGAGTTTTTATTATCCTTGCATTGAAAAAGAATATTATCGGGCCAATATTGTTATTGGTTTGCTTTTTTATCGGGTGAAAGGTTATGGCCCTCAAGTATGATCGATTCAGCCGTGTAGATCAAAATATGGGAACTAATAGTCAACTTGGTTTCCTTTCAGTTTAATAAAGGGTACTGGAGCTGCAAAACGATGCATGTAGTGGCTGTCATTCTTTTGCAGATATTGAGCTAGAGAACCTTTTATCCGTGTGAGGAAGTTGTAAAAAGAAGGTGAGAAATATATATATTTTTACTCGACACTTGATATACCTTTTACATGCTTAACTCCAAATCTGGCCAGGATAGCGAGTTTGGTTAGAAGAGAAACATGAAGTATGCTTTTGTATCAATCGTTTGGTAAATGAGGATGCCTCTTTTGATTCGCTCAAGTTTTCTGACGAGAATCATCTTTTAAAACCAGACATTCATACGGAATCTATCTCTTATCAAATCAAAATCCTTACCATTTAAGTCAATCATGTTCTTATATTTATATCTATAATAACCCTTATTCATTGCAAAAGTGAATTAAATGTGTGGTTGGTGAAAAAGTAATCTGATTCTAAAGCCATGTATAGTAGATTTCCCATATCATTTTTTTCAATGACTATTAATGTTTACAACTCATTTTGCTTTTCTCATATTTATCTCTGCTTAACACCTTCTCTTTTTCAACTCAGGTGTTCACAGTTCATATTTCAGTACTTGTGATGAAGAATTTGTGAAGTTTGGTCTTCGAAAATATATCTTTCGTACTTGTGATAAGGGAAAAAAAAATCAGCTTCATATAAACATAAAATGGCCGAAGCATCTGTGAGGTTAAATAAGAAGTTATTGAAAAACCAGGATCTCAAAAAGGCTTCCGTAAGTCCCAAGTGTTCCAGAAAACAAAACAGGAAAGGGGAAAATCCCGTTCGAATTCCTCTGGTTACAGAATCGTGTGGCGATACTAAGATTTCAGATACATGGATCTGCAAGAATTCAGCATGTAGAGCGGTTCTATCTGTCGCTGACACTTTCTGTAAGAGATGCTCTTGCTGCATTTGCCACTTGTTTGACGATAACAAGGATCCCAGTCTTTGGTTGGAATGCACGTCAGATTCTTCTAACGTGGAATCTTGTGGCTTGTCTTGCCACATTGAGTGTGCCCTTCAGCATAGAAAAGTAGGGGTCGTTAATCTTGGGCAATTGATGCAATTAGATGGGAGTTACTGTTGCGCTTCTTGTGGTAAAGTTTCAGGGATTCTTGGGTGAGTTTTACATTTAGTTTTTCTTTTTAACTTTTCTAGATGTGGCAATATGGGAGTGTCGGGTTGGGTTAAGTTAGGCGTCAAAAAGGGCCCATTTTAAAAAAAGTGGTTCGGCGGACCTGCTAATTTATTTGATTTCTTTGATTATGATTCTGGCCAATAGCTTAAGTGCAGTTTATGGTTATATCTTTTTCACTGCTGAGTAATGGGTCAAATATTTTAAATGCTTATAGCCTCTACTAAATCGTGTTAATCTAAAAAGTTACATTATCATCTTATTAGTAAAATTCTTGTGATGAAATTGAATACACTTATGTTATGTATAATAGGATTTAAGAGCTAGCGGATCAAAGTGTCAAACACAACTGATCCAGCCAGCTGTAAATTACCAATTTTTAAACACTTTCTTAGTTTTAGCCAATTTGAACCCATTCGGATATGTCGTGTTGCCCAAACAAACATTTAAGTTTAACAAAGAAGAGCCATAACTGACCCAGTTTTATCTGCTTGGGACAAATTTGTCCCTTCTAATTCTTTTCATTATAATTACAAAAGACCTCCTATCGGTTATAGTTTTCAAGATGCATAGATTCTTTAAAAAAAATCTTTATCTATTAGATTCCTGTTGTTTATTCTTGTTTGGGCTATTAATTCTTCTAGGTATTGGAAGAAGCAACTGACTATTGCTAAGGATGCTCGGCGTGTTGATAGCCTCTGCTCCAGGATATATTTGAGTTTTAGACTTTTGGATGGCACATCAAGGTTTCAAGAACTCCACGAAATTGTTAAAGAGGCAAAAACTAGATTGGAAACTGAGGTGGGCTCACTAAGCGGAGTCTCAGCCAAAATGGCCAGGGGGATTGTTAGCAGACTCGCTGTTGCAGGTGAAGTTCAAGCACTGTGTTCTACTGTGATCGCCAAAGCAGATGAATTTTCTGCTACAATTTATAGTACTAATCTGAAAAGCAAAGGTACGTCCAACAGTTTTTATGCTTTCTCTAGAGGTAGCAAAATTGACGGGTTGGGAAAAGGGTCAAAACAGGTTTGCCTTTAACGGATAAAATTTTGATACGGGTTGGATTGGGTTGACCCAAAATACTCTTTTATCTAGTTGACATTTGACCTTTTTAGTCCCTTTGAGTTCCTCTAAAAATAAAACATAACCTAAGTTGAATATTTTTAAGTAAAAGTTGCCACTATTTTCTTCACATTCTAGATAATGTTCCCTATTTGATTTTTTTTGCAGAAGGTTCTCTTCCAGCAGCATGCAAGTTTATCTTTGAAGAAGTAGCAGCTTCTTCGGTAGTGCTAGTACTAATCGAACTATCTTCAGCATTATCCAGTGATACCATTGGATTTAAGCTATGGTACTCAAAAACTACAGAGACAAAAACATACACAAAAGATCCCGTTAAAACCTTCCCAAAATCTCAAAGAAGAATTCTGATATCCAATCTCCAGCCTTGCACTGAATACATGTTTAGGGTAGTATCCTACACTGAAACCGGTGATTTAGGACACTCAGAGGCCAAATGTTTCACTGGAAGTGTGGAAATAATTCACAAGATCCCAAGTGCGGTTATGGTTACTCATAATGAAGGAACCTGTAGTGCAAAAGATGTTGAATCTGACTCCGGGTTTAGAGTGCGGGAACTCGGTAAGATCGTACGATTAGCTTGGGCTCAAGAACGAGGTTTCTTAGACGGTATTTCCGATACAGCACTGAATGGACCTAATAAAGTGGTCAAGCCCGAAACTCCAAAATCAGAACCATCTTCTAATGGGCTTGACTTGAATGTGGCTACTGTTCCTGATTTAAACGAAGAGATACCTCTTCCGGCTGATTCCTTTAGGGACGAAGATAATCCCGAGCCCGTTACTGGTAGCGGTGAATCTGAAAGCTGGGCCCACCAGGTTTCCAATGGGGAAGTTTCACGAAAGAGGCTATCTAGCACACTTGAAGAGTCACATGACTGTGATAGCACTTTGATTAACGGGTCACCCTTTGGACCCCGCAAAGGAGGACCTGGTAGCTTGGATGAAAACTTTGAGTATTGTGTGAAAACCATTCGTTCGTTGGAGTGTCAAGGGTATATTAAGCAAGAGTTTAGGCTAAAACTGCTAACTTGATTTAGTTTGAGGTCAACCGAACAGGAACGTAGAGTAGTCAACACGTTTATTCAAACCCTGATTGATGATCCATGTAGCTTAGCTGGACAGTTGGTTCACTCATTTGCTGATATCATAAATAACAAGAGGCTTAAAAACGGGTTCTGTAGTAAGCTGTGGCATTAGACGTTGGGAGTAGGGGTGAGCATGGTGCGGGTTGGTGCGGTTTTTGGTAAAAACCGAACCGCATCCGCAATTGCGGTTTTTAAAAAATGAGAATCCGCAACCGCGCGGTTTTTCGGGTTTGCGGTTTTGCGGTTTTTACGGTTTTGCGGTTTGGTTTTGCGGGTTTTGCGGTTTTTAAAGTTTTTTTTTCCAAATTCTATTTTTTAGTTTATATTTATTATAGAATAAATATATCATATGGTTACATAATGAGTAAAAACATATATATACTAATGTTGGGTAGTAGTATGAAATTATAAATCTCTATAATAATAAAAGTCAAATGAGATAAAATTTTTTAAAATTTCGACGATATATTGATAGAAAAACAAATTTATATGACATAAAAACTCAGACAATAATTAACTAATAAAATTCGTTTGAAATAACTAATTATGAAAATATTAACAAAAGTATTTAATCATACAAAAATTATAAAATATAGTTGGTTTATTTAAAATAAAAATAAAAATATATTTGAATATGACTTTGCGGTTTGGTGCGGTTTTGCGGTGCGGTTTTGGTGAAGCGAAACCGCACCGCAAAATCTTGATTTTATTTTCAAGAACCGCACCCGCGGTTTTTATTGCGGTTTCGGTTTTAGCGGTGTGGGTTTTGCGGTTTTGTGCGGGTTTGCGGTTTGCGGTGCGGTTTCTGCTCACCCCTAGTTGGGAGCATTAACCTAAAAGAGTGAGAAACAGTTTACCGTATTATCATTGCATTCTTACATATGCCAATTTCAACCCATTTAACGGATAACTAGGTAAAATCAAAGTTAGTAGTATTAGCTAAATTGGAAAAAGGGTCAAATGGGTCGAACGGGTTGAAGCCTCCTAATAATGCATCTAAAACGTCCTAAATCTTTTTATCCTAAAAATATAGATTATCATTGAAAAAGTTTGACAAACTAACTATTTCTAGAAACTGAAATTATTAGGAAAAGTGTTCTGAAGGCCATTTTGAGTCTATTGACCTCCCTGTTTTCCATCTTTATCTGATTTTTGCTGATGTCTTTTGATTGTTTATTGTATAGGAATTTTTTCTTCGTCGACAGGGGATACAGTTGCTGAGTTTCTCATCAGTTGAGAGGCTTTTCTCATATTTTCATAGGCATCACTCAATATCAGAAGTTCTCATTATTTTTCAATCAAAAAGTAGTCGAATTTAGTTCATTCAGTAACGTAGAGATCAAAATTAGCTGTATTTGCATTGAGCTAGTCACAGAAGCATTTATCAATATCCATTATCCTTGCCATTTATTAGTATACTGCTGTTTTTAAAAGCTTCGATTTCTTTCAGGTTATGATGATATGGGTGGGTTTATGAACTGAACTGGCTTTTATAACCAGCATACTCGACCGTTGACCCATGGGTTTATATGCAGACACTCGAATAAACTCGGACCCATCAGGTCCATCTGATCAGACTGAAAACGGCAAAAATAGAAGTACCTTTTTTCTACAGCTGTTCAAAAACCACAAATAAGTAGCTAACTGAATTTCATTAAATAAAGCAGCAAGTACTTGAAATGCTTTATTGTTCCCAAATTATCATAGAACATGTAATGTGACATTGAGACCCAACTCATATTCCACCAAGCAATAGTAGATTTCAGACGAAACCAACATACCAAACTGCCAAACATATTAGTCTTAAAACTAACGACTTGCAAGGATATCACTGAATAACCTTGGTGGTTCAATGCCACGGCCGTCAAAAATGTATTTTACAAGGTAAAACAAGAGTGATGAAGGATGGTTGGCTCTCTACGTTCATGTAAGCGACATAAAATCCTAGTTCCATTGGTTTAATCTCATAGGAAAACATGGAGTAGGAATGAGAATTATCATCAACTACAAATCATATATGTATAATGTGTCCATGGACATAATCAATACGAAAAAAATTCTGTAACTGTTAGTGATAGATAGTTACAAATAAGCCAAGTTGATTGAACTGTACATGCAAATGAAATGTTGCGTTTATCTGGCCATAAGAAACTCTTTGTTTGAATGACATGACTGAATTTTTTATTTTGAGAAATAAGCTCTCAAATGGGCAAGAAAGTAGAATTAGTTTAGTTATAGTATTAGCTGTTTGTGTGAGTGATTTTTGTGTGGAATCAATACAATACCAAGTTACCAACAAATCAAAAAGTGAAACTAGCATGTTAGGGAAAAGGTATTTCTAGTGTTCTTGGTAATAAGATAGAGTAGGTGTATGAAAATTTCTTGTAAGGTCTGTTGTTCTCATAAAAGGTACACTCAGCTCAACAAGGTCTGCTGTTCTCATAAACGGATGCCCCACCACCGAATTCAACTGCGAAAGAGGCGTCCCTCAAGATGATCCCCTCTCCTCTTTTCTTTTTCTAATCGCAATGGAGGCCTTTTCAAACATCCTACAAAGGGCCTCAACTTTGGGACTAATTTCTGGAATCAGACTACCCCATCATGGACCTACCATAACCCATCTTTTATACGCTGATGATGCAATTCTATTGGGATCATGGTCTGAGACACCTCAAAAACATCTCAAGGATTTTGAGGTGCTTCCACTTAGTTTTGGGCTTAAAGGTAAACTACCATAAGTCCAGTTTTTATGGATTAAACTTATCCCCAGACACCAACGCCATTTCCACTACCATTCTAAGTTGCAAGAAAGGCCAACTCCCCATTACATACTTTGGTCTCACCGTTGGAGCAAACATGAACCTAGTGAAGAATTGGTCCCCTGTCATTCGTACTTTTGAAAATCGCCTCTCACAATGGAAAGCCTCTTGCCTCTCCCTTGGTGATCGTATTACTCTCATTCGCTCGGTGCTTGACAGCCTTCCTACTTACTACTTCTCCTTGTATAAGGCCCCGGTAAATGTTCTATCTAAATTAGAAAGCATTCGTCGTTCCTTTTTCTTTTGGGGGGTTTCAATTTCAAGGAAAAAAAATCCCATGTATTGCTTGGGATAAAGTTGTTGACACACGGGACTCGGGCGGGCTTGGGTTGGGAACTTTAGAGTCAAAAAATTTAGCATTACTTTCTAAGTGGTGGTGGCGCTACCGCCATCATCCTCACTGTCTTTGGGCTCGCGTTGTGTCTGCCATCCACTTTACACCAAGGAATTGCACTCCATTACCGCTGAAACCTTCCATGGTGGGAGCTTGGAATAAAATTGCCAAGTTAAACTCCTACCTTTTTCCATTTAATATTGCTTTGGAGACATCTTTGACAGGTAAAGTTGGAAATGGAGTAAACATTCGGTTTTGGATTGACGTCTGGATTGGCACTACCCCTCTACGAGATGCCTATCCTGATCTCTTTATATTGAAGAAGCAGAAACATTGTGCCATAAAAGACCGATGCACAGGTAATGGGATTTTTTCTCAATGGGAATGGAAGTGGAGCTGCCCCCCACAATAAATGATCGAGCTTCACCAACTACAATGCCTGTTAACCCTGATCTCGAATACCACCTTAACCAACTCGGAAGATTCATGGCTATGGAAACAAGATGATTCAGGACAATTCACTGTAAAGTCGATGAAAAGGTGGTTACAAGCCTCAACTCATGGACCAAATAACTGGCAGTTTCCCTGGAGTAAACTTGCGCCTATCAAAGTAAACATTATGGGGTGGAGACTAGAGATGAATCGCCTTGCAACAGCCGACCAACTACTCAAGCGAAACATCCCATCAGTCATGCCCACCTGCCCCATCTGCAACAATCATGGAGAAACCGCCATCCATCTGTTCATCCACTGCTCTTTTGCTGATTCACTATGGACGTTCATTCAAATCTGGTGCAAACTCCCTGCGTGCAAACCTTCAAATATCAGAGAACTGTTTGAGATCCATAAAATAGCCCATGTCAATCCTGCAAAAAACAACTATCCAACTTGTCATTCTAGCCTACTGCTGGGTGATATAGAAGTCCATGAATGATAGCCTCTTCTCGCAAAAAAATCCATGTTTGCGCTTTGCCAAGAAGGAAATAAAAGGAACGAGTTTCCTGTGGATATCGAATAGATCCTCCAAACTTATTTTAGATTGGCCCAAATGGTGTAGTTTCAACTTCTAACATCCCTCTGTAAAAGTACTCAGTTTTTCCGTTTTTTCTGTATGTTGTATTCTAGCTTCTCGCTAGCCACTTGAATTATCTATAAAATTCCTTGCATTTTAATGTTCAAAAAAAATAATAATCTCTACGCGAGGGAGACGATTCTAAGAGGGATGGGTGAGTGGCATTTGTGTGGCGCCATTCATATGCGGCAAGGTTTTGACTTGAGCCAAAGTCAAGCCATTATGCCACGCCCTCTGCGTCAAAACGTAAGTAAGGTCACTGGCTTGCGCCAAAGAGAGGATTTTATGTTTGTTTCAATTGATTTTTGTGTTTATTTTGTGTTTTAATCGGGTATGGTGGTTTGATGGGTCTCAAAAGTAGTGTTTTGACTTGAGTGACTAAAGAGGAGATTTTTTTATGTGTGAGTGATAAGAGAAGTAAAAAGAAAAATACCAGAAATTGCATGACATGACACACTTTTTAGATTTTAGCTTGAAAGACTACACCTAATGCTCTACGCTCTGTTCCTTAGTTTAGATCGGAAAGAAGAGAAGGTGTAAAAGGGAAGGGGGGCCTAAACAGAAGAGGAAAGAAGTGATAATGCCTTTTTTTTTGTGTTCCGGAGTTCGAAAGAAAGAAAAGAGAAATATAATTTTTTTGTGTTCCCAAGTCAGAAAGAAAGAAAAAGAAAGTTAGTAATTTTACTATTATACCCTCACTAGAAATATAAAAATCAAATACAAACACATAACAATGAGTATGTTACTCAATAGTATTTTGCTAGTCAAGTAGTCTAACTTTCAGACTTACCTTTTGCCAAGCCCAACAAACAAAGCAAGTGTAAACATAGTTAACTAAGCTCGTTGGACAACTTTTACGGTTTCTTGTTATGAGTTCTAAAGTCGATTATGGTATCATTATGGCGTACAAACTTTGTTTGTGAACAAATTTAGTATGTTGATAAGCTCTAAATGATATCTATGCTCCAAAACGTGTAGAATACCCTTTCGAAATTAAGAAAAGGACAAACACAATCTCACTCTTTAGAAACTAAAATAGCAGATCATATATGAGTGTGTATGTACATATTGCTGGCTCATATTTGCGTATAGGGACTTAGCCTATAACTTTCATACTACAACATATCAAAAGAAGATGATATGGGTAGTAGGCATGTGGGTCGTGAACGTGATGCATTTGGTTTCGGTAAAAATAAGGTCGACTTATATAAAAGCATTTATATTAAGTTAAGGGTATTTTGGTGATTACAAAAAGTTAAGGAGAACATGATTTCTTTCTCCAAATCATCCCAACTTTGGGAAGAAGATTAGGAGAAGAAATTACACATGTTTTACATTCCAGTATATAACCTCTCTCTCTTAAAAAATCTGCGGAACATGAAATTTTACAATTTCTCCTTTTCTTCTTTCCACTTCTTTACCCTTCTCTCCAAAAATAATCTCGGGAACAGAGTGTAAATGAATAACCTAAGATTCCTATATAATAAATTCTCGATTGGTGAATTGAGGAGTGGATGTAAGGTGAATTAGTTAATATACTAACAAATTTGTCAAGTGAGTATATATACTCTATATTCGTTGTTAAAAGCTTACTATTGCAAATAATTTTATATATACATTTAAAATATTAAAGATAACCTATTCATTCTTTTATTAGAATGAAATAATAACTACTTTGAAGTGGTCATGATCAGAGTATGTTTAATGGCATCAGGGACGGGACAGAATCAGAAGATTTTCACAGATGCTCATGACGCTTATGGACTTTTATCCGTTGTTAATTTTTGAAAAAACGTCGATTTTTTCAAAATGCATTTTAAATGCATCCGGTCAATTGAAATATGTTTCTATATTATGATTTCAAAAAGTTTATGCACCTGGTCATATTTGATTCTGGTTCCGTCTCTGAATGACATGTTCATTGTTTTGAGCAAGATTTATTAAAACGAAATTACTCTAGTACCAATTTTTTATCGTGTGTGTCTGCACATGCACTCACTTTTCTTCCATTCTCAATTTTACCCATCAATGTCCTGTAAAAATATACCCTATATACACGACACACACGTGTAGGGCTAATATTACGTTTTACAATTAATTCTATACAATGTCGCGTATATAATTACCCTATATACACGACATTGATTTTTTTATTCAAACTAGTACTAGATTTAGCCAATGTCGGGTATAATATTACCCTACATACATGACATTTTTTATTTTTATTTTTTTTTATTATTATTATTTTTTTAATGTGAGATGGGGCCCTAGCTATTATCGTGTAAATTTTTATTCTATATCTTTGATCTAATAAAGGTTACAAATATATCGTTAAAATTATTAGGTGTGTTTGATAACCGGGCGATTCGGTAGGTCAAGAAATTTAAGTTTATTTATGACACATATGTTTGTAAACATTTTAGAAAGAAGGACTAGAACTCATCTATATCTATATCTATACTACTTATAATGGAGGGATGACCCTCTCTCTTCTAATTTTTTAAGATTTTCATATATAGATTTTAAGCAAATACAACTACTTAAGCTATATGCACAATTACTTTATGCATAAACACATACACATATTGATTGGTCAATATTTGTAATTAATGTCATATTTAAAACACTCATTTGATAAAAAATATAATTTATAAAACACAATGTACAAATTATTTAAAGCACAAATACAACTAAAAAACACTATTCAACACATACAATTAATATACTATTTAATTTACCCCTTCACAAAAATATATAACCATTTAACCACAATGTACAATCTAATCAAACTTTGCCGTTAAAAAAAAAAAAAAAAAAAAATCTAATCAAACTACTAATCCAAGCATTTAAAAATAAAGCAATTAAATTGCCTTGCCTTGGTCGATCAAATCGGTTCGATCATTACATTCTTGACCAAGTCGCCACCATTGCAACATGAGGTCGACCTGGGTCGGTCGGCTCCAAAGTTGATGAAGGGTGATTGTCTTTGAAGGAAAGAATCAAGATTTTGTTTGTGGTAAACGGTTAACGGAGATGAATTATTTACACTGGTCATAACTAAAGTTATTGTTATTTGTAATTTAATTGTTTAATAAAAATATGGCCGCATAACGTTATATTGTCGGAAAATATAGTCGCGGGGTATCCATGCATCGTCATGCAGACCTCGCTAATAATTTTTTTAACAAAAGTAAAAATTGCTTTTGGAATGTAGATTCCAACATCAGTAATAAGCACACATCCAATACTAACATTTTATTTATTTATTTATTTATTGAACGAGGCGTAACACTTTGTTTGTTTTTTTCAAAAGGACGTCACTTTGTTTGTAAGCGAATTCATGAGAACTGTGGGTTGTAGCCTCGACTCCTCGTCAATCGTCATTGACAGTGGTTGAGCTGTTGACGTGCTACATATGGTTTACATTAAGGCCTCCACGTGATTGAGGCGTTAAAACATGTAAACTATAAGCTTTGATTGAAAAAAATTTGATTATCTGATCCTAAACATCAAAAGACTAAAGCTAAAATCAAGTTGTCTAATATTGGTTTATTGGTTGGAAGTACTGGGTCACCTTAAAAAAAGGTGGTCAAACTATGTATTATCAGGGTCCGCTTGGTTCAAAGTGGGGAAAGGGAAAGGGAAAAGGAAAGGGAAAGGAATGCAAAGGAATGAGTGAGGTGGGTAATCAATCCCTTACCCCTCAATTTATTCTATAATGGTTCATTCACCATTACGGGTGTCAATACCTACCCTCCCAACCAAGCACTAAATGATTTGTGATGTGAGCCTTTTTGAATACCTTATCCATTTCCCACCCCTCTTAAACCCCTAACCAAGCACGCCCTCAGTGTATATTTTACCAATGTCTTGTCGTGTATATGTGAGATATAGGGTAAAAATTTACACGACATTAGCTAGGGCCCCATCTCACATTAAAAAAAAATTCAATGTTGTGTATGTAGGGTAATATTATACCCGACATTGACTAAATCTAATACTAGTTTGAATAAAAATTAGCATAGTATATATTTTTACACGACATTGTATAGAATTAAAATTCCATGATAAAAAATTTCTACGAAAAGCTCTTCTCATTTTCTCCTTTCTTTTCTTAAAAATAAATTCAAATACCTTTATTTTTACTTTCTCTTCAAATTTTAACTCAAGAAAAAGTAAAAAATATAAAAGAAAAGAAAAGAAAAGAAGACATCACTTTATGTATGGAAATATATTAGCTACAATATTTTATAGCTAATTGGCTATAATATTGTACTTAAAACTGTGAGTCCCTGATTTTTTTTGTAGGTTCGATTAACTTCGTAGTCTGCGAATCATTCTTAGTGTATTTTTATAAAAGATTGTAGAGTTTAATTTCTACAAAATATAAAAAGCCTATCCCATTTATTTATTTATTTTTTTGAACATCCATCAATTTAATTCACTACTCGACTATAGTCACTACCGCTCAGTTCTCGAGTTGAAATGTAAGAGGAAAGTAAAGGAAATGGAAAGTTTTTTGTGTTCTTGAGTCTTTTTTAAAGAAGGAAATGGAAATGAAAAGTAAATAGGAAGGAAGATTTGTTATGTAAATCTTCCTCCCACTTTTGGGAGGAAAGGGAAGGAAACAGAAATGTATGTTGTATAAAGACTAATATACCCTTTTTAAAACATTTGACATTAACAATTAAATGGCATATATGTAATTTGACTAAGTTATTTTCGTTTTCCTCTCACTCAAAAACATGATTATGATTACTTTCTTTTTCCATTCCTCTATCTCAAGAACGTAACAACTAACACTTACTTTCCTCTTCTTTTTCTTTTCGTTTTCCTATTCTTTTCCATTTCCTTCCCTAAAAACAAAAACGTACAAGTGTTAAAATGCTGGTGCTGGGACCATTCTTCCCCAAACTCACTCGCACTTTCTCAAATCACACACTTATTACTCTCTCTCTAAAACACCACTGCACATCCACCATGTCCACAACCGTCACCGATGAGTTTGTGAAAGGGAGTGTCTCACCAAACGGCGTTGCTGTCATCACTCTCGACCGTCCCAAAGCTCTTAACGCCATGAACCTAGGTAGACTTCATATTTTTTATTACATCCAACAGAATATATAAACTCTATAATACTAGTAATTAATCTTTAGGGAGTGTTTGGGATACTTATTTCCATTTCGGGTTGTCCAAAATTAATTAGTTCGAGTTTATCATATTACCCTCACTTGAGTTTATTATTACAAACATTAAACAAGTTTTAAATTAATTAGTTAAGGCTAAAACTAGCTTAACTACAAAACTAAGGGAGTGTTTTAGTGTTACCTTATTCTTAGGGTTTATTAAAATTTGTTAAATAAGTCTTTGACTCAAATGTACACAGCCTAACTAATTAAGGTATCCCCGTGACCGTTTCTCTAGCCACCCCCAAATGTGTACCTAGTGACGTTTGAACGCTAGACCTCTTGTGAGGAGGTTAGGTGACTCCTTATATAGTTGATAGACTACAAAACTAAGAGAGTGTTTTAGTTTTACTTTATTCTTAGGGTTAATTAAAATTTGTAAAAGCCGATAACCTCGTTTTTAACGGCGTATGGCTTTATTAAAAAGAGCTTATGGACTTACGTCCATAAGGTCAAGTTGATATGCTCATGAGGTGTTAAAAATGAGCTTATCGGCTTTACCAAATTTTAATAAACCCTAAGAATAAGGTGAAAACAAAATACTCCCTTAGTTTTGTAGTCCATCGACTATATAAGGAGTCACCTAACCTCCTCACAAGAGGTCTAGCGTTCGAATGTCATTAGGTACACATTTGGGGGTGGCTAGAGAAATGGTCACCGGGATACCTTAATTGGTTAGGCCGCATACATTTGAGTCATAAATAAGCTATTAAGATGAGCATATGGGTAAGGTTAAGCTTATTGGCATATTTTGTTACTCATAAATAAGCTTTACATAAACACTTGTTTTGAGCATTTTAAGCCTTACGAGTTTATCAAAATGAGCATTTGAGATGTTAAAAATGAGTATATCGGTTTTTCCAAATTTTAGTAAACCCAAGAAACCAAACACCCCTTTATTTTTGTAGTATGTGAGGGGGTTTTTCGGGGAGGTTTTATGCTTATTGGTATCTTTGTTTACTCACAGATAAGCTATTAAGAAGAGCTTTACGCAAACACTTGTTTGAGCTTATTGTGTTTTTACATCACTATTAGTATGTGTATTCGTTGTGAAAAGTGATAAACTCTACTCGTTTTCACTCAGATGATTTGCCACTACCTTTAGTTACGGGATATCTTAGTTCGGTTTGCGAGTGAGTTTAGAGAAAGTGAATATGTAGTTTAGACTAGTCTTTATCCTCTGTGATAAATGTGAACTATAGTTCTTTCGGCCGACTGCAGATATGGATCTAAAGTACAAAAGCTTTCTCGATGAATGGGAGACGGACCCAAATGTGAAATGTGTTCTGGTTGAGGGCAGCTCATCACGCGCTTTTTCAGCAGGTATATATAAGGAGCTTATTGTCTTTCATAATAACTATAATGTCTACTTCTGTAATTAGCTTACACTTATTTGACACGAATAAGCGGATGATATTTGGTTATGTAGTTTTGTATGTCATCTTTTAGTATGTTATGGAAGGTTTTCAAGGGTAACATTTGTCGTCATGCAGGAATGGATATAAAGGGGGTTGTTGCCGAAATCCAAAAGGACAAAAACACACCTCTTGTGAAAAAGGTTTCTCAGTATTGTACTATTGTTTGTTCTGTTACAAATGTTGTTTTGTGATAGTTTTGCTGCAATTACAGGTTTTGCAATGTAGAGTGCTAAACATGTGGTGCCATCTATCAGATGGTTGTCTGATTGATTTCATAACCTTGTATTAGTACCGTAACCACTGATATTATCTTAGGTTATGGAAGTCTTGACGTAATTATAAAACACCCGTCACATATGATTTAGGTATCAGGTATCACCTTCTTGAAATCCAAACAGGCTATACACCCTTTTTTTGACGCTGTCATGATTGTCCAGGACAGTCTCTTTCGGTTTATCTACTTATACTCACTTGTTTGGTTATTATATCACAATTTCTGACGACTTTAAGAGTGTTTGAGTATTTATTGTTGTGAACAAGTCATGAAACATAAGTAAAAATGTGCGAAACAAGTCGGTGATAAAAACATCGCAATGTCTCAAATGATGAATCTGAAAGGTTGACCTGGGACTATCAATAATGCGTCGATAAATAGGTTGTATACAAGAATTGTGACACCAAATCAAGGTGGTTAATAATCTTCGAAACTAATGACCATTTTTGGTTCCGTTAGCTTAGACACGTTTGCGTATTGTTCAGGAGGAAAGCGAAGCCAAACCAAACCTTTGTCTGGTATAGTAGAATATCATGTTTTCATGTGTTGCATTGTCACATAGCCGTGTGATTGATTTCATTACCTTGTATTAATAACATAATCACTCATATCATGTTACTTAATGGAAGTCTTAACATGACCATAAAACTACCATAATGTATAATTAATGTACTAGTTTATTTGAAAATTATGTGCACCATATGAATGTATGATTATGATATGTTTATTTTGGAAGAATTTGATGATAAGGTGGATTAAGCTTCTGGTAATTGAGGCTACTATACTATTAATTCTGGCAATTTTCCACATGATACATCTTATTAAAATCTTGCAAAAAAAGTGTATTACTGGTTCCTTTGTTCCTAATTTTGATGTGCTGCTGATAATATATAACGGCACTGTTTACCTCTTTTTCTGATGGTAGAGATGTTTGATTGTATAAACTTTCTTATAGATTGCTTTAGGCTTGTATTTGTTGGCTTGGGACTAAAATTCTTCTTTCTGCAGGTGTTTGCTGCTGAATATTCTCTTATTTGTAAAATATCCGACTACAAAAAGCCATATATAAGTTTCATGGATGGTGTTACTATGGGATTTGGAATTGGCCTATCTGGGCATGGTCGTTACAGAATCATAACAGAGGTAGTCTGCCTTTCCAGCTGATGAAAAAATTGTGGTAAAACTTATGAGATTCCTAACGTTGACATTTTACGTTAATGATTTCTTTCAGAAAACACTCCTTGCTATGCCAGAAAATGGAATTGGATTGTTTCCGGATGTTGGGTTTTCTTACATAGCAGCGCAAAGTCCAGGCGAAGGATCAGTTGGTATGTATACGTCAATTTAGTTTAAGCATTTATGTATTTAGTCTTACAAAGGTATCACTACTAACAACTAACCTGAGGAAATTCTTCCAACAGGTGCTTATCTTGGAATAACAGGAAACAGGATTTCAACTCCAGCTGATGCACTTTATGTAGGTCTTGGGACACACTTTGTTCCATCTGGAAATCTTGGTTCACTTAAAGAGGCTCTCTTGTCAGCTACCTTGTATATCTTCTACCATCTCTTTATATTCATAACGTGCAATTTTACATATATGTATTTAACATTAATGGCACATGAGGCACCATATACTTGAGCTATTTGTTGATTAACTAAACTATCTTGTACACGTGGCAATCTTGACCAAATTACTTATGAATGGGTCGATTCAGGTTGTGGTGTATATCTAACGGGTCAAATGGCTAAAATCAAAACATGAGATTAAATGGGTCATACGGTCAAATGAGTTCAAAGCCACCCAAAGTGTATTTAGGCTAAAAGCTCTACAAACATTTTTTATTCATAAAATTAGATTATTATTATTAAAGACTTAGTTTTTGTAATCTTATGTGACACTAATTACTGTCATGATGGCAAAAACCATTTTGACCCGTTCCTGTCCCACCCATTGTTCTCACTTTAATTACTCTGAAAATTTTGTGCGCGCCTTCATTTGTTTTCTAAGTATGAATGTTTCTCTATACATTATATAGAAGTAGACGCCTCTATCTTATGTAGAGGAACTAATTTGATATTTACCAAAAAAATACCATGTCCACGTGATAATGTTTCATTTATGGATTTGTGATTTGTATGCAGTTCTGAGGATCCACATCATGATCTACAATCAATATTGGCAAAATACAGTAGCAACCCCGAGTCAGAGTCTCGTTTGAAATTGCTATTGCCTCAAATAGTCTCAACGTTTGGTGCAAATAAATCTGCTAAAGAAATAATGGAAGATCTGGAAACGCATCAGCAAAGTGCTGATTTAACAGGTACAACAACTCCTCTTAGGTAAACAATTGGAAGCGCAATAGAATGGGCAGATTGGGTAACATAACATCTTAATAC
Source organism: Chrysanthemum lavandulifolium (assembly GCA_022545495.1). Taxonomy (NCBI): domain Eukaryota; kingdom Viridiplantae; phylum Streptophyta; class Magnoliopsida; order Asterales; family Asteraceae; genus Chrysanthemum; species Chrysanthemum lavandulifolium. The sequence goes on along the minus strand of CM040238.1, from coordinate 302,213,325 downwards.
AGTTTTGGGTGGGCTATTTTTTATGACCAACCAATACTTTTGACTCGTACCCATTATAGCTAAGTTTTAACATTTTACCTGTTTGGGATGTTGGAGATAAATTTAACCCAAAGCAAATGGGTTGAAATTTCCACCTTGTATTTTATACTAATAGCATTGTTCTTCCTGTAAACAGTTTCACAGTGGGCAACAGATGCTCTTTTGGGGATTAAAAAAGGCGCTCCATTTTCTCTTTTTCTTACACAAAGGTATTTTTCCAGAGTCGCCTCTGCATACAGAAAGAATGAAAATGAGCTATCCAAGGTGAGTTCCCATATATTATTCATTTCTTGACTTATGTTGGATGGATGTTATAACATGTTAACATTGTTTATTAATGGTTGAATTTTGCTGTTGATAGTTAAATGGTGTTATGAAAACCGAATACCGAATTGCTGTAAGGTCTTCTATTCGAAGTGATTTTACCGAAGGGGTCAGGGCAGTATTGGTGGATAAGGATCAGGTTTGCTATATTCCTCAAAAGGTTTTAATAAAAGGGAAAAAAGGACTTTGGCAAAAACATGCATATAAATGTGATTTTCTAAAATCGCAAAATCTTACTATACTGTTCCTTTAACAAGATTAATGATTAGCTTATAAGTTTGTGATAAAAAGCCTAGTATAATGGTTTGAAACATCGTTTTAACTTGTTAAAGTGATCATAAGTCCACTTTTCTTGAAATTAATCTGATTTTCTGAGTTGCTTACGATTGTTTTTATATCCCGGAAACTTTAATAGAACCCCAAGTGGAATCCATCAAGTTTAGAGGAAGTTAAAGCCACTGAAGTGGAAGCTCTTTTTGAACCACTAGACTCGGAAGCAAATGAACTTGGTGTGTAAATCATCCAGATCTGTCTTAGAAATACTGGCGACAACTACATTAGTCCTATATGCTTGTCGTAAAACCTTTTTCTAATAGATAAGGTTCATAAAATCACTTTTACGATCCTTGTGAAATCTTTCAATAAATATTCTGATTTTGGAATCAAACTTGACGTTGACGTTGTTATCTACAGACTTCAGGTTACAAAGGGCTGTGTTCTATACATAGCGAGCAACAATCAGGATTGCAAAGAACCGAGCTGCTATCATACAAAGGCATTTTCCATGTTGATTTATATGCTAAAGTTATGTTTTGTTGTATATCCGTAGAAATATACTGATATAAAGATGGACTGTGCAACAATTGTGTTATGATTGATCTGTGAACTAGTAAAACAAACGCGTAAGGTGTTACTAATAATAATAATATTGGGCACAATGAGGGATGATTTTTTATAAATCATTTTTGAAAGATGGTTTTTTTTATAACATGTATTGTTTGATCCAATGAGCAGATCACATGAATGAATCACAACTTTTGTTAAGTCTACCAATATAATTTACAAACGGGCATCCGGGATGATGAATTTTTGACTCAAATGTATACGGCCGGTTGATATCCCCGTGACTGTATGTGACATGTTCCCTGGCCATTCCCAACTGCGTCCAAAGTGAACAGTACTCGTTAAATGTTTATGGGAATTTCAGATTAGTGCCAAAGATCAATTTACTACCATTGTGTATGATATAAAATATGTCAAAAACATATCGCACAATGTAAAATTTTACCTGGCACAAAAAAAGGCAATCATATAAAATTCTAGACTATACATTAACAAATACAAAAATTTAATTCGTTGCTATAAAAGCATAGAACGTAAAGATAGATGATATATGCCGAAACTTTGCCCCGACACTTTAAAATTATCAATCCCACATTGATTCATGACATCAGATGTTGCTAGTTTATATTCTCAAATGTATATCAACTTAATAAGTTGAGGTCAATACTATGTTGTATGTTATGGTTGTAACCAGATTTAATTAAAACAAATCTGGTTCTTCTATTAACGTACAATTTAATGTAGATTCTTTAGCTTTTATGAAAACTAATTATAAGTCTCATGCACGTGATTTGCCTGGTCGCATTCGAGTCGGTCGAGATCGGTTGGCATCAAAAAATTCCTTCGGCAACCGATGTGAACATCGGGCAACACGAATGTGTATCAACTTAATAAGTTGAGGTCAATACTATGTTGTATGTTATGGTTGTAACCAGATTTAATTAAAACAAATCTGGTTCTTCTATTAACGTACAATTTAATGTAGATTCTTTAGCTTTTATGAAAACTAATTATAAGTCTCATGCACGTGATTTGCTTTAGGCTGGTCGCATTCGAGTCAATACTATGTTGTATGTTATGGTTGTAACCAGATTTAATTAAAACAAATCTGGTTCTTCTATTAACGTACAATTTAATGTAGATTCTTTAGCTTTTATGAAAACTAATTATAAGTCTCATGCACGTGATTTGCCTGGTCGCATTCGAGTCGGTCGAGATCGGTTGGCATCAAAAAATTCCTTCGGCAACCGATGTGAACATCGGGCAACACGAATGTGTATCAACTTAATAAGTTGAGGTCAATACTATGTTGTATGTTATGGTTGTAACCAGATTTAATTAAAACAAATCTGGTTCTTCTATTAACGTACAATTTAATGTAGATTCTTTAGCTTTTATGAAAACTAATTATAAGTCTCATGCACGTGATTTGCTTTAGGCTGGTCGCATTCGAGTCGGTCGAGATCGGTTGGCATCAAAAAATTCCTTCGGCAACCGATGTGAACATCGGGCAACACGAATGTGTATCAACTTAATAAGTTGAGGTCAATACTATGTTGTATGTTATGGTTGTAACCAGATTTAATTAAAACAAATCTGGTTCTTCTATTAACGTACAATTTAATGTAGATTCTTTAGCTTTTATGAAAACTAATTATAAGTCTCTTATAAGTCTCATGCACGTGATTTGCTTTAGGCTGGTCGCATTCGAGTCGGTCGAGATCGGTTGGCATCAAAAAATTCCTTCGGCAACCGATGTGAACATCGGGCAACACGAATGTGGGTGTGGGTTGTCAGATCGGTCGAGAGACCATATTTTTGTATGTTATGGTTGTAACCAGATTTAATTAAAACAAATCTGGTTCTTCTATTAACGTACAATTTAATGTAGATTCTTTAGCTTTTATGAAAACTAATTATAAGTCTCATGCACGTGATTTGCTTTAGGCTGGTCGCATTCGAGTCGGTCGAGATCGATTGGCATCAAAAAATTCCTTCAGCAACCGATGTGAACATCGGGCAACACGAATGTGGGTGTGGGTTGTCAGATCGGTCGAGAGACCATATTTTTGGATATCGAGCGGGTTTAAGACCGATGTGAAACAAAGCTTACCAAAACAATTTTTAAAAATAGACCGTTTGGTCTCATTAAACTAAAAAAAAAAAAAAAATTTCAAACCCATTTTACCACTCTATAAATACCAACTTCTCCTCAAACACAATTCGTAATGTAATGTTTTTTTTTATTTGAATTTCGTATTGTAATGTTATTTTTTTTTTTAAATTAAGTAGTGTAATGTTTTTTTTTTTTTTTTTTTAATTTAAGTAATGTAATGTTTTTTTTAAATTTAAGTAATGTAATTTTTTTTTTTTTTTTTTTTTTTTAATTTGAATGAAATTTAAATTTAATGTTAAAATGTTTGAATTAAAAATAAAATAAAATAAAAATAAAAAATAAAAAATCATTGGTCGTCATTGGGGCATCCGGGTTGTCAGGGTCATTTGGAGAGAGAAAGGCGGCGTGGCGCAGGTTGTCAGGGGTCGTGGGGTTCTTGTTGGGACCAGCCTTATGAAAACTAATTACAAGTCTCGTGCACGCGATTCAGACATTAATAAACTTTAGCATAAAGTTTTATTCAATTAAAAGAAAGTGAAATATGTTAGTTTCGTGATGTACAATTTAATATAAATTTGCTTTTATACAAACTAGTTATAAATATTGTGCACACACGTGGCTTAGAGATCAATCAAATTTACGTTAACGTCGTGATATACAATATGATATAACTTCTTAAGCTTTTATACAAAATAATTATAAGTCACGTGCACGTAATTTAGACATTAATAAAGTTTAGTCTACATTTTTATTATAAAATCAAGCTTTTATACAAACTAGTTATAATTTATAAGTCTTGTGCATGCATTGAGAATCTGAGATTCAGACATGAATCAAATTTAGTAAACTAACGTCGATAAAGGTTACAAAAGGGTTGTATTCCATACATAGCAGAGCAACAACCAGCGTTGCAAAGAACCAAGCTTCTATCATACAATAGCAGTTTTCTTGTCGAGTTATGCTAAAATTGTGTTTTGTTGTTATCGCTAGACATATTCACATAAAGATGAACTGTGCAACAATTATGTTATGATTGATCTCTGAACTAACACATAAGATGTACCCAACTTGATAAATCTTTGTCAAGTTGTTATATATTCTTAATGTTTTTTTGTTATAGCTAAACTCGGAATTGATATGTTAAAAAAATATCAACTACGTCCAAAGTGAATAATACTTTAAATGTTTCCGGGAATTTCAGATTAGTGCTAAAGATCAATTTACTACCAATGTGTATGATATATAGGGACGGACCTAGGAATTTTGAGAGGGTGTTGCACAATTGTCATTTGGGTTAACTAAAGTTACACCGTAAAAAACAAAAGTAGCAAAAAAAAAATTATCGGGAGTTGCCCATAACAAAATTTGACACTTTTTAGATTTTTTTTGCACTTCGTGACATAAAATCGGGTGTAACCCGTGCCACACCTGGCATCAATGTAGGTCCGTCCGTGATGATATAGTATATGTCAAAAACATATCACACAATGTGAAAATTTACTTGGCACAAAAGAAGGTGATCACATAAAATTCTTAGACTTTGCATTACCAAATACAAAAACTTCAATTTTTTTTAAAGAAAATTTATTTAATTTTTAATTTTTTGTTTGTGTGTGTGTAGTTTTCTCCATCAGCCATGCTTATTGAGTTATTGGAAGTCTTGACATGTCGTTTGATAATGGACAAGCGAATTTGCATGCATCTAGTTTTAAAAAACATAAACGTAAATATAGAGTATATGGCACAACATTTCTCTGTAGATTATGATTTGGATTTGGAGAGAGAAAATAATATTATAAAATTAATATTGTTTAATTTGATTAGGTTAATATATTTATTTTATACTTTATGAAAGTTAAAAAAATTAAAAGACAACAAATATGTGGCTGGAAGATATTTAAAAATGAAAAAGTCAACAAAACCAAAGTAAATGTCAGAAAGCCAGAGGAAGGTGGTAACTTTTGTCAAAACCCTTCAATAAAGGCATAAAATACTGTTGCATAACCTATCGATTTAAACCAAACAAGGGTTTTCTAACTTTAGATCCTAAACCCACTAAAAAACCAACAACCAAACTGCACATTATAAACTCAAATGTATCTCATTATCTCAACTAGCTTGTGATTATGTTATGTTATGGTGTTAACATTATTCAATAAAAAAAAAAGAAATATGTTAGTGCTAGCGCGTGGTTTAAACATTAATGAAGTTTAGTTAAAAATAGTTAAAAATTTTAATATAATTTCAATTAAAAGAAAGTGAAATATGTAATTAAGTGGTTTCTTTCGTATTCTGAGTTTAGTTCTAAGTCGTTTTAATTCTGTAGGGATACCTATTTTTGAAATCTTGCAATCATTTAGTCCTTATTTTTGATGGGCGTTAGTGCAGTCCGTTAAGTGTTTTGCGCTGTTAGTCCTTCGTTAATAAATTTTGCACCGCTAGTCCTTATTTTTTAAAATATAGTTTTCCACAGTTAGTCCCTCCGTTAATAATAGTTATCGCCCGATATGTTACGTTTTTATCCGTTTTCCTTCGTTTTTAGCCGTTTTCCCTTTTTTTTTCGTATTTAGTCTGTTTTTTACGTTTTTATCCATTTTCGTCTGTTTTAATATGTTTTCGTCCAGTTTTTTACGCTTTTGTCTGTTTTTATCCGTTTTTGTCTGCTTTATATCCGTTTCGACCGTTTTTTACGTTTTTATCCGTTTTCGTCCGTTTTTGCCTGTTTTCATCCGTTTTCTTTCGTTCTTTATTCGTTTTCGCTCTTTTTTTACGTTTTTATATGTTTTCGTCCGTTTTTTACGTTTTTGTCTGTTTTTATCCGTTTTCGTCATTTTTTACGTTTTCGCACTTTTTTTTTACGTTTTTGTCTGTTTTTATCCATTTTCGTTCGTTGTTTATATGTTTTCGCCCGTTGTTTTTTTTACGTTTTTATCCGATTTCGCTTGGTTTTGTATGTTTTTTCCGTTTTTCCGTTTTACGTTTTGCACGTTTTGTATGCATTTTACGTTTTATCCATTTAAATACATTTTATATGTTTCGGCCGTTTTACGCTTTTCGTTTAATCCATTTTATGCATTTTTTATCCGTTTTAGCCCGTTTTATCCGTTTCGCCCTTCTTTTACGTTTCGCCCTTTTTCGTTTCGTCCACCTTTTATGTTTTTTTCGTTTTTATCGTAAAGGCGAAAATGTATGAAAACGAAAAACGGGTGAAAACGGATAAAACGTAAAAAGGGACAAAACCTAAAAGCTGGCGGCGGATAAAACGAAAAAAGGGCGAAACGAATAAACAACGAACGAAAACGGTTAAAAATAGATGAAACCGTAAAAGCGGACAAAAACGTAAAAAGGGAAGCGAAAAAGGCGAAAAGGATAAAAACGAACCAAAACGGATAAAAGCAGATAAAACGTAAAAACGCGAAACGAAAAAGAGGACAAAGCGTAAAAAGCGGCGGCGAATAAACAACGAACGAAATGGATAAAGCAGACAAAAACGTAAAAAGCGGCGGCGTAAAAAATGGACGAAACGGATAAAACGTTAAAAGCAGACAAAAACGGATAAAGCGGACAAAAGCATAAAAAGCGGACGAAAACGAAAAAGCGAGCAGCGGGTGAAAACGGACAAAAGCGTAAAAATCGGGCGATAACTATTATTAACGGAGGACTGGCGGGAAAACTATATTTTAAAAATAAGGACTAACGGTGCAAAATTTATTAGCGAAGGACTAACATCGCAAACACATTAACGGACTGCACTAACGCCCATCCAAAATAGGGACTAATTGAGTGCAAGGTTTCAAAATAGGTATCTCTGGTGTAATTAAAACGACTTAGGGACTAAACTTGAAATATGAGCAAACCACAGGGACCAAACGTGTAATTTTTTCTATAATATAATATAAACCAATGTTGCAAAAATCGGTTAACTCGGCCGATTAATCGTTAATCGACCGAGTACCTTGTCGAATTTTGAAAATCGGTCGAAAAATCGGCCTAGGATAAAAATCGACACTAAGGAGTCAAAAAATCGGCCGATTAATCGAGCGAATAGGTCAAAATCGTGCAAATCGGTAATTTTAAAAATAACAATAAATTAGGCATTATACTTAATTTGGAAATCGTATATTTCACTTATAACGCACAATGGGCATCATAATCAGAATTGGAGCCCTTTATTGAGGTTTGGAAACATAGCAGACTTGGAATCAGTTAAGATTTTTAGTTTGGTCTCCAGAAATACCAAAAATCTGCATTAAATGCCAATCCGATTAATCACCGATTAATCCCGACTTGACCAATTACTTGCTGCAGAGTGGTGAACCGCCCGACTACCGATTCACGATTTTTGCAACATTGATTATAAACTAAAGAAATAACGTATGAGTAATGATAGTATCACATATTTTTTATCAAATTATTTTCACATAGAGACATGACATGTTAAATATAACTCAAACTCGTTCTCCCTTATATTTTTAATTTGTCAATTAATGTACAAGTTATTATGACAACACCATTGTGTATATTTTGTAATAATTATGTGACTCTATCAATTCTCATAATGTATTATGTTACAAGTTTCTTACTAAGGTTACCAACATTAGGTTATTCAAACAGGAGTATAAACTAATCTTTTAATATTATCATTATCAAACAGCTTTAGTGTTTAATATACTACATGTCATACTTTAAAGAAACCAATAATAGAAATGAATCGCGTAAAAGATCTTCGTTTATGTCGATTTCGATTAAAGTCTTATTCTTTTTTATCGATTTAAGGTCTTTTTTTTTGGGCGATTTAGGTTTTTTAACTTAGTTAACTATTTCGTTAGTAAATTCATGTTTGGTCCTTGAGTTTGTATATGCATTTCATGTGCAAAAACGGACCAAACATGAAATGCCTATACAAACTCAAGGACCAAACATGTAATTTACTAACGAAATAGTTAACGTACGTTAGAGAAAAACCTAAATCAGCCCCAAAAAAAAGTCGAGTACCTTAAATTGAGAAAAAAAAAGAATAGTACCTTTAATTGAAATTGGACATAAGATGAGTACCTTTTTATGCGATTTGCCCATAAACCAAATATGAAATTCACTTGTAAGATGAGCTAGCTTTACATAAAAAGAACAAAACCACACTACTTTCTCAAGTATTTCTTGGTTAGTTCAAAGCAGGGTAATCAACCATAATTTAAAAAAGTAATAACCAAAACTACTAAGCTTTAATAAAGTTAATTTGTTTACATTTAAGTTAAAAAATATTAATTGCGTCCAAAGTGAATAATACTCATTAAATGCTTCTGGATTTTTCAGATTAGTGCCAAAGAGCAATTACTAACAACTAGCATGATACATGCGCAATGCGGTAGCAGTTACCCTGTGTCTATATTTTATGGCAAGCGAATGTTATTTGGTTACACGTTTTTTCTAAAAATAATTGTACGGATGAATGAATTGGTGTGTGCTGTTGATATTAAAGCTATGTATTGAATTGATAACAAAATTAATACAATTGATAGCAAAATAATACGGTTTTGAAATGTGAGATTTTCTTTTATAGTAAGTGTGTAGACTTATTTTTTTAAAACTACATTTTATAGAAAGTTCTAAATACATTATAAGATAGTATAGATGTATGGTATGGAATATGTTAAAAACATGTCGCACAATGTGAAAATTTACCTGGCACAAAAGAAGGTAATCACACAAAATTCTACACTTTACAATTTACATTAACAAATACAAAAACTTCATTTTTTTTCCCCAACAACCTTGCTTATTGGGAAGTCTTCACATATCGACTGATAATGGACAAGCCAATTTGCTTATTTGCATGCATTTATTTTTAAAGGCATAGAACGTAAAGATAGATGGTATATGCCACAACTGTTCCCATCCCACATCGATCCATGAAATCAAATGTTACTACTTTATATACTCAAATGTAACTCAACTTTACAAGTTGAGGTTAATAGTATGTTATATGTTATGGTTGTAACTTAATTCAATTAAAAATTAAGTTAAGTTATTCTCATATCTTATAATATAATAAAACAACTCAGATTTTTACCAAACTAGAGTCAAGAAAATATAATATAACATCTTATTAACTAGAGTCAAGAAAATATAATATAACATCTTATAATAGTATGTTATATGTTATGGTTGTAACTTAATTCAATTAAAAATTAAGTTAAGTTATTCTCATATCTTATAATATAATAAAACATCTCATATTTTTACCAAACTAATTACGGATAAGCCAAGACAATCTTAAACTTTAACTAAAACTAATTATGAGTCAAGAAAATATAATATAACATCTTAAATTTTTATGAGAACTTATTATTATTATTATTATTATTTTTAGAACAAAGTCATTAAATAAAAACTAGCAAAAGCTAGAAAACCAAGAATTACAAAGAGAAAAAGTTGTCAATAGGATTTCCTACCCATCCTATAAACCTAAAGTTAGGATTCACAAAAACAACAGATGAACAATAGAATCCCATATATTTAGAGGTGGCAAAGCAGTGAAGCACGGTACATGGGCTAGCAGTGCAAGAGGCAAAATGTTTCGTGTTATCTGAATCGCTTTTAAAAATACCTAAACGACGAAATAAATTCGCTCAGACGTAAGACCTCATTTATATTTAAAAATTAAATCTAAGTTTTTTAAAACAATCTAATGTTCGAGAAAAACACGTGCCCATTACGCCCATTTAATCTTACAAATGGGCAATACATCCCATTTCAAAAAAGGAGGGTCCAAATATCGCCAAAATCTTTAAAAGTTTCATTTATTTAAATTTAATTTTTTATTTTTAGACAAATCACACCTCTACATATATTCGTCTTCTTAGGCTTAGTTATTGAAAAGATCCAATCATTACGAAAATTCCATATAGACCACATCATCGTAGCATCAACCCCTTAAAAAATAAGCCTCGCATTCTTTGACACATGAGCATCACCTAACCACGTATACCACTCCGCAATTGAGGTTAATAGTATGTTATATGTTATGGTTGTAACTTAATTCAATTAAAAAAATTAAGTTAAGTTATTCTCATAACTTATAATATAATAAAACATCTTAAATTTTTACCAAACTAATTACGGATAAGCCAAGACAATCTTAAACTTTAACTAAAACTAATTATGAGTCAAGAAAATATAATATAACATCTTAAATTTTTATGAGAACTTATTATTATTATTTTTAGAACAAAGTCATAAAATAAAAACTAGCAAAAGCTAGAAAACCAAGAATTACAAAGAGAAAAAGTTGTCAATAGGATTTCCTACACATCACAAAAACGACAGATGAACAATAGAATCCTATATATTCGTCTTCTTAGGCTTAGTCATTGAAAAGATCCAATCATTACGATACCACTCTGCAATATTAGAGACATCCACAATATCCAAATCACACCTTCTAGCCAATAAGCCCCAAAGCTCCCGTGTCATCCGACACGAGAAGAAAAGATGGTCAACACTCTCCACATGCTCCTTACACACGAGACATAAGAGAGAAGCAACTTCAATGCCTTTCCGTTCTAGATTCACCAAGGTTGGAAGTTTATCAAGCCTCAACCTCCACATAAATACGTTGACTTTAATAGGAACACATCTAGGCCATCTAGTAGACGTGAAGCTACCGAGTAAAATGTGTTCATCGATATGTTTTCGAGCAGAACAACAAAAAAACCACACGAATTATAAGTTGAGGTCAATAGCATGTTATATGTTATGGTGGTAACATATAATATAATAAAACATCTTAAACTTTTACTAAAACTAATTACGGATTATAAGCCAAGATAATCTTAAACTTTAATGAAAACTAATTATAAGTCAAGACAGTACAATTTAATCTAACATATGTGTTAGAGCGGAGGGTGCTGTTAAAAGTTTTTTCTCTCCACATCATCAAAAAACATTTCTTTTATCACTCCCTTCAACTTTATTTCGATCATTACAACACATTCTCTAACTTTTATTTATTTATTTATTATTTTTTAGAGTACCCTCAATACACACACAACCAACCACATAACTAATAATGTATATACACTCTCTCTCTTAAAAACTACATTTCACACTCTATTTACTTTCGGATTTAACTCCCGCAAAAGATACGCTTCGGGTTTTTCTGCCTATGAAGGGATGGTGGTCCCGCAAGGAAAGAAAGAAAATAGTCTTTCCTGTGTCCTTTACCACACCTCACACAATTATAAGCTTTTATGAAAGCTAATTACTCCCTCCGTCTCAAAATTATTGTCACTAGACAAGATTCACACAATTTAATAAAAGTGGGGCCACTTTAATTTTCAACCATTCAAAAGGAATATTCCTCCACTAAATTCTCTTTCTTTAACTATAAAAGGAAAGTGGACAATAATTTTGAGACATCCAAAAAAGGAAATGTGGACAATTATATTGAGACGGAGGGAGTATAAGTTTTGTGTACGAAGACATTAATAAACTTTAATTTAAAGTTTAAATCAACTAAAAGAAAGTGAAATTAATATGTCAGTGTCGTGATGTCACTTTAAGGTTTAGAGCAGAGTGCGGTCTTGGTGTGGCTCAAAGCCATGAAACTGCGCCGGCCACCACCCTATGACGACATACCACACCGACCTCGACCCAAACCCTCTGGCGCCACCACCACCAGCCCACGCCGTGGGCTTTTCTTATTTCTTTTTTTAATTTCAAGTTGGTATTGTGTTTTTGTTTGAGGTTTTGTGTTTGTGCGTTGTGTTTGTAATGTGATGTGTTAATTATTTTTTCGTTTTTTGCAGGTGTGAGAAGGAAGAAGAAGGTGTGGTGGCTGCTGTGAGATAATCAAATAATAGGGTTGTTGTGTTTGTGATATATTTGTTTTGAGGTTTTGAGTAGGGGTGTTCACGGATTGGGTAATATCCACAGTAACCGAAAACCGAAACCGAACCGAACCGAAAATAACTGAACCGAATTTGTGACCGAACCGAATTGGTCAAAACCGAACCGAACCGAACTAAATATTTGGTTATCGGGTTGGATATGGTTTTAATGAAAACCAAAACCGAATCGAAACCGAATTCATATAAAATATATATTTTTCTATGTATATATATGGAAAAAATCACTAAAACTCTTTTTAGTATAAATATAACATGATTTAAGCTTGAAAAAATATTTTGTGCTAAAATATATATAATTAAATAAAAAATAATTAAAATTATGTAATTCGGGTTATTCGGTTCGGTTTTCGGTTATAGGTGTTCGGTTTTCGGTTATTCGGTTCGGTTTTCTGTTCGGTTGAATCAAGATTAATTTCGGTTCGGTTCGGTTTTCGGTTATACCAAGAAAAAAAAATTAACCGAACTAACCGAAGCGAATAACCCGATAACCGAACCGATGAACACCCCTAGTTTTGAGTGTTAAAGTTTTGGGCTAGTTTAATTGTGGACTCTTGGACAAAAAAAATACATTTGGGCTGCTAGATGGCTTTGTTATTCTAAAATGGTTTATACGAAAGATAAAAAAACGTTTAGGCTCCTATATTCTTATAACAACCACTGCAAGTATATTTGCATGAACCTCATAAGTATATTTGCAAGAACCTCATAATCAACTCAATATGAATGTTTTAAGGTAGATATGTTGGTTGGTATAAGATTTTAAAAAAATAATAATAATAATAATAAAAATAACGGCACCACAAAAACTGGTGTTATACTAGGGAGGGGAGTTTTGATGTCATAGCCAAAAGTGATGCCATGGGAAAAAGGTGCTGAGATGGTACCACTTTTTTTTATGGCACCACCCACGGCACCAAACGATACCTAGCACTCTTAGAGATAAGTTAAATTTACATTAGTGTCGTGATATATAATATAATATAACTTCTTATGCTTTTATACAAACTAATTATTAAGTCTTGTGCACGTGGTTGAGACATTAATAAAGTTTAGTTTAAAGTTTGTTATAAATTCAATTAAACGAAAGTGAAATATGTTGGTGTCGTGATGTACAATTTAATATAAATTTTGGAAATAATGTATGAGTAATGATAGGATTACACAATTTTATCAAATTATTTTCATACAATGACATGACATATTAAATATAACTCAAACTCATTCTCTCATATTTTTAGTTGATCATTTTAAGTACAATTTATTATGACACATCATTGTATGAAAATTACTAGCTTATAGACCAGTGGATTCACGGGGTTTTAAAAAAAGTACTTATTAAAAAGTTGAGTGTGTGGATAAAGTAATAAACAACAACGATCGTAAACATGTCCCATTATTTTTTTAAAGAAATAATAAGTAATAAGTCAACGATCCTATAAACAATTGTGTTTGTAACTATTAATATAATAAACGTCTATGCGTCGTCGTATCTAAATTTGATGTTCTCCACAAGCAAATGTATGTAGTGAGCGTTAATGAAATGATAAGCCAATGGTGATTCCGTGAGCACCTAATAAATTTACAAAAATATTAGAATTGTAAATAAAAGGAGTTCGTGATTTATATTAGATGTAACTTTAAGAAATGACATAAATGATGTCATATGTATATTCTTGTATCCGAAACACATAAATTGAAAGTCATAAGATTAGTTTTCTTCGAATTACTTAATTGATAACCCCTAACAATGATGACTTACATGAAGAAACCTACAATGTACAGGAAAACATGTAAGTGTAAAATTCTTGAATATATACTCACAATCATAGGATAAGGTATCAATATAACTAAATGGGTCGATTAGTGCTACATAGAGCGACACATTAGATTCAGCATGAATCCAAACAATGCTATGTGGTGCGAGGTTCATGCATAATGCTCAATATTTCTAACATGTATATTGCCTATAGTAAAATATTGTGAACGCAATGATATAAGTTTTGAAATCATACTTGACAAAACATTTTTAAAGTTGAGTATTTGGACAAAACAACATTTTGGGTCAGTTCGACCCGTTTTAGTACACACCAAATATTACCTGCCCATTTTGCGTTCTATCAACTATCTTCATAATGGAGTGATGCAGAGTTTTTTCAGAGATTATGTTTCAATAAACACCCTTGAAATACATATATGTTGTCAAAAGTTCAAAGCAACTTTCTTTTGCAATAAATAAATAGTATGAAGTTGATTAAATAAAAAAATACATTAAACCATAGTATCTTCCAATTGAGCCATTTTCAAAAACTAAATTTATTAGGTAAACAATATATACTTAGCTAGTTAACATTAAACAATTCCCAGTAGTACATTTGTATATGCAAAACCATATACTTATAATCCCATCTGAGATGATAAGTTCTGTTACATGAAACCACAAATTTTGAAAACCTTACTAACATAGAAGAGGTCCTACCATGTCATAGACTCATGGTATCTTCAGGTCCATTTAAGAAACTTCATTGCACTGATGAACATTATTTAGTTCCAAGACTTGCAAACAAAGAAACATTATTTAGTTCCAAGACCTGATGAACATTATTTATACTCATGGCTACCCACTCTGCATCATAAGTAATAGGAGAAAACCTCACTCGTTTACTTGTTTCATAAAGATTTATTCAGCAAATGAATGTGTCATTTCAAGACGATGTTTTTAAAATTAGTTGTTAAATACATCAGAAGTGATTTAGCTTTATTAGATGCAAAGATAGAAAAGCAAAATCATTTCTGATAGAAGCGAGCACACATCAATTGGTCTCACTACTCCTACCTACTTAATCTCTTTATCCTAGGACATGCTTATCTATCTACTTAATCTCATTCTCCTAATACATGTACATAGCTTACTTTGAGCAATAAATATTACCAAAAAAATAGCATATAATGGGCAAAAAAACCAGCTTATATTATTGAGCACAAAAAAGAGCTTAATATGCGGTACTAAAATAGTTTTATAGCAGCCAAACGCCCATGTTTTGTAGTATGCATTTGATAAGGTTTTAAAAGGTACCATTTTGAGGGGTCGTTTAAGTCCTTATTCGATCACTTTTGTATCCGTTATTGCTTAATATCGTTCCTTTTCACTTTTTAGGTCTCGTGAAAGCAAAATCTTTGGAATGGCACTTATTTGGACGTAAAGGCGCGAATATATGAAGAAAATGGCCAAAGTCGAAATCGACACTCACGATTCTTTGAAAGTATAAAGCGACGGCGTCGGGTGCTATTTGCGACGCCGTCCCGTAATTATTGTGACGGTCGAACTCAAAACTCGTGTTTTCGAGACGGCGTCTAGTTGTGGAAGAGTAGGCCGTCGCTACTCGACGGCCTAGATGCGATCCGCACGACGCCGAAAGTCGAAGAGGACGGCGTCACGGACATAAGGTGACGCCGTCGCAAGGTTAACGTGGCCAAGATGAAACCCTAATGGCGGCGACACGACGGCGTCACTAAACATAAGGTGACGCCGTCATAGCTGTAATCTTATATATAGAATCCGAATTTTTCGGTCTTTGTGTGGAGAGTCTTTGGGTAAAACCTAAAACCGAACCTAAGGTGTCTTGTACAAGATTTTAGGGTTTTAACCCTATCTTACACCAAGATAAGTCTTTGCTTCATTAATTCAATTATGTCTTTGATTATTTGTGTGTATGCTTGCATGTTCTCCATGTCCCGCTAATTTATTTGTGTGTTTGCTTAGGAAGTATGAAACTTAATTATTAAATATTGATTGGTTGTTTCTTATCTTAGTTGATTAATGATCTAGTAATGCGATAGGTCATTCGTTGTGTACTTAATGCTTGATTCATCTTTGTGAACCCTAGAGTATGATTACCGAGTGATTGTAGTCTAAACCATCCGAAGAGCGCCTTAGAGTAGAGTCTATAATCTCTAAGTGGATTTGTAGACAAGACCCTTTGGTAAGTTCAAAGAGTTAGGGAGAAACGCATACCCTACAACTTTAGAAACACAACGCAACTAGGAATAAGACGTGACACTCAACCATCAATAGGAGATAATTAAGGAGTAATACAAACTAAGTAAACACATCTTTAAACTATCATACGAGCACACATTAATTAGACATAGACTCCACAACCTTAGTTTAGATAATAGATAATAGTAGAGTAATCGGTGAAATACCAACCCCAAATCCAATACCCGAGATTCGTACCTTTCCATTTTCATAAAATATAAAAGATAAAAATAATCTTCCTCAACCTTAACCTTAGCGTAGTAACTCCCTACTAGCATTCCTATTCCCCAGAGAACGATATCAATACCGTGGCTTACCCTAATTACTACACTACAACGATTAGGTTCATCGCCTGGGGTGTTATAAAACTTGCTCAAGAAAAGGAAGTTCCTTTGACCCCGAACCACGCGTGTAGAGTTATCAAGTTTTTGGCGCCGCTGCCGGGGAATAGAATAGCTAGTTAGTAGTCCACCTCGTTTAGGTTTCTTTGCTTGATTCCTATCAAGTAAACTTTTTTCTCATTTTTAGATTTCTCTTAGTCTATCCCCCTTCTTCGTAACTTTTGTTCGTAACCTCATCACTTTTCATCATGGAAGGTGATAACCCACTACCATTCATCAACCCACCACCAAATGACCCGCCAAGAGCCCGTACTCTTGGTGAATACTCGAGACCAAGCCACCTAGGCTATAGGAACACCATTGAGCTTCCCGACCAAGCCCAAACTACGGCCCTGCGATCCGACACCATCCGGTTGGTGCAAAACGGATGTGCATTCCATGGACTTCGTTCGAAAATCCAAATCAAGATCCGAGGATTTCTCAAAATCGTCGATTCCATCGACCTTGATGCTACTACTCGGGAGACCACGCGCTGCGTCTCTTCCAATTCTCTACGGGACCAAGCTAGTAATTGGCTTGAGCGACTTCCCCCGGCTCCATCTCAAGTTGGGATGATCTTACCTCTCGCTTCCTTGCTCAATTCTTCCCACCGGGAGAACCACTAAGCTTAGCGAGACATCTTGACATTCCAGCAGCTCAAGGTGAATCTCTCGAAGCA
This sequence comes from Chrysanthemum lavandulifolium, assembly GCA_022545495.1. Classification (NCBI taxonomy): domain Eukaryota; kingdom Viridiplantae; phylum Streptophyta; class Magnoliopsida; order Asterales; family Asteraceae; genus Chrysanthemum; species Chrysanthemum lavandulifolium. Next base: position 302,195,999 of record CM040238.1, on the reverse strand, counting down.
TGGACCCGATTCAAGGACTTACTTCATAAAGTCCTCATCACGGCATTGATCTTTGGCTCCAAGTCCAAATTTTTATGATCATGTCAACTTTCCCACTAAGCGATCCATTGACCAAGCGGTCGGTGGAAAACTTAGTGATCTCACCCAGAAGAATCATGGGAAATAATAGAGGACCTCGCCTCTATGACAACGAAAGTTGGGATGACCCCGTGAGTGCCCAAAACCGTCAAGGCAATCTCCTTGCCTCCTCCCGACCGTAGGATGATCGAACTTGAAGATCAAGTTAAATTCCTCATGAGTTCCTACGAAAATCCTAAATCTTCACACCATGTGAACAAAGCTTCTTCCTCGTGCGAGCCGTTTGGTGATCCTCATAACACGCAGACTAGCACCGATCCCGAACATGCTTCATTGACTACGATCCTCGCGTATTAATGGAGTGGGAGGAAGATTCCTACAACACCGGACCTAGGAATTTCAATGAAACCCGTGAAGCATGGAAAAACAAGCCCGACTTTTATTGGGGACAAACCAAAGAATTCACTTCTAATGATTTCTCATGGCCCCCACCTAACGGTCCTAACCAACAAAACATCGAAGGGATGTTGCAAAACCTAGTTGCATCCCAAGAAACCCAAATAGCTAAGCTCTCGGACCGCTTTAATAATCAACAAGCCGAGATGGATAGGAAAATAGACAACCTTTTGAAAGCCATAGCTAGTGATAAGAAGGTTAGTGCTATCTCAACTCCCGAACCCTCAGGCATAGAAATTAAGGATCCAAGCAAGCTAAAGTATGTCCAATTCGTCAATACCATCGCCTTAGTTGAACCTGATGAAACAAATGACGAAGAGGACTATACACTAGTGGATGAGGAAATACCCAAGGAAGTAGATGAAGTAGACATTGACTATTTCAACAAATTTCCTACGGAAGAAGAACTATCTCGCCACCCTCACTTAGTGCGTGACCTCCGTCACATGTATGTTAGGAAAAGTCCTCGAATTAAGTTTGGGAACCCTTGGAATCTTAACATACCATGTGTCATAGGACACCTTTTTGTGGCAAAAGCTTACATTGATCGCAAGTCCCCAATCAACATAATGACTAGCACCTACTACAATTGGATATTGAAGAAGCTATTCCAACTAGGCAAGACCCCAATGATCCTAATGTTAGTTGCAATTTTCTTGGTAGAGTTAAGGGATTGCCCGTTTATGTAGGTAGTTTCACGTTTCCTACGGACTTCATAATTGTGGATGATATTAGCACGGCCATAGACCCTAGCTTGTCCCATGTTATTCTAGGAAAACCTTTCATAGAAAGCACCGGATGACCTATGACCCTCATTAGGAGTAGTGCGATTCAAGAATAAGACCGATGACATAGCTTACCAAATGCCGTTTAAGATTGAGAAGTTTTCATCATTCTCTAATGATGAAAAGGAACTTAAACTATCGGTCTATTATAGGAATGATGAGGATAGGGAGAAAGGTGTTGATTATGTTATGGCTAAGATTTTCGGATTCTACAAGGATTGCTTGAGCCTAGGACCGAATACAGGACCGAATGGGGAGAGGATGAACTCTTAGAGAAGCGCATTTTAGGGCACTTCTACAACATTAGAGGCCGTCAAGAGAACGGTGGTGAGAAAACGTAGGAGCACGACTATGAGTCTAGCTACAAGACTCTTAAATAAAGAAAAGCGCTTCGTGGGAGGCAACCCATGCTTAATTGTTTGCTTGTTAGTGTCATATATCTTTTATTAATTGTTTATCCTCATGTTTAAATTTGTAAAAATGCTTTATTTTGTTTTTAACTTCGTCTTAATTACATATAAAGGTATTTTACATAAGGGATAAGTGTAGGGAGGATTACACACGTTTTCAAAAGAAACGTAAACATGAGAATAACAATTAATTAAAAGATATATATGTTTGTTTGTTTGAGTCAAATTCTTGTATCGAGTCATAATGAATGTTTTGCGAAATTTTTCCAGATTCTAAAGATGTAAATTTTCGAAATTTTTTCGAAAATCGAGACCGGTTTTGTCGGGATAACCGACGGCGTCAGATTGCAACTGACGCGCGTCGGGAAGGAGTAAAACATCGATTACTTTTTCTCGTTTTACGAGCTACTTATAAATTTTGAATTTTCGTGTCTTAATTTTCTTAGAAATTGTAAACATCCATTCCACAAGCATTATATCCTAGTTTAAATCGAGTCTTATATATATTATTACCGCCGATTTTACGCGAAGGTTTCGTTTGTTTTCTTCAAGTGTGCAGGTTTAGTTTGTCAAGAAGAAGTTACATAAGATTGGAAGGAGCTTTTCACGCATAAATTCTTCTTGAAAAGAATTTAACCACCACTTTACACGGATCCTACCGAGCTAATCAGGGGAGTATTAGTTTCTTTCGTTTTTAATTACCTTCTTTTATCATAACTATGATACTTTCGGGGAACATTGGGGACAATGTTCAGTTTAAGTGTAGGGAGGAAAATAAAACGGAACTTTGAAACTATGCTTATCCTTGACTATTTGCTTTGTCTAATTGTGATTGTGTAATAAACCATGAGAAATGTCGGTTAGGGTAATTTTGGCACCAAATTTAAAATTTTCATGACATATAGGAGTGGGCCATTAGTCTTAACAAAAGCGTCTCATGGATAGGAAGTTATATGACTAGCACAAAACCCTTTACCACCCAAATTCCACCCAAAATGTGAGGATCACCCTTAGATTAGTAGGAATTAAAGCATTCATCTTTAATGCTTAGAGTGTGAACCGGTAGTATATTAGATTCTAGAACTTGTTTTGTGATGCATTCCGAGATCGCAAGTGAGGCTACACTTGTGTAGTTAGGAATAACTAAATGATAAGAGGCATTAGGATAAACCCTTGTTTGATACCGTAATATAATTACTTCTTCCACATCGGTTGAGTAATTCCCCACCCATTGCGTTGTACTCATCTTTAGTACACGATACCCCTAGTTAACCCTCGAGCCTATCCTTTTCGCGGTTCTCGTGATGTTTCGGTCTTTCCGAATATCAATGAAGAGCATTGTTTACACCCCACCCCAAATATACACCCAAATCGCCTTAGCCTACCCCTTATGCACTCACTTTTAGTGCAATTATTTGTTATCACCCTAAACCCTTAGTTCAATTATCTAGTTGCTTGCATAAGTTGCTAAGTCGAGTCATATCCTTTGTATACTGATTTTGGGATGATTGGGATTCATGGGAAAAGTTAAAGTTTATGAAATGACGGAAGGGCGTTAAATTCAAATTCCCTTTGTTTGCGTAATAATGTACCCCAAGTGTTTTGATCTTTTCAAATCGGGTCAAATTAGTGTTAGAGTAATAAAACTCAAGTGTAGGGATGTGCTGTAAACCCTAGTATTTTGATGTTCTAGTAGAGGATGGTAGAGTAAAGTGTATGAAAAAAAAAAAAAAAAAAAAATCGAAAAAATAGAAAAGAAAAAAAAAAAAAAAAAAAAAATAGTGAAAAAAAAAAAAAAAAACCATACGGGCTACCATCCCGCATCTATCTTTAAATTTATGTTTATTTATTTCGGTTATCTAGAGTTTAGAGTGTCGAGTCTTGGCTTAGCAACGCCATTCTTTATATGCATTTAACATAGAGATTTTGACTTACCACCACTATATAGCCTATCCCACCAAACCCTTATTTCCTACCGTAAGCCTAACGTTACAACCCTTTAAAAGACCTCTTTGATAGTCTTTCCTAGGTGCTTACGCCAAAGCGATGGAGGTTTGATCTATTCTCAAGCCTATGGTAATCTATGTACTAGGACCGGTTAATGAGTGTTTATCTTCCATTTCCTATATTGTTATATTTCATTTATACACCGAGAGAGATGTGAGTATCCAAACACCCCATGTGAGGTGCTAGTATGTAATTCCGTGCTTGTTATGACTTTTTGGGCTTATATGTGTTGTGGACCGTTTTGAATTAATCTTTGAATGACCCCAACTTATAAATTAATTGGCTAAAAGCACATTTGCTTGAGGACAAGCAAATAACAAGTGTAGGGATATTTGATAAGGTTTTAAAGGTACCATTTTGAGGGTCGTTTAAGTCCTTATTCGATCACTTTGTATCCGTTATTGCTTAATATCGTTCCTTTTCACTTTTAGGTCTCGTGAAAGCAAAATCTTTGGAATGGCACTTATTTGGACGAAAGCGCGAATATATGAAGAAAATGGCCAAAGTCGAAATCGAGACACTCACGATTCTTTGAAAGTATAAAGCGCGGCGTCGGTGCTATTTGCGACGCCGTCCCGTAATTATTGTGACGGTCGAACTCAAACTCGTGTTTTCAAGAGGCGGCGTCTAGTTGTGGAAGAGTAGGCCGTCGCTACTCGGGACGGCCTAGATGCGATCCGAACGACGTCGAAAGTCAAGAGGACGGCGTCACGGACATAAGGTGACGCCGTCGCAAGGTTAACGTGGCCAAGACGAAACCACAATGGCGGCGACACGGCGTCACTAAACATAAGGTGACGCCGTCGCAGCGTAATCTTATATATAGAATCCGAATTTTTCGGTCTTTGTGTGGAGAGTCTTTGGAGTAAAACCTAAAACCGAACCTAAGGTGTCTTGTACAAGATTTTAGGGTTTTAACCCTATCTTACACCAAGATAAGTCTTTGCTTCATTAATTCAATTATGTCTTTGATTATTTGTGTGTATGCTTGCATGTTCTCCATGTCCGCTAATTTATTTGTGTGTTTGCTTAGGAAGTATGAAACTTAATTATTAAATATTGATTGGTTGTTTCTTATCTTAGTTGATTAATGATCTAGTAATGCGATAGGTCATTCGTTGTGTACTTAATGCTTGATTCATCTTTGTGAACCCTAGAGTATGATTACGAGTGATTGTAGTCTAAACCATCCAAGAGCGCCTTAGAGTAGGAGTCTATAATCTCTAAGTGGATTTGTAGACAAGACCCTTTGGTAAGTTCAAAGAGTTAGGGAGAAACGCATACCACAACTTTAGAAACACAACGCAACTAGGAATAAGACGTGACACTCAACCATCAATAGGAGATAATTAAGGAGTAATACAAACTAAGTAAACACATCTTTAAACTATCATACGAGCACACATTAATTAGACATAGACTCCCACAACCTTAGTTTAGATAATTAGATAATAGTAGAGTAATCGGTAGAAATACCAACCCCAAATCCAATACCCGAGATTCGTACCTTTCCATTTTCATAAAATATAAAAGATAAAAATAATCTTCCTCAACCTTAACCTTAGCGTAGTAACTCCCTACTAGCATTCCTATTCCCCAGAGAACGATATCAATACCCGTGGCTTACCCTAATTACTACACTACAACGATTAGGTTCACTGCCTAGGGTGTTATAAAACTTGCTCGAAGAAAAGGAAGTTCCTTTGACCCCGAACGACGCGTGTAGCGTTATCAGCATTACATAGATATCCACACTTACTTACCGCATAATTGTCATTGGGGTCATTTTGAACACGTAGAACAATGGGGCCAAATTGTCATTCATCTTTTGCACATTTCATATTCCCAGGTTCAGTTTTGTAAAAATAATCAGTATATTTTTCAAAAATCCCTGATTGGCTTTTGCATAACCAGAGTCACCAGAGAAAAACTGAGTCGAAATAATTAGACTATTGGAAAAATCCTTTTTAACAGTTATAGACTATTGAAGAATCCTTTTAAATAGACAATTGGAAAAATCCTTAAAGACTAAGCTAATATTGTCATTCTTAAAGGCTAAGCTTTAATCCATGAATTAAAGGATAAGCTAATATTGTCATTTTTAACAGACTATTGGAAAAATCCCAGAAGATATTATTATGTTTCCCATGTTTCGAAATACTATACGGAAGATATTAATACCTTACCTACCCGGAATCCATTGTGCCTACCTTGAATTTCCATAGAGTTGTACAACATAATCAGACGAACGCGCTGCTTCGTTAGTCGTTACAAGCAATGAATGTCCTACAAAAGGTAATACCACAAGTTACATGTTGCCCTACAGAATTAACCCACAATAAAACCATAATCTTATTTGTAACTATGGATATAAACATTAATGTTAGGCGCACTCACTGTAGAAGCCAACAACAAATAAACGTAACATTCAGTTAAAAAAGATGAAGTCAGACCAAGACTGATTTTGATGAACCGAGTCACCATTTTTGTAATATGAAGAAATTGATCATAAAAGTCCATATTAAGGAGAACCTTAGAAGATTATCGGCATCAAGACTATAATACAATGCATGTAGGATATAATTCGCGTAAACTTACGAATCCGTCTTGGAGGGCTCCAATCAAGATTTTCATCTGTGTCTTCCTTGTTAGAGTCTTAAAACTACATAACCAATAAAATATTTTATCTTGTCCAAAAGATTATAAAATACAAATGGGCTGAACCGAAACAGTTAGGCCCTCAAACAATTCAATACCTCAATATTACTAACCTTTAGCCTGAAGTATCTCACTGTCCTTTCTTAACTATCCCCGATACCCCAACTGATTCAACAACCTCCAAGATCTGCTTTTGCGAGCCCAAGCGCCGGGCTGCACCCTATCCATGGAGCAAAACAAAATCGCAAAGATGCAAAAAGTGATCATAGTACACAGATAACGAATAAAGGCATAACACGTAACAGAAGCATAACAAAATTTATTTTTAACCTGCACCTTTACGTAATTAAAAAACTTTAGCAAACACGTACAAACACTTCAAATTTAAAAATCAGCTAAATATGTTTTAGCAAACTCATTAAAAACAATATGTGAATGTGGCATTTCATCAAACACTTGGCGTATGCTAAAAATCAATTTGAATTGTTGATCATATACATAGCAATTAGACAGATTGTTGCGAGTTGATCTAAATAAAAATATTTAAGGGATTAAGATTTGCATACCTTCAAATTGAATTGTGTATGCCTCTACCCAAAGAACAACAGCAAAAACGCATATCTAAATTAAGAAAAAATCAAGGGATCAAGATATAACATTTGAATGCTACAAACAATTGATGGTGGAAACATTAGTAATGAAGAAAGACACATACCTTTGAGCTCTTCATTTTCCATCTATTTATCTTCTTCAAACATATAAAAAGATGAAATCATAATACCAATTTTATGGTGTGGCCAGCGTATGTGATCAGGATGTTAACCCAAATGGGATTTTCAATGGCACCAAAATAATTACCAATTTTATGGTTTTTCCACCAACAAAAAAGCTGTCATCGAGTATAATTGGTAGGGTTGATGATAAGGACTGAATCAAAGGTATAAGGACAACTTATTTTTGGGATGATTTGAAAAACGCGTACACATTAAATGTTGAGGAGAAACTGCCATGGACTGAATCAAATGAAGAAGCTTATGAAAGAAGTTTTATGAGGAATGCATTGGATTGAAGAATGAAGAAGAGTTGTACCTACCAAAAATACCGTCCAAGAACACATCAGTGAATTGATTGAATGATGAAAGAAGAAGCATACAGAAATTAGGAGTGAAGAACGAATATGTGGAGTTATTTTTGGAGGTATATTTGACATCAATGAAATTTAATGTCCAATGGTAACTGATTAAATGTGATTGAATGGGCTTGAAAATGGGCGTACTTTCTTTGACTTGTATGTGTTTTATTGTCTATGTTGAATGTTGAATAGAATGAGTATATGCATCGGAATTGTACATTCCAAAAAATTCGTCCAATCACATTGCAGACACATCAGCGCATTAATTTTTTGGGCTGCTTTAAAGACTGGTACAAAACCCTTGTTTATTACTCCCTCCGTCTCAATTTAATTGTCATGAGAGATAAAACACAAAGTTTAATAAAAGTTGGGCAACTTTAATTTTCAACCACACAAATAGAATATTCTTTCTTTATATTCTCTAGTTTTTACTAAAAAAGGAAATTGGACAATTTTTTTGAGACATCCAAAAATGGAAATATGGACAATTAAATTGAGACGGAGGGAGTATATTAGATAGATTGTGTAAAATTTATGTGATTAAATCATTTCTTATAATGTATTATGTTACAAGTTTATCCCATCTTGGGTTCTTACTAAAGTTACCAACATTAGATTATTCAAACACTATCCATTATTTAAATAGGAGTACAAACTAATTTTTACTACATTATCAAACAGCTTTAGTATTTAATATATTATAGGTATGTTTGACAAAAATAGATTATATTGATGCTGGTGTTGGTGTTGTTGTTGATGCTAGTGCTAGTGTTGTTACTGAAAAAGATTATAAAAAGAGATTATTTTTATAAGTTTTATGAGGTAAATTTTTATTTTTAGAGATTATGTAAGATTATTTTTTAATAATCTCATATAAATTCTGTTTGCCAAACAAATATTATTTTTTAAGTATCTCATGTGCCAAACATAGCAATGTCATACATTAAAAAAGCCAATAAACCAAATATGAAATATCACTTGTGAAATGAGCTAGCTTTTACATGAAAAAAAAAAAAAAAAAAGGTACTTTCTCAAGTATTTTTTGGTTCAATTCAAAACAGGAAAATCAACCCTAATCTAAACCTAATAACCTTTATGAAAGTTAAAGTAGACTACAAAATCAGTCTCGCTAAAATTGTTGTTGGTATGAATCATTTTTGAAAAACATGTAAAACGAACATTTTTGCTTGACAAAATATTGACATGAATCATCGTTAAGAGGCAAAAGATCATGCGAAAGTCATTTTGTAAAAGAGATGTTTCCGCTTGACTTTCTGTATAAATTATTTTTGAGATGAATGATTTTATTTGTTGCATCTCACCAATTTACAATATGAAAAGTTTTAACCAAAAACAATCACATGAATGAATTACATTTATCTATAGTATTGGTATGTTTAATAATGGTTAATAGAATTTGATTGTAGAATTTGTATGTTGAAATTGTAAAGCTAGAAATGTAAATTCAGAAATGACATAAAAACTGTATATTTTTTTCAATAAAAATGTTTGGTAAGTTAGCTGTTAAATATAATTATAAAATGTAAAATGACATAAAAAGGACATATTTATAATTGTAAACAAATGTTTGAAGGGTATATCAATAATTTAAAGTTTTAACAATTTAAAGATGTTTAAAAAGTTTTAATGAAACTTTTCGTTTAGGAATTATTGTTTGAAATAAAAACAAGTTAATGATCCAAAGCAGATACTTATTTTAAAAGAGATTATTTTTGTAATAAAAAGCTAATGGCTCCCCAAAAAGCTCTTGCCAAACAGGCCCTATATCTAACAAATGGTAAACGTATATGAGGCTTTTCTGATTATCTAAATAAGACGGGTCATTGATTCACATACATGAAACTTAACCGGTATATGGGGTAACCGTTTCTAATCCGTTTCCCAGCACCCTCAAGATGTATAACTAATCATTTAACAAGGAGTACTCAATGCAGTAGCTAAGCTAACGAATGCCTTGTATGAGAACTTATATGATAAGTAACCATAACGATAAAAAAACTTTTATATTTAAATTTTTTGTTGAAAGTGAATTTTAAGGCCCAGTTTTATATAACGGGGAGTACATTTTGAGGCCACAAAAAATTTGAGTCCCTGTGCGGTAGCACACCTCACACACGTATATCACTCTGGATACCCCAGTGGTTAAGGTACCATTTTCCTAATATCCAATAGTAGTAACAACAATAATGGCACATAGGATGTGGTCGAAGATTAGACGCAACTGAACACTACAAAGTCCAAACATGAACATTAATCCTTGTTTCAAATGATATAAAACCAGAACTTAATACTTAATTTTCGTTAATTTCCTTTATTTTATTTTATTTTTCTTTCAAAAACCCTGTTCCTTAATTAGTTGTGGTCAATATTATGTTGCGAAAATTACTGTGCTACCCATATTCGTTGGGTTGTGTCTGCACAGACCCAATTTTTTCCTCATTCTAAAAAATACCCATCAATGTCGGATATTTATTTACACTATATACACGAGATTGAGGTGTATGGCCAATAATGAGTTTGGTAATTAATTCGTAGACAATGTCGGGTAACAAAATACAAGACATTGTTTTTTAAATATTACCCACGCCTCCCAAGACCAATATAGTGTATACATTTTCACTATATACACGACATATGACAGAATCTTAAAAGCACATGTTAATGTCGGGTAACTTGTGATGTAGAGAATAAAAATACACGACATGTATTAAAATGAAAATTGTGTTATAAAGTAGCACGTACATAAATATGAAATATAGGTTTCACTAAAAAAAAATGCAACATTTGGCATTACATTCTCGTGCCAAAAACGCAAAGGATGTCGACCCAAAGAAAAAAAGGCACGACATGTCGTGCCTTTTTGGTAGTACCATTCCTGTTGACCCAAAAAAATTTGGCACGACAATACATTTTCACTAATACACGACATGTCGTGTATTTTTATTCTCTACATCACAAGTTACCCGACATTAACATGTGCTTTTAAGAATCTGTCATATGTCGTGTATGTAGTGAAAATGTATACACTATATTGGTCTTGGGAGGCGTGGGTAATATTAAAAAAACAATGTCATGTATGTCTTGTATTTTGTTACCCGACATTGTCTACTAATTAATTACCAAACTCATTCTTGGCCATACACCTCAATCTCATATATATAGTGTAAATAAATCACCGACATTGATGGGTATTTTTGAGAATGAGGATAAAATCGGTCATGCAGAGACACAACCCAACGAATATGGGTAGCACAGTAATATTCGCAAAATTATGTGATCCTATCATTACTCCTACATTATTTTCAAAATTTATATTAAATTGTGTATTTCACTTTCTTTTAATTGAATTTATATTAAAAAAAAAACTTTAAACTAAACTTTTATACAGTAATAAACTACTTGCACGAGATTTATAATTACTTTGTATAAAAGCTTAAGAAGTTATATTATATTGTATATCACGACACTAACATAAATTTGATTGATCTTTAAACCACGTGCGTGCACAATATTTTAACAAGTTTGTATAAAAGCTTAAGATTTCATATTAAATTCTACATCGTGACACTGACATAATTCAATTTCTTTTAATTGAATAAAACTTTAAACTAAAGTTTAATTAATGTCTAAACCACGTGCACGAGACAAATTTATGTTACCCGACATAAATTATTTTGTTACCCGACATTGTCTTGTATTTTGTTACCCGACATTGTCTACGAATTAATTACCAAACTCATTCTTGGCCATACACCTCAATCTCATATATATAGTGTAAATAAATACCCGACATTGATGGGTATTTTTGAGAATGAGGATAAAATTGGGTCTGTGCAGATACAACCCAACGAATATGGGTAGCACAGTAATATTCGCAAAATTATGTGATCCTATCATTACTCCTACATTATTTTCAAAATTTATATTAAATTGTGTATTTCACTTTCTTTTAATTGAATTTATATTAAAAAAAAAACTTTAAACTAAACTTTTATACAGTAATAAACTACTTGCACGAGATTTATAATTACTTTGTATAAAAGCTTAAGAAGTTATATTATATTGTATATCACGACACTAACATAAATTTGATTGATCTTTAAACCACGTGCGTGCACAATATTTTAACAAGTTTGTATAAAAGCTTAAGATTTCATATTAAATTCTACATCGTGACACTGACATAATTCAATTTCTTTTAATTGAATAAAACTTTAAACTAAAGTTTAATTAATGTCTAAACCACGTGCACGAGACTTATAGTTAGTTTTCATATAAGTTTAACATATAATATTATATTGCATGTGTTGAAGATAACATGGGTTTTTTTTAATTAAATCATGTTACCTCATAGCATACAACATACTATTAATGTCTAAATCACGTGCACAAAACTTATAATTAGTTTTCATAAAAGCTTAAGATATAATATTATATTGCATGTCATGAAGATAGAACGACCTTTTTTTTCAATTAAATCATGTTATCTCCGTACCATATAACATACTATTGACCTCAACTTAATAAATTGAGATACATTTGAGTATGTAAACTAGCAACATTTGATCTCATGAATCAGTGTGGGATGTGAGAAGTTGTGGCATATACCATCTATCTTTACCTTTTTTTTTGCCGGGTAAATTTTCACATTGTGCGATATGTTATTGACATATTCTATATAATACATTGTTAAGGTGGTGGCATTCATCATCTCATATCTCATCACCCACCAATAATATCATTACACATCATCTCATACCTCACCATACTTTTCTAGTGGCAACCATGATTTCATACATCACTTAATTTTATTTTTTTATTTTTTATATTCATAATTATATTAAACAATTTAATAAAAACATAATATTTCATTAATACTTAAAAAAAATTACATAATACCTAAAAAAAATTACATATCTAAAAATTAGACGGTCATCCATATTTCTCCGCGTACTCACGTTTTTTGGCAATAGTGATCTCTCGCATTGTCGGATCAGTTATGTGATCGAGAGCTTCGTCCACGACCTTTGGATGAGGTTAAAACACTTTTGCTTTCTTAGCATCCATCTTTTTAAAAGAATGATAGTTGGAAGAAGAAGATGAGAATAAAATGTGATTTGAAAATGGTGATTAAAGTGTATATTTATAGGGATTATTATTATTATTATTATTTTTTATTTTGGAAAACACTAAACGACTATATTTTAAGCCGTTGCCAACGGCTATATTTTGCTCACCTTCTCCATGTCGATGCGGCAATCTATGCCAATTGCTTCCCAAATCGAACCATACCTCACCACTGGCAACGGTGTTACCGCACGGTATGAGCCCAAACCGAACCATACCGTGCCCCGTTGCCACCACCCTTAGTAAATTCACTTTGGACTCGGCAATTGATATTTTCTTAACATATCAATTCCAAGTTTAGCTATAACATAAAAACATCAAGAATATATAAGAGCTTGGTTAACAAGTGTCTTTTCTTGATCAATCAAGCGGTTTACCTTTTAATCACCCGTGATCTTCACCGGTCAATAAACTAGTTAATAAATGAGTAAGCAATTTGAAATGAGGATTAGTTTTTATTTTTTATTTATTATTATTATTTTTTGAACGGCGGCTTTATATAAAAACTAGCAAAAGCCAGACATCATTACAAAGAGGTTATAGTAGCAATAGGGTTTTGTAACCAACCTAACCAACTAATCTTAACTTTAGAAGATCTAGACGAAATCCATAAAAAAGATTGAGAAACAACATTATCCCATATCATAGCCTTCTAAGGAGGATGAATAGAGAAAACAAGCTCGTTGCGATAACACCATATAGACCATAGAAGAACCCCTCCCACACATTCGAGAAAAATACGGACCTTAGAGGATATAGAAGAGGAGTCTAGCCATGTAAACCAATCCTCCAAGTTCGCACATAAAGGAATATCAATCGCCCACCAATTAGCCAACATAGCCCACAGATGAGAAGCCATATCTCATGTGAAGAAAAGGTGATTAACCGTTTCAACATCTTCTAAGCAAACGGGACAAAGAAACGAACGAACATCAATACCTCTCCTATCCAAATTCACCCTAGAAGGAAGCTTGTTGAGCGACATCCTCCATAAAAAAACATTAACTTTGATGGGAATGATACGATTCCAACGAGTAGCAATAGAAGAAACCACAAGAATGCGATAATCAATATACGACCGAACCAAAGCAACTGAGAAACCCTTAGAGACATTGGGAGCCCAAGACCAAGAGTCATTTTGATCCGATAACACCACATCAGCAATAAAAGATTGTAAGTCTGTCAATTGAGACGCTTCTACACCACCCCTCGGGACCCTTCTAAGCACTCGACTCCAATCATGAAGACCAACCCGATTAGCAACAGAACTGCTCCTCTCGGTATCAAGGAGATACACCCGCGGGAAACGAGATTTAAGGCACATATCACCCCACCAAACATCCTCCCAGAAACGAATGGAAACGCCATTTCCAAGTATACGGGAACATAAAGAAAGAAGATCAATCCCTTAATTTTTGAGATCCTTGATCGAAGAAAGAATACCACACCAAGGACTAACACTGGAACGTTGCATATTTTCATCAAAGATACCTCCATGAAATCCATACATCTCCTTAATGACTTTAATCCAAAGATCAGTAGAATTACAAAGAAACCTCCATATCCACTTGAAGAGCAACCCAACATTGAGAGCGAAAATACTTCCAATGCCAAGCCCTCCCATATTCTTACTAGCGAGACACTTTTTCCACCTAACCCACATCATTTTTTTCTCTCCCATGTCAGCCCCGATAAAGAAATGATTACGCATTGATTCCAATTTATTACAAACAGAGATCGGCACCTTGTATAACGACATGAAATAGAGAGGAAGGCTTCCAAGAACCGATTTAATTAAAGTGAGACGTCCTCCCACTGAAAGAAGACGCGTCTTCCAAAGAGAAAGCCTAGACGAAAATTTATTAATAACGGGCTCCCAATAAGAACATCTAGACATATTGCACCCAACTGGAACTCCAAGGTATTTGAACGGAAGCGTGGCAGCACCGCATCCAATAACATTGGCCATGGCTTGAATATCATCATTAGACATCCCAACACCTGATATATTGCTTTTGTGAACATTGATTTTAAGACCCGATACCAAAAAGAAGCACCTAAGGATACAAAGCAAATTGCGTGCGTTCGTAGACGACCATTCACCCGTAAAGATAACATCATCAGCATACATGAGATGCGAAATACGAAGATTATTGTCACCAATGAAGATACTCTTATATATACCCAGGTTCATAGCTTTACATATAAAGGCGTGAAGACCTTCCATAGCCAAAATGAATAGTTTTTATTGTTTGGACATTGTAATAGTATTCAGTTGCATCTAATGTTCAACATCCTACGTACGATTATTGTAATTAATATACGGGCAGTAAAACATAAGCGATCTAGTGGTTAGGTATTTTGATATTCTTAAGAGATGTATTAGGTTCAAAACTCAGTAGATCTACAATTTGGGAACCGCTAGGGAACATGTCACCATAATTTTATCAAATTATTTTCATACCACGACATGACATGACATGTTAACTATAACTCAAACTCATTCTCTCATAATTTATTTGGTCATTTGAAGTACAATTTATTACTCCGTATCACATATCATTGTGTGAAAATTATGTCATTTTATTATTTTTCCAAATGTATTGTGTTACAAGTTTATCCCATCTTGGATTCTTTACTAAAGTCACCAACGTTAGATTATTCAAACGCTATCCATTATTTGCTCCTTCGTGTCAATTAGTTGCTCCTTCAAACGTTTGGTTTGCTTAAAAAGCGAACATTTTTGCTTGACAAACTATTAACATTAGGAGACAAAACATCAAGCGAAAGTCATTTTTGAACAAGATGTTTCTGCATAAATTATTTTTGAGATGGATGATTTTTTTTAAAATCATTTGTAAGAGTGATTGTTTTTGTTTGATTTTTGCCTTTCACCAAATTACAAATGAATTGTTTCAACCAAGGAGCAATCACATGAATGTGGCTTACATTTTTAGATACTATATTTAACAACCGGTAAATGTTTAGTTTTTTTTTTCCTTGCTAAAACCAGTAAAAGGCAAGTAGTATTTGATACAGATGTACGTAACTTAACCAGAGTATATCGTGACCTTTTTTGCCCCATTCCCTAATCACTCTCAAGATGTATACTTGGTAAATTTTGAGTTTAATACGGCTTGTACAATATAACCACCATCAAATGACCTTGTGGTAAGGTCTTTGATTTCTTCGCAAAAGATCAAACATTCCGTATACTTGCCAAAGAAGGATCATAACCCGGCGAGGCTGTATACATGTGAATCAAAAAACCCGCTTTCTCAAAATAACTTGAAGTTATTAATTTTGATTAGTAGTAAATTTTTAGTTATTAGTCAAAAGTTTAGTTTATATGTTTATTAAAGGAAAACGCAACAGGCCAAGTTGCGTCAAATCCATAACAAAGAGCATATGCACATACGTCAGATCCTCCCAATGTCACATTTGTCAAAAGATACGGAGACATAATTTGATTTGATTTTGCTTTTGGATTCGTTTTGATTTAAGAGTTGTGACAAAATTAGTGTTTATGAAGAAAGAGGGAAAAAAGGGAAAGTGGTTATATGTGGTTACATGTGGGCTCACAGATGACGAAACGGTCATATAACCTATAATAACATGTAACATTAAAATTTTATGGGTGATATTAATATTTTTGAAAGTTAATTACCTAACATTAGAAATTTTTGAAAATTCATGGCCAATAAATGTAATCAACCAAAAAAAAAAAACAAAAAAAAACATACATTTATCCGTTTATGTTATCGTATGTGACCACAACACTGAGTACATTAGATTAGATAGGACCATTTTCGTAATATCTAATAATAATAAGAGCATTAATTGACATGCCTAACTCGTATGCCTAAATACATGCATAATCTTATGTTTCATCACTATATTGGTTATAATACACGGACTCACTACTTCACAAACCAATAAAACATTTACACATCACTTTAGACATAAATTTAATCTTATGTCCCCCAATCATTTTCCTAATAATAACTCCAATAAACCTACGTAGGAGTTGTCGAACAAAAGACGCAACAAAAGACTCCAAAGTCCAAACAAAAATAACTACTAATCCTCATAATTTCAAATTCAAATGATTTAACAATTACTACTATTTCATTTTTTGGAAAAACAAAAACCCTGTTCCTTAATTTTGCTTTGTCATCACCGCCGTCTCTCCGCCCTATTTTTCCGTTGAGATGACGTCAGCAGAACAGACGCCCACTCTCCGTACAGTCGTCATTCCATTCACACACCTTCAAGTATGTATTTTATTTTGTTTTTCCGAATCCATTTTCTTAATATTGACTTTATAATTTTATTGGAAAAATGTTAGTAAAAAGGAAGTACAAAGTATTTTGTTGATTGAAATTAAATATTACTCCGTACATAGGTGCGTTTAGCTTTTAGCGTTTAGAATATAGCGCAAACGCCCCGAAAATGTAACTAACTTGTCACTTTTTGCTTTATTGTGTTGTCATCATTTTTTTTTCATCTATTGTATTGTATGCATTATACTTTTGAATTGTGTGTATCCGTCTATTGTGTGTATCTTATGACTATTTTGCCGCTACCTGTTAATAGGAGTATAGGACTATAAGAGTGTTAGATAAATGAAAAGGGTAAAATTGTCACAAAATACATACAATAGACGGAATTCAAAAGTATAATATAATATACAATATAATATAGGAAAAGGTAAAGATAGCTGCACAAGAAAACAAAAAGTGTCAAGTTTGTTACATTTTCGTGACGTTTGCCCTATTTTTTATGACGCAAGGACTTTATATGGTTAAGAAGGGTTTTTGGGATTGGTTATATTTATCTTTTTATCTGCTTATTTTTAAGAATATAAAAAGCAGTTTTGTATGTTTGAAGCCTTATTTTTGTGGAGCATAATTCACTTAGTAAGAAGCACTTAACTAGCCGCTGAATGAATTAAACTTGTTTACATATATATGTGTTGTGTGATGTATTATGTAACTATGCTTCTCTCATTATACAGGATAAAGATGCTGATTTGTCGCTGAAAATCGAAGAAGGATTTGGACCAGATGGATTGGGAATCTTATCTATTTCTGATGTAAGAAAGTTTAGCCGTAGTTTTATTTTATGTTAAGTTATAAATTACGAGATAATACAGTAATATGTAGCTAGATCATACATTCAATATTTTAACCTCACTTGTTTATTGATTTCGCATTCAATGAATGTAGCACATACTGTGTTAGCCTTTAGCTTTGTGTTTGGTATTTAAAACTGCGCTTCAATCGGTGTAGGTTCCTGGTTATGCTTCATTGAGACAAAACCTTCTGAATCTTGCTCCCAGGTAAGACATTTCAGTTCTATATAAGAAATGTTAGCTATTGATTACCATCATCAAAAGAAAGGGTATTTAGGCAATTTATCATTGCTGTCGTTTGAACTAGGTTGGCCAGCCTTCCTGAAGAGGTATTGAAGGAACTCGAAGATCCTCGAAGCAGGTATAGTATGATAATATCTAATCTTATGGATACCGTGATGTAGGGGGTTAAGTACACTTTGAGGGATGCTTGCGTATCCTACTAAGCTAGTTTTGTTATCTTCCCGATTTTCCCTACCCGTCAGCTATAAGAAATAACCCGAATTGACCCATTTATATTAAGGTATAACTTTGGATGGAGCCATGGGAAAGAAAAGCTCGAGTCTGGAAAACCAGGTGAAATATGTTGTTAGATCTTGTTTCTATAATTTATTTGGAAAGTCGTTAAATACAAAATTGAATGTGGTTACAATGATTAGGGGTGAAAGATATCTGATGGTTATTTTCTAGTTATGCAGATCTGCTGAAAGGTTCATTCTATGCAAATCCGATATTAGATAAACCTACTACTGAGGATTCACTTATCCAAAGGTAATATTTACACTTGTGCCCCTTTAGTAATCGTTAAAATAGCTCACAAGAAAAGTACCTTTTTGCCCATCAGTAATTGCTAATTAAATTACCAATTTTGCACAGGTACCCTGCATACTGTGGATCAAACATTTGGCCTCAAAGTACTCTGCCTGAACTTGAAGTCGGTATGCCATTCTTATCTTCTTGTAAAAACTTCAAACCTGAAATTACCAATTTGCTCATGCATAAGCATTTTAGAATGTTGATTGTGTTGACTAATAATTCCTGTTTTTTGTTTGCGTGTAGCTTTTAAAGCCATTGGAAAGCTTATTTTTGATGTTGGTTTACTGGTTGCATATCATTGTGATAAATATGGTAACTTATCTTGATATTCATTGGTCCTCTAGTTAATTCCTTTTTACTAACGTACTTTTGGTTTTATTTGTTTCTTTGTTGCTTATGGAACAGTGTCTAAGGGGATAGATATGCTGCTTAATGAAGGCATTGAACAGATTGTATATCGTTCTCGGTGTCATAAAGGCCGTTTGTTGTATTACTTTCCTGCTGAAAAAGGGTAAATATTCTTTCACGTTGACATTAACCCATTACCCTATCACTGCGTGTCATTGAAAATTACGCTTCATGGACCAATATTGACCCCGTAACAAATCGTTAGATGCAGTAACGATCCTCAAGATGATGACTCCATGTCATCATGGTGTGGCTGGCATACAGATCATGGCTCTCTCACTGGTATATGATTTACGATTTCTAAGCCTACTATTTAAGACCTTAAACTTGCTATTGATTTGTATCATGTTCAAGCTTCAGACATGTCCTTTAAAGTATCACTAAAGGACTTAAAAAATGGAAGTTCATTGGGAAATTTGAACTTTTTTTTTTTTTTTTGTTAAATAATCTACTAAGTTGTAATTCAATTATGACATAAAATGTTCTATTTCTTTATGTTGATTAAAGGAGTTAAAATTAATATTTATGTGAATGCTTGCCTGAATTCAACCTGTAGGTCTTACGTATGCCATATATACCAAAGGTGGCGTTGAAATACCATGCCCTGATAGTACAGCTGGTCTTTATATCAAAACGAGAGCAGGCCAAATAGTCAAAGTAAGTATTTTGACATGTTCTGGAAATGATGTCTTTTAATTGCTTCTAGTTACTAATCAGTAAATAAAAAGCCCTCTCTTCGCTTGTGTCGGTTGGTAATCGCCAAGGTTTTATGGTAAAAACCGTCGGCTACTCTTAGTGGTAAAAGTCATCAAGTGTTCTATATATTTTGCTCATTTAGACATCAGAGAGATGGGTGGGTTAAGCAGGTTGGGTAACGGATCAAGACGGGCCCAGGTTAAAATAAAATCTTTTTTGAGCTCGAGTTGGGCTGACCCGCAAGCAAAAACTTTCTGGTCCATTGCTTAGATTTTTTGGTAAATAGTTGAATCGTTTTTTAGTGAATATAGATCTTGGAATATACTGATCTTGGAGTTTGTATACTATAAAGATAGGCTTTTAAACTTTTAACCCGAAAATCTTTCAGCTAATTTTTATTTGACCGATTTTGGGATGAAACACAAACAAATAAACCTATTTACTAGTAATTGGGTTCAAAATGGACACCTTGAAATTTTATTACTTCTGAGTCCTGCTGTTTTGGGATAAGAAATCAAGATATTGACTTGCTGCAAGAACATATCATAACAGTTTGCTGTATTTTGCTGTAGGTGGTTTACGAGGAAAATGAAATTGCATATCAGATTGGCAACATAACTGAAATACTTTCAAGAGGTCGTGTTTGTGCAACACCTCATTGTGTTCGTGTACGTTCACATTAAGTTTCTTTTCATTTATGAGCAATTAACTCTTTGGAGCATCAT
The DNA here is from genome assembly GCA_022545495.1 of Chrysanthemum lavandulifolium. Classification (NCBI taxonomy): domain Eukaryota; kingdom Viridiplantae; phylum Streptophyta; class Magnoliopsida; order Asterales; family Asteraceae; genus Chrysanthemum; species Chrysanthemum lavandulifolium. The sequence continues at coordinate 302,175,546 of CM040238.1, read as the reverse complement.
AATTGGTTTACATCTCTTTTATTTTATTTGCAGGCACCAAAAGGCGAGAAAGCAACAGGACTTGAAAGATCCACATTTGCATTATTCATGCAACCGGACTGGTTAGCATCTCACCTGCAATAACACGATCAAATCCTTTTATATGCAACTGGCTACTAATCATTCGGTTTGTCTCATTGCTCAATTTTCAGGGACGAAAAACTTAATTTTCCAGAAACAGGTCATGTCAATCAGGAGGTACGTAACAACCCTTTTAATGTTATCAGTTTGTAATATCTCTTTGATTAATTACATGGTTTATATCATCTGTAAATATATGGTCAGATGACTCCAATTCTATGTCGTGATTCAGTTGGTACAGGCTAATGAATCGCTTACGTTTGGGGAGTACACAGAGAAGCTTCTTGACAAGTATTATCATCTCAAAAAGTAGCTGCAATGCATTTGGGTACAGTTTGATATTTCAAAACTTGGTTCATATTACAAAAAAAAAGATAGACGTGATATTCGTCACAGGTCCTTGGCATAAGAACAGCCAGGAAAGGTGATGTAAATAAATAGTACTCCGTAACATATTTGTTTACAGTTCCCATAATCACATACTTACAGAAAAAACTAATTTTCTCTTTGGTCTTTGTTGGTTCGAACTAGTATATTGCTATATTGCCGTTCATCGTTCCCATTCATTCAATATGTACATAATAGCTAAACTGCTGTAGTTCTTACACACATTTATAATGAATTAACTTGTTATAGAAAAAATCTAGAAAATATAAGCAAAAACCACGAACATGACTAAACCTGGTCCAACTTGTTTGTAATAGATTTTAAAGTAAATTACGTTGATGGTCCCTGTGGTATGTCAAAAGTAACAGCTTTCGTCCCTCGACATTTGGAGTTGCATTGGTAGTCCCTAATTTGGAAATAAATAACACACTCGATCCTTTAGTTTAACTGGTGTCAAGTTAGTTCCGTTATCATTTACACGTTAGCCCCTTTGGTTAAAGACCGTATCGTCTATCCTTAATAATAACGGCTGTTGATAACTCAAAGTTTTCATATGTTTTTCTCCGTTTTTATACGTTTTCGTTCGTTTTTATACGTTTTCGCCCGTTTTCTTGCATCTTTATAGGTTTTGTACGTTTTCATACTTTTTTTTTAATCCATTTTCGACCTTTTTTCTTACGTTTTTATCTTCCGTTTTTATATGTTTTCATCCGTTTTCATACGTTTTTATCTGTTTTTATACGTTTTCGTCCGTTTTTCTTACGTTTTTATCCCTTTTATATGTTTTCATTCGTTTTTATATGTTTCCATATGTTTTATCTGTTTTTATACGTTTTCGCCCGTTTTCTTACATTTTTATACGTTTTTATTTCGTTTTCATCTTTTTTAGTCGGTTTTTATATATTTTCGTTCGTTTTCATACGTTTTTATCCGTTTTTATATGTTTTCGTCCGTTTTTCTCAAGTTCTATACGTTTTTCCCCTTTTATACGTTTTTGTTCGTTTTTCTTACGTTTTTATACGTTTTCATCTGTTTTTATATGTTTCCATACATTTTTATCAATTTTTATACGTTTTCATCTGTTATTCTTAAGTTTTTATATACGTTTTCGTTTGTTTTTCTTTCGTCTGTTTTTATACGTTTTCGTCCATTTTCTTGCGTTTTTATCTCTTTTTATACGTTTTCATCCGTTTTTATATGTTTCCATACGTTTTTATCCATTTTTATACGTTTTCGCCCGTTTTTATCCGTTTTCGTCTGTTTTTATATATTTTCGTTCATTTTCATACGTTTTTATCCATTTTTATACGTTTTCGTCCGTTTTCTTAAGTTCTATAAGTTATGAATGTTTGGTGTATGCTAGTAAAGTTTATGTTTATGGGTCATTGAGACCAAGTACATTTATGAAAATGATGTACTATGATGTTAATATAATTTCTGGAAGTCCTTGTGAAGTGTCGGGTCCTTGTGAAGTGTCGGTTTCAGATAGTAAAATGAACTATCTGCCCCGCGATTGATAGTAAAAATATCTAACTGAACTGAGCCGAACCGCCCCGTAAACACCCCTATCCTTGACATGTCGAAAGCTTTGTATAAGTCCTTTAAAGACTTCTTCTTCCACGTCTTTAGGACTCGTCACAAAAACGTCATCTTTGGTATAATCTAAGTCTTTAACTAATGAAGATATATTTACCAACACAACCTTCCACAACAACAAACTTCTTTGAATAGTTAATGACAAAATACCCGAAGCATTGATTTCAATAACATCTACAATCTCATCTCCAAGATTACTAACTCCACGTAACGCTAAATTCTTAAAACTCTTAGAAGCAAATATCAATCCGCCTATAAAACCCAAACAATCCCTCAACTCTAATGTTTCCAATACAGGACTCCTGTATGATATATTTTGAACTAACCCTTCATTCAATTTCTCACGTGTAATACACAAACTCTTAAGTCCATAAAGACAACTCAAGTTGTACTAAGCTCACAACACGACAATTTCAAACGTGTAAAATAGAAATTCGTAAAAAAAAACTCACCCAACACAAAAACATTTTCAACCTCTGCATTCCATAAAGACAACTCAGGGTTTCAACATTACGCTTAACAGCGTATGGGATCCAGTTATTTACTTGAGACTGAAATGGAAAATCGCAAGACTATTCTCAGCAAATACACCACTTTACGTTCCAACTCAGTGTCATATCAGCTTTTCTCTCTTCACTGTCTCATGCTTCACTCCAATAGTCCCACCACCTTAACCTTTAAACCTATTTTTTTTATTTATTAAAAACTAATACTACTCTCTCCTACCTTATAACTCCAATAATATTACTGAAATGTATTTCTTTGAAGCTCGTCCAATAACTATCTTCTATAACCAAATACCTATAGATACTTTTCATATGTGTACGCAAATGATCAGCAATCTTAAACAACAAGTACACTTCAACCACTTTATGAGGCTGCTAGTGAGTGTGAACAGCTCATAAGACAACACATAATGCAAAATGTAACTTAACTATCTCATACTCCAACATCATACAGTTTATCGTCTTGAAAACAGTAACCATTTCTAGCTAAAACATGATAATTAAGTACTAGTGATCAATTAACCTCAACACTGTTGGGAATGTGGTCAAGCAATAACACCTCCAAAACTTTGCTTACAACTGAATCACAATCAAACCTTCAAGTTAGACGGATAAAATGAGTATAGGTTAGTCTTCGTCTTCATCTTCATCTTCATCTTCGTCTTCATCTTCATCTTCATCTTCATCTTCATAGGGACCATTCCAATAAAGATACTTTATGTTTGATGGGCAAATACAACGATTAAAACCTTTAGCCATCGAACGAGTGAAAACCTGCCAATAAAGAAGAACAATGACAAGAGAACAAAAATGAGAACGGTGCAATGCATGTATGAATTAAAGAGACACTTAAAATGAAACTTGTAATCACACCCCAAAATAATTAAAGAGACACTTTTAAGAGGAAGAAAGAAAGACATTCATACTCCAGGAATTAATTCTGAGCAGCTAATTAACAAAGCATCCACGACAAACACCATCAACAAGTAAGTACACACTCATTGTCTGTGACAAGGTATGTTGGGACGGGTTCATAGTTTCTTATCTTAATAACACCCAGAAAACTATAATCATAACTAATATCCTTAACCCCTAATCAAATGCTTACAACAACAAAATAAATATGCATTCTAATTTCAGTAGATGACTAAAAACCCCACACACGAACTGTTTGCACTATTATGCATGTCATGATATACTAATCCTCTAATATGAGCGTATTTACGGGCCAATCTGAACCACCAAGTTTAACAGGACGTACACGTACATGTTTGAACCCAAGCTCATATTAAGCTGTTACCTACCTCGTCTAACCCGACCATTTGTCCACTTTTACTAACATGGTTGACACAAGTCGACCATGTATGCTCAAATTGAGCATCGTCAATCACAAGAACGTACGTGCTTGATAAACAAAAGTTAAACGAGCATAAGAAAAAAAAAAGAAGTTTCAGAACTATGGACATGCGTTTGAGGAGCAACTAGTAAGGATTAGCTAATGCACCATGAACTTAGAATAAACGAAACAACCATAATGGTAAGTTAAGGAAGGTACAGATAACTTCTTATTTCTCCTTTTCTTTATTAAAATTGACTTTTAAGAGGTAAACTTAACAAATTTTCTCATCACATCTAATCACTTTAAACAATATAAGCATCATACTTTTATGCAAAAAGGTGTCAACACTGTAGAGCTATAAAGTATAGAAATGTTCGGTTTCAGTGTGATTAAGTTTGATGTTCAATATAGAAAGTCAATGTTTACCTCTCGAGTGACCCACAGGCCATGACCATTCCATTAGGGCATACAAAGGTAAATAAGTATAGTGCTTATCAACACATCCGAACCCAATCCTATTAAAATTTTGGGTTGGTTTCGCGTGTATTCATGTCGGGTCTAATGCATGCCTTTCGGGTTTATTTTGTTGGCCCGAACCTGAATAATCCAAGTATATTTAGCACGACCCTTTTTAGCATTAGGGTTAATCGGGTCAACCCGAATAAGATTACTAACCCAATTAACCCGACCAAATAATCTTAAACTGGTTCGGGTCAGCTTTTTGACACCCTTATTCACAGGAGCATGCATATGATAAAATCAGCATCAAAGAAGGCTGAACATAAACATGACAATCTATCAACATGATTGCCAAGCAAGAGCATACTTGATAAGCAAAAAGAGATATAAGATGCAGCATTGCACAACTTTTTCACCGATAGTTAATAAGCTTAATTATGAGCAAGTTTCTTTGCAGATCGCCAATTTTTACAGTTAACAAGCACCGTTTGGAATCCCGTATCAAAATGCAGTAACAATTTCTAGTCTAAATATGATTTATAAGTTCCTTACTTCCTACATGCGTGAGTCTACAAACAAAATATAGCAATGAAAATGGTGTGATACTTGTATGAATATATTTTTATAATGGAAAGATGAAACCATTAGCTTTAAAAAACCCATTATCTGATTTAAATTATCGAGGTCGCTGGTCACAATCATCACTTTCAGATTGCACATTCAAACCAGTATACTATTTATAATCAATAAAGTTCTCCCAAAGCTAAGGATCGACAAGTCCTACAAACATACAAATTGCAACAAGTAAAAAAAGATGGATATTTACCTCTCGCAGGTTATCTCCAATATAAAGGTTTTTGACATGGCGAAGGTTTAGTATAAGGCCTTCAAGCATTTCCTCTTCCTCTTCCTCACCTATTGACGAATGGTCATAATCCAAACAATAATTTAGTTCAGCTTCAACTAAAGAAGACACATTTAGCAGCACAACCTTCGATAAGTACCCCAACTCTTCTTCGATTGTTAGTGACAAAATATGAGGCGCATTTATTTCAACAACATCCATAACATTCCGTTGATCTCTATATCCAGCAAAAACCAAATTCTTAACACTCTTGGAAGTTATATTAATCTCACAAAAACCTCCACAGTCTTCCAAGTTCAGAGTTTCCAAAAGAGGACTTCCGGATAATATATTCCGGATCAAACTCTCATCTAAATTCCCCAATACAATACACAAACTCTTAAGGTTAGTCCAACTAATGGCACCAGTTGGTTTAAATACGCAGCCATTCAATTTCATATGAGTAAAACTCGAGTTCATGAAAAAGAACTGATCCAATACAAACTCAGATTGGCAAGGCTCATCATAGCCGCCACTCACTAACTGTAAATCAAGGTCTTGAACGTTACAGCTAAAAGCATAACGAATCCAGTTATTCACTTGTTTATCGATTCCAAAATCATTAGGGATATCAAGTTCGAATTTGTTAAGGTCCAATTGGCCACGTTGTCTTAAGACTTTTTCGATATACGAACAGAATTCAGGGATTCGTTTTTTAGAATTATGTATAAAAACAAGATTATGAACTCGAGTCCAAAGATTTTGCCATCGTTTTGAGAGTATACCTGTTCTAATGGCTTGTTTTGTGTCAGGTAAACAAGAGATGATATCAACAAGTGAGCGATCTGGTAACGAACTTATTGGATTTTCCAATTTGATACATCGTTTATTTTGTTTCGTCTGCATGGCGGCTACAGAGATTCTCGTATGCTTTGCCAAAAACCCGACTTATCAAATACTTATATACCCAAAAAGATAAAAAAGAAGTTTTGCTTTTGACCCTCAAATTTTGAAAAATATACTCCAGCCCAAGAAAATATTAGAGCACTATTCGGTATTAGGAGGGTTCTAGAATCGGGCTAGGCCCGTTACAACATAGAATAACATAATAGGCTAACACTCCCCCGCAGTCGGAGCGGGAGGACACCGAACGCTCAGGCTGGAGCGAACAATGCAGATGGCAAGCCCTTCGTGAAGATGTCGGCATACTGATATCGGGAAGGAACATGAAGAACCCGAACCTGACCGGTAGCAACCAAATCTCTAAGAAAATGTATGTCAATCTCAATATGCTTCGTACGCTGATGCTGGACTGGATTAGAGGACAAATAAACAGCACTAACATTGTCACAGTATACTAGCGTAGCGGAAGATAGAGGCGTGTGCAGCTCCCGAAGTAAGTTCCTTAACCAACATGTTTCGGCAACAACATTGGCAACCCCATGATACACTGCTTAGGCACTAGAGCGAGAGAGAGTCGGTTGCCTTTTAGAAGACCAAGATAGAAGGTTGTTGCCGAGAAATACACAGTAACCGGAAGTCGATCTCCGAGTGGTAGGGCAACCAGCCCAATCTGCATCTGAATAGGCTACCAACTATGAAGTAGAGGAAGCAAATAACTGTAACCCATAATCCAAGGTACCCTGAATATACCGCAGAATCCGTTTGAGAGCCGAAAAGTGAGGCTCTCGAGGGTCATGCATGTGAAGGCAAACTTGTTGAACTGCATACGATATATCAGGGCGCGTAAAGGTGAGGTACTGAAGGGAACCTGCAAGACTCTGATATAAAGTAGGATCAGATACCGGATCACCATCATCCCCTAGTTTAGACTCAGTATCAACGGGAGTCCTACTAGGGTTACAATTAACCATGTGTGCCCTTTCAAGAACCTCAATAGCATACTTCTTCTGAGATAAAAATAGCCCTGAAGAATCACGTGTGACAGAGATACCCAGAAAATAGTTAAGGGAGCCCAGATCTGTCATAGCAAATTCCTTATGTAAGGAACCAATAACTCGCTGCAATAAACTCTCAGAAGATGTCGTTAGTATAATATCATCAACATATAACAACAGATAAGCTGTATCCATCCCTTGTCTATATATAAATAAAGACGAGTCACACCGACTGTGACAAAATCCAAACCGAGTGATATAAGATGCGAAGCGTTGAAACCAAGCTCTAGGGGCCTTCTAGAGCCCATATAGAGATCGCTACAGTAAACAAACATAATCTGGATGCGCTGGGTCCCAAAATCCCGGAGGCTGATGCATATAGACTGTCTCAGATAAGTCACCATGTAAGAAAGCATTCTTGACATCAAGCTGATGAATCGGCTAGTGTCGAGAAGCGGCTAGGCTTAGAACAGTCTGAATAGTGCCCGGTTTAACAACCGGACTGAGGTCTCATCTACATCAATCCCCTCTAACTGATTACTACCATTTGCCACCAGACGAGCCTTGTAACGGCTAAGGGTGCCGTCTTGTAGATATTTGTGGCGAAAGAGCCACATGCAGCGAATAATGTTGGTATCAGTGGGTCGTGGCACGAGAGTCCAAGTACCATTTTTAATCAGTGCAGTGTATTCGTCACATATTGCATTTTGCTAATTTGGATCATTAAACGCATAACGATAAGATTTTGGTAATGGTGAGATTGAAGACACATGCATGTTAAGACGCTGAGTGGGACGATTAGTCCCGACACGAAAAGGTGTGACCATGGAGTGTGTTGAGACAGGGTTTGGGTTATTGGGTGGATTTAGGATGATTGTAGGATGTTGTGTAGTGGTGGTGTTGGGTGGATTTTGAGGGGTAGTAGGTGATGCAATTGGTGTGTTGTTTGTAGGTGATGGATTTGGAGTCTGGGGTGGTGTGTCAGGATGTTGGTTCGGGTTTGTTTGTGTAATAGGGGTTGTTGGATCTGGTTGCTCAACAAGTGTTTGTGTGGGAATGGATGGAATGATTGGAGGAATGAAATCAGGTATGTCATCCAAAAATTTGTATGTTGGTGAGGTTGGTGGTGGAGAAGTGCCAAAAGGAAAGACAATTTCGTCAAAGGTAACATGTCGGGAGAGGATTATTTTATTTGTATGCAGGGTAAGGCATCGGTATCCACGGTGATTGGATGCTTGACCCAAATAGATTGATGGTGTTGCGCGAGGCTCAAGATTGTAGTTAGGGTATAGATGAGGATAACATAGACACTCGAAAGTGCGCAAGAGGCTGTAGTCCGGATTGCGACCAAATAGAAGAGTATAGGGGATGTCGTTGTCAATGGCTGTTGAGGGTAATATGTTAATTAAGTGTATGGCCATATTTAGGGCTTCAACCCAGAAGGTTGATGGAAGGTTTGCTTGAAAAAGCAATGTCCGAATTTGATTATTAATGGTGCGAATCATTCGTTCGGACTTGCCGTTCTGTTGTGATGTTTTAGGGCATGAAAAGCGAAACTGAATGCCATTTTCGGCAAAGAGTTTGTGTAGGTTACGGTTGTCAAACTCACCGTCATGGTCACACTGAAACGCTTTTATTTCACACTTGAATTGAGTGTGGACATAGTTACGAAATAATATAAACTTAGATAGGACATCAGATTTGTTAATTAAAGGGTAGACCCAAACAAAATGTGAATAATGATCCAAGAATAACACATAATATTTAAAACCCGAAAGACTAGGAACTGGAGAGGTCCAAACATCAGAATGAATAACATCAAAACAAGCATTAACAAGACTAGTAGAACTGACAAAAGGAAGTCTAACATATTTGCCAAGTTGACATGCATGACAAAGTACAGGAGGCTTCTCTTTATTGTATGAAATGAAATTATTTGACACGAGACGACGTAGCACTTCGCTCCCTGGATGTCCAAGTCGTTGATGCCACGTGTGCTGACTGACAAGTAGAGCTTGTGGAATAGGAGATGGAGATGTAACAGGATAGAGATCGCCTGTGCTATCACATCGGAGCAGCACGCGACGCGTCATGAAATCCTTTACAGAAAAACCAAACGGGTCAAATTCAACAGTACAGTGATTATCGCGAACAAATTGACGTACATATATTAAATTCTTTACAATATTTGGGGTAATAAGAACATTATTTTGGTGAAGAGGTCGAGAAGGATTTGGCAAAATACTATGCCCCGTGTTGATGGCAGGGATGGAGTACCCATCACCAACTGAGACGGACGGATACATACACGTATTAAAAACATGACTAAGACTATTAGTGGAAGCATTTAAATGTAAGCTCACACCTGTGTCCATATTCCATGCGCCGGTAGTTGGATCATGTAGTGTCCCGACCGACGGCAAAAGCATGTGGCAATATGGTTTCTTGTCCCGGTGTAGGTCTGAACACATACCTTGGGATGAAACTTCTAATGTGTTCCAATCTCTAGATATTAAGCCTTCCACATTGAATTCAGCACCTAGCGTCATACTAGATGGGAATTGGGTATCTTAATATCAGTGATTTCTGATGGACTTTAATCCCATCCCTATAGCCGAATTTTTCACGAGATCTCTATTCAACCCTTTGGTTAAATGATCGGCTAAATTGTGTTGTGTTTTCACAACCCACAGATATCACACCATTCGTGATAAGATCACGTAATATGCTATGTCTAACACCTATGTGTCTAGACTTCCCATTATATACTTGACTGTATGCCTTAGCCAAAGTAGCTTGACTATCACATCTGATATAAATGGATGATATCGGTTTAGGCCGCAATGGAATTTCATAAATTAAGTTCCTTAGCCATTCAGCTTCTTTACCAGCTGCTGCTAATGCCACAAACTCAGATTCCATTGTTGAATCAGTTATGCAAGTTTGCTTCTTAGATGCCCAAAGAATGGCACCACCTCCAAGTAGGTATACCCAACCGTTGTGGAAGAATGATCTTCCCGATTGAAATCAACTTGCATCCGAATAACCTTCAAGAACGAAGGAAATCCAAGATAAGTCAAACCATAATCCATTGTTCCTTTCAAGTACATAAATACTCGATTAATTGCTCGCCAATGGATTAAACTCGGATTGTGAGTATATCTACTCAACTTTCCACCAAAGAAAGGCTATATCGGTCTAGTACTAATCATGGCATACATTAAAGATCCAATAGCCCTTGAATATTCAAGTTGATTCACAAAGAACACCTTTATTAGGCACAAGTTTTGTTGTGGGATCCATAGGAGTACCTATTGGAGAACAATCTTTCGATTAAATTTATCCAAGATCTTCTCAATATAATGTGATTGAGAGATAGTAATGCCATGTTTTCCACGTATGATCTTAATGCCAAGAATCACATCGCCTCCCCATGTCCTTCATCTCAAATTTAGAGGACAAGAACTCCTTAGTTGTATCAACTTGATCTTGGTAAGTACCAAAGATCAACATGTCATCAACATACAAGCAAATGATTACTCCTTTACCGAAGCATCAAACTTGTCAGATACACACTTGTCTCGCTTGGTTTAATGCAAAACCATTAGACAATATAACATCATCAAATTTCGATGCCATCGCTAGAGCTTGCTTGAGCCATAAAGAGACTTAACCAATTTACAAACCTTATTTTCGTTATTAGGCATGACAAAACCTTCAGTTGTCTTATGTAAACTCTTCATCCAATTCACCATTCGGTAAAGGTCGTTTTAACATCCATTTGGTGAATTACAAGATTATGTATAGCCGCAAGTGCTAACAATAATCTAATGGTGGTAATCCTAGCAACAGGAGCATAGGTATCAAAGAAATCAATACCTTCCTTTTGTCTAAAGCCTTGGATGACCAATCTGGCTTTATACTTGTCTATGCTTCCATCCACCTTCATCTTCCTTTTGAAGATCCATTTACTATTCAATGGTTTAAAACCAGGTGGTAAATCAGATGGTTTCCATGTATTATTGTGCATAATAGAGTCAATCTCATCTTGGATTGCCTCTTTCCAAAATGCAAGATCCCTTGAAATCATAGCTTCCTTTGTAGGTCCTAGGATCTTCATCAACATTGAAACAATATTGATATTGAAATTGAATTTCATTCCTTGATCCTTCGACCAAATACTGATTGGAAATCGCCACCAAAAGATTTGGTTTTCTTGCTCTTACACTCCTCCTAGGCTCGGAAGGCTGGGAAGAGAAACACTCACTTGGTCGATGCACCAAAGTTACTAGAACTTGCAATCATGTCTGCAGGTTTAGGTAAAGATGTAAACCTATCCTCATTGCCAAAATCGGCATCTCGTGACTCAATAACAGAGTGCATGATACATAATCATTAGGTTCTATGACATAGAATCTATAGCACTTAGAATTCTCGTGATAGCCGGTGAATACACAATCTATACCTCTTTGACCTATATTATTTATTTTAGGATCACCAATCTTACCATTACTCTCACCCCAAACTCGAGATAACTCGTTTTGGTGCCTTTTATACCAAAGTTCATAAGGGGTTATCTTGTTCCTTTTATTAGGAACTCTATTTAATAGATAACAGGCTGTCAACATAGCCTCACCCCAAAATCCATCACTTAGGCCAGAATAGCATATCATGGAATTAACCATTTCTTTTAATGTCCTATTCTTTCTTTCAGATATACCATTTTGTTGTGGTGTATATGGAGCAGTGGTCTGATGTATTATACCAGTAGATTGAAAATAAACTAGATCATAATACTCACCTCCCCTATCAGTGCGAAGTGTTTTAATCTTCACACCATGATAAAGCTCTACTTTCTCTTTATAAATTTTAAACTTATCAAGAGCTTCATCTTTTGTATGACACAAGTAAACATAGCAGTATCTAGTGGCATCATCAATAAAAGTAACTACATACTTTTTATTACCAAGTGAAGGTGTTGAATGAAAATCACACAAGTCACTGTGTACAAGTTCTAATACCTTAGTATCTCTAATGACATTCTTGGCGAAAGTTGTCTAGTTATCTTAGTCAACATACAAGTTTTACACTTTTCACCATTCAATTCAAAAGCAGGTATTAGACTCATTTTTGACATGTCTATCATTCTCTTGTAATGTACGTGTCCTAGTCTAGCATGCCATAATTCAGATTTACCACAATTATTGCTAGAATTAGTAGAAGCCATGCAAACAGAATTATTAAGAAACGAAACATCCAAATTTAATTTAAACATGCCATTCAAATATCCAAAGCCAATGAAGGTTCCATGTCTAGACAATATGTACTTGTCGCTTTCCAAGACTTGCTTGTAGCCACAATTATTTAATACAATACCAGATACTAAGTTCTTACGAATACCATGTACATACACAACATTGTTTAAAAGTAAAGAGTTTCCAGAAGTAAAGACTAGATTAACAGATCCTAGTCCTTTAATCGGTTCAGTTGCAACATTGCCCATCTTTAATAAAGATCCATCTTCAATTGGCTTAAAGTCCTTGAACCATTGAAGATTTTTGCACACGTGACATGTTGCTCCTGAATCCACCCACCATGATAAATCATCATCCTGTACATAGAATGTTTCAGAAATTATTGATACATAATAATTTTCAACAGAATGATCAGTAGGTACCAAAAACAAACCTGATTGCTTTCCAGGATCCTTGGATCCACTAGCACCAGCCTCGTTTTTTCCTTTACCTCCACCCTTAGACCTGCAATCTTTCTTAAAGTGTCCGGGTTTCCCACACTTCCAACAAGTCACTTTTGGTTTCTTATCAGAACCTTTGTTGTTATTGCTTTGCCATTTTCGTTTCCCTTTGCCAGCCTTAGAGGATTCACCCTCCTCCACCATGTTCACAGAAGAACCAGCCATGGTTTTAGTACCACCAACAGAACCCCTTTCCATATCACGTATGGATTGTTCAATTTGGAAATGACTTCCAAGTTCAACCAGGTTCAATTCCTCTTTCTTATGTTTCAGATTGTTTTTAAAATCCTTCCAAGAGGGGGGCAGTTTATCTATGATACTAGAGATAGAAATTGATTCATCCATTTTCATATCATATTGCGCAAACTGTCCTAATATTCTTTGCAATTCGTGGTACTGTTCCATGACAGGCCTAGCGTCTACTATTTTATAGTTATTAAAATTACCAACTAGGAATTTCTTACTAGACGCATCTTCTGCCATGTATTTGGCTTCTAGGGTATCCCATAATTCTTTTGCAGACTCTACGTTTTGATAAATATCAAATAAGGAATCAGACATACCGTTAAGAATATGACCACGACATATGTAGTCTGCATTTTCCCACTTTGAACGATTACGAGTGCATTCAAATGTTTCATTCTCAACGGCCTCAGGGCATGGGGTACTCAGAACATACACCACTTTCAAATTCGTGAGATAAAAATGCATCTTCTTTTGCCATCTACGAAAATCCTGCCCAGAAAACTTCTCCAACTTTGCAAACATCTTGTTCAGATCTTTCACAGAATCAGGGTTCGTCATCTTAGTTGATTCGATCTTTGTAGGGGATATGTAGTAATAACGAACACCAACGGATATGCTTAATCTCTGAAAGGCGTGTGAACACTTTCAGATCGAATCAATTCGGCGGTTCTACCAAATTATTCAATCGGATACAATTCAGAGAGTGAGAATTTTCTGTATGTTTGTGTATGAGATATAATGAACCAGTAGAAAATATATGACCAAATAAACCGTATATAACAATGATACGGGATAACTGCCAAAGGCAGTTTTAGGGTTTCCAAGTTGTCAAATTATGTCCCTCAATTTCCGAAAATTAATCTGCTGAGGAATATAACTTCAGCAGAAACAAAGCTTCAGCAGAAACATAACTTCAGCAGAAACAAAACTTCAGCAGATTCCTTGATGAGAATTTCGTGAAGTTTTACATAACAACCGGTGGAAATAAAATTTTCCACTCGACCCTGGCTGGGGCTCGCCCTGGACCTGCCAGGGTTGCCGCCCCTGGACCACTGCTACAGGGCGCGCCCCGGACCCGTCCGCAGGGGCTTCGCCCTAAGATCATAATAAATTCAAGTAGGTGTGCACTCCGCACCTCCAAACCTAAATGATGTATTATTATGATGAAATTGGTCAAAACAAGTTAATCCAATTACACTAAAATATCCAACAAGATCTAACTTAACCGGTACTCGTGTAATGAGGTGATGATGGGTAACCGAGGATAATTTTTCAGAGAGTGGAACGGTTGCTTCGGTGACTGTCATGATGTTCTAGGGTTCTTGTCGATAGGAACAGATATAAGTGTACGAAGGTAAGAATGACAATGAAACAAAGGGTTTTTGTTGACTAAAGAAAGTAAAACAATTGTAACGTTACTGAATTAATATGCATGCACGATCAGTTATAAACTATTCTGACCACATGCACTAGAGATCAATAATTAAATAACTTGATTATTTAAGAATAAACTTTACAGGACGGTGAAAGGTTTTTTTCTGTGATTGGTGAAGGAGAATGGTAATGTAAATTAGGAAAGGAGTGTTGGGTTTTAATTTGATTGAAGGCCTGATACCATATTCGATATTAGGTAAGTATTGTGATTTGCTTCATTGCTCAATAGAGAATACAAGTACAAATATATAAGATGGCTAGGAGGGTTCTAGAATCGGGCTAGGCCCGTTACAACATAGAATAACATAATAGGCTAACAAGCACAAGGTGAGGTCAGAGCGGATAACACGTTATTTGTATGTCACCTCAGCGTCATATCATACTCCTCCCAATAACACATCAATAACTAAAAACCCTCTCTCATAACACACCACTAACATGTTGTTGGGTCTCATAAAATACCCCACTAAAAATAACCACTCCCTCACAATATATATAAAAAAAAAAAAAAAAAAAAATCACATTGGCTTGAGCCATTTGAATGGCTCAAATACCATTGACTTACGGATGGCAAAAGGGACAGTAAGGCAATGGCGTGTTATTTAATTTGAAAGGGACGAATGACACTTGCCACATAAGCCCATACTGTTTGCTCTTATAACTAACCTTTCACTTAACATACTTTGGTGCTGGTTTTGTTAATTTATGTTGGTTTTGTTTTGTTAGTTTATGTTGTGTAAATTGTGATTACGCGTTTCAACTTCTACGTGTCTTGTTTATGCGTTTCACTAATGAAATTCCAGTTTTCTCTAGTTTGTTTTTGCAGGTTGAATGTGAGCTGATAAAGGATAGAGAAGAGGAGATGGCTATGGAAGAGAGCAAAATGGAAAGTGAAGTGGTCTAACCATATCAACCACCAGCTGTTAGGAATCTCAAGGAAGAAAGTGATGATGATCAGGGGAAGCAGATTTTAACTAACCTTATGAAATTACAGGTAAATGTGTCAATTATGGAAGCTCTCAAGGAATCACCAGACTACACGAAGCATCTGAAGGATTTGCTGAAAATTAAATCCAAAATTGGTGAAACATCGAAGGTGACGATGAACAAAAGCTGTTCAAATGTCTTGTAGTTTCACTTTACCTTGTACTATTGGTTATGTTTCTTTTGATAATGCCTTAACTTATCTAGGACCTAGTGTTAGTGTCATGCCATATTCTACCTTTGTTAAACTGGAAATAGGAGAATTGACTCCTAAAATTTTAAATGTCGAAATGGCTGATAAAACAATTAAGAAATCTAAGGGAATTGTGAAAAATGTTTTCGTAAAAATTGAACATTTTGTTTTCCCTGTAGATTTTGTAATCTTTGATATGCTCGAGACACCAAGGTCCCCCTTATCCTAGGAAGACCATTTTCATCAACTGCACGAGCTAAGATTGATGTTTTTAAACATAAGATGTCCCTTAAGGTAGGTAATGACAAGGTTGTTTTTAGAAATGATAAAAGTGTGTAGAAAACTAGAAGGGAGGGGGTTGAATAGTTTACCGATTAAAAACTTTGTTTTGAAACTTATTGAAAGATCAATTGATATTGATCTTAAGTATGTTAATGAAATATGCAAGCAATATGTAATAAGTAAGTAAGGAAAGAAATGATCAAACCACAACAAGTTGTTTATAGTGGTTCGCCTACAAGGACTCTTTTTCCTTGCCTACTCCACCCCCGAGTCTCACACTCGAGAGTTTAACTTCACTAGTCAACAAGCTCCTTTCACCGCGGAGAAAACCTTTACACTTCGCTTACACTATTTCCGACACTAAGCTAGATGTCGAGTTCTTTCCAAGGAACAACTACTCCCACACACAATGTATTTTGAGGACTAAAATACTAACCACTCACACTCACAAGATTATGATGGTTTGATACAACAATGAAGTATGGATCAACACTAGATCATACAACACTAAACAAACAAGACTTCCAACTTCTCGTTGAAGCTTGAATATGACTTGATCTTCTTTGCTACAAAGAGATCACTAATATGATATGAAACCGAGTTAGAAAGGTCGAGAGAAGATATGTATGAGAGTATGTTAGAAAGGGATGAGAAACTACTTGGCTTGGCATTGCTATTTATAGCCAATTGACGAGGGCGTCCGACGGACCGCGGACCCCTTAAAGGGTTCCTTGGTGTACCAAAATGGTACCGCTTGATCGACGGTCAAGATATCAAATCTTGCCTAAAGTCAACTCTATCTAAGTAAGATTGTGCAAGATATGAAGAGTACAAATCTTCACAAAATATCTAATGGAATCTTCCAATGATCTCCATGATGTAATACATGATGTCAAATGTTGTATTCTTGATGAGTGTCTAAATACTCATCATTTTGTCTTGTTTAAGCTGCAAAAACATCCGAAAACACTCGAAATGTATCAAAATGATAAAAATATCACAAATAAGTGTTTTATGTGTTTTAAATGCAAAATATCAAAATCGGTGAAAAACGTATCAAGTTTGCATAATTGGCGCTTTAGTCCCCAAGTTTCAAAAGTTGTCAAAAGCAGTCCCTGGTAAATCTAAATAAAGAGAAATGTTATTCAAGGTCCCTGAAATATTCTAATTTGTCAAAATGGTCCTTGAATAAATCTTTTGTAAAATGGCGAAAAGGTCCACGAACTTTTGAAATTGTCAAGTTTGGTCCACGAATTTTGAAAATATCAAAACAAGTCCTTGTACTTTTGAAGCTTGTCAATATTGGTCCTTGTATTAACTTTGAGAAAATTACAGGAATGGCCCCTCAAGTTTGGAAAAATTACAAACAAGTCCTTATCAATACCTAACCTAAGCCTTGTCAAAACCTATTGTGACCCCCCTGCCATTTTAACCATTTGAACCCTTTCTCTCTTTTGGACCCCTGGTCAACAAACCAGTCAAACAAATCCCTTTTCCCTCCCTGTTGGTTTTCTCCTTCCCACCACTGGACCAATCCTCTGCAACACCTTATCCCATCACCTCTCCCATCTCCCATCAACTTATCCCCTCACCCTCATCATATCACCTACTCCACCCCCTAGTTGCAGCCTAAAGTCAACAGAGGTCAAAAAGAGGTTTCCCGCCAAAATGATAAAAATGGCTATCTCACTCAAGACTCTCCCATTGGCTCTCAGAAGAGGTGGGAATCTCTTAGAAGGCCACGTGGAGCTCAATTGGGTATATAAGAGAGAAGAAAGACAGAGAAGAAACCAACTTTGGTTTTTACCTTAGTTCACGTAGTGTAGTCTTTACAAGCTTTCTTTAATTTCCATGTCATTTCTTGTTTTAATGTCATTATCTTTCTTAAATTAGTGTAATGGAATTTACTTTCAGTTTAAATTTCGATTAATTACAAGTTTCATGTTTTGCTTTATTTACCTTTAATTTTCAAGTCGTTTTAATTTCATGTTATCTAGATGTTTTATGAATTCTATAGCTTGAATAAGCTCTTGACAAAAGCTCACTAGGCTAAAAGATTCATTAAAACAAGCTAGACTTTAAAATTCGAAAAGTACTAAAATCCAAAATAAGTCCATGGAAGTCAAATGTGGTCTAATAGGCAGTCCTGGGGTATGGAAGCTAAGCTAGATGGATTTTCTGGTTTTTGGCTTATTGACAGTAAGCTAGAAGGAGTTTCTGAACCTTGGTGCTCAATCTTAGTTTTGATCATGTGTGAGTTCCATTTTTACCATTTTTTACCTTTTACTGTTTTAATACTTTTTATGCTTTAATTTTCATGTTTTCCTGCTTCTTTGTTAATGTTTAATAAGTTAATATAAGCAGTTGTTCATTATAATTCACTTGTGCTCTAAAATTGGAAAGCTACTTAGTTAAAATGCAAATATGACAAATCTGTGTTCTTAACTGTGTTCTTGACTGTTTTAGGCTCTAATGATCTTATTATGTGTTAGTATAATGACTGGATTCTGTTTTATGCTTAAATTCATTAAAACCTTTTTTGTTCATGTGACAAGTGAAGTTAAAGGGTTGTTTGGATTTGCTGATAAACTAGTACTCAGTGTTTATTTTAGTTGTTTGTCATTGCTTCATGTTACATTAGGTACTAATAGCTCAAATAAGTCATAATATTGAGTCCTTGTTTTGTAAAAAGTCAAATCTCTTTTAATGTCTTCTTACGATTAAGCTGTCATGGTTTTAGCTTGTGAAATTCATAGAAATAGCTTAAAACTTGATAGCCTAGCTCTAGATAACTTTATTACGTCTATTATATCATATTCGGTCTATAAATTCGATTTTAAAGTCATTATAGTCAAACTTTTATGTTCTTGTTAAAAGTCAATTTCATAAGCTGTTATGCCTGCACCATGGTTTCTTGTCAAAACCATGAGCTTGCATAAGCTCATGGATTTGATCCTAGCCGATGTATTTGGCTTTTATGTGTTGCCTTAGTGGCTTGCTTGTTATTTTCATGCTTGTTTTACAATTTTAGCTTATTTCCATAGCTTAATCTTCAAAATCTTTTTGTCCCATGTTACTCACTTCCTTTGAAGCAAGCGGTGAAGTTGAGTAAGTTTTCCCAAGCTCATGGAAAGTTCTCCACTAAGCTTGAGCTTGTGAGCTTTAGCTTTTCACAAAGCTTAACCGCCCATCTCAATGTTTCGGTGTTGATTGAGCTATCATAAGCTTGTTGGGAAAGTATATAGGAGCTTGTTGTTTGCTCATTCACAACAATGGACTTGCTTGCGATCCATTTACACCATTCCTTCAGCTCTAATAAGCTCATTTATGGTCATATGCTTGTGTGGTTTAGTTTTTGTAAAGCTCATCCACCCAAATTTATGATCCGATACTTATTTTCCATGTTGCGACCTATTATCTAGAAATGCAACTAGCTAGTTTGTCCCAAAGCGAGTATTGAAGCATACTCAAGTAACCATAGCAACTTCATAAGCTTCTAAAAGCTCATCGTGAACCGAGACGGGATGAATCTTAGCTTTTGGAATCCTTGCCAACTCGACTTGCTACTCAATTCATATTTTGCCATTTTAAGCTCATATACTCGACAATTTGTCATTAAATAAGTATGCAAGTCTGTTTGGTAATTCGATTACTCAGAAGAGCTTATGAGCTTATAACAAGCTTATAGGTGATTATCAGTGCACATACTTGTTCATAGTTGTCAATATTGTTTGTATACATACTATTTTTCTTTTACCTTTAAGTGTGGAGCTTATTACAGGCTTGTGAGGCCTCAATTCCATCCAAGTCAAGCCTTTGGCTTGATTGTCTAAACCATAAGCTCACACCATTTATGTCCAATTTTCTTGTTTATACTTATCTATTGGACTTATATTCATCTCAGTTTACCTTTTGTTTCATCTGTATAGCTTTTTCCTAGCTTATTAGTAGCTTGAGCTCAGCAGTTAAGCTAAAAGCTTCTTGTTGGACTCGAAGCTCTTATATAGCTTATTTCTTTAGTTTGTAAAGTTCCATTTTCAGTAACCATGTATATTATCAGTATTTATTTAGTTCGGAAAAGAAAAACCAAAAGAACCACTATAAGCTCAGTGATAGCTTCTTTTTAAGAAGCTTATTGCCCATTAGCTTATTTTTGCACATAAGCTATCATTTTATACTTTTCCTAGCTTCTTTTAGTTATTTTAGAATTTTGTAAAAGTTTCAGATTTTTCTTTAATCATTTAGTATTTTTAATAAATCGGTTTTAGTTTTAGTAATTAATAATAGTAAATAATTATTAATAAATATATAAAAAGCATAAAAATATCTTTTCTGTTTTAAAATTAGTTTTATCATATTTTAGATTTTCAAAGTTTAAATTTTATTTTTCCAAGTTTATTTTATATTTTCTAGTATTTAAGTGTATTTTAAATAGTTATTAATTAGTAATAATTAAATAAAAGTGTGAAAAATATATTTTAGTTTTAAAATTAGTTTTATAGTATTTTAGATTTTCTGAATCATAAGTTTATTTTTCTAGCCTTATTTTGCATTTTCTTCTATTTTAGAGTAATTATTAATAGTTAAAATAGTTTTAATTAATAATAAATAAATAAATAGATGTAAAATAATTTTCTTTTCTAATAATTTTATTTTATTATTAGGATTGTAAAATGTCATTTTCATATTTGTAGGCCTTTTATTTCTTTGAACTCACGTTTTATTTTGTGCGTTTACGTAATTATTTAAACGTCGTTTTAGGTTTTAAACGTTCATCACTTTAAATATAGTGATAGCGTTTATTTAATAGATTTTAACTTTTAATTCTATTTAATTTGCATTTAAGTCGCTAAGACATGCAAATCCCTACTATAGTTATAATCGTTTTAGGTTTCGATTCAGCACGCGTTTTTATTGGCGTGGCGTGTGAGCTATTACTATTCACATTCGGTGTTAGTCAATCGATTCCTATTTTGTACATTCTATATCATTTCGGCATTCACAAGTCATTGTATGTGGAATATCACGCCTCACCGGGACATAAACGATCCAAGGACATTTTAATCCTTGGTAAACTTGCATTCTCTCCCGGTCGTCGCCTTTTATCATCTGTTACGGTTGACCGTTCATAAGCGGTTGGCTAGTGTGACGGAGAAATAAAGAGGGTGGTTCGGGAGGAATCAAACCCAAGCGCCATTGCCGGGAGGCTAGCTGCGTATTATGACTTGTATTTTGTACTTTGTTGAAATACCTATCCTTGTATGTAAATTACATATACTTCATTTCATATAAACAATATAAAATACAAAAGATTTTATGGTTGAAATCTATCGTGCTTTGATTTGCATTTGATCATCAATTTTCCTAATCTTGATATTCCTAGGTCTAAATTTTGGCTAAACACCATGTTTACACTAAAAAGGTTCTTGTGCTTAGTATAATTCACGGAATGTGATAGATTAGGTTTAAATCGATTTCATGTATTGATAATCTCATTTAGGTTTCCCTTTTGCCAAATTTTATTTTTATTTCATTTATATTATATCAAAAAAAAAAAAAAAAAAAAAAAAAAACCAAAATATTTTTCCTTTCTTTTATAAATCAAAAATCAAAAGATTCTTCTAGCCTTTTTCGAGTTTCTTTCTAAAGATTCTTAGACTCATCTTAGTGATGATTATTCATAATGCGTGAGTGGAAATCCCATTCCAATCATTCTCCTACCTTTATCTTCATAATTCGTGAGTGAACCCCACTCCATTTGGCTAATCCCCGAGTGGCAATCCCACTCCACTTCCCCATGAACCAATTAATTGGGGTCGAGTCAAGCTAGCGACTCGGTAATCAAAAACATGAGCTTAACATGGGTTTTCACCGTGTGTACCACCCTAGTGTGGGGAGATGCCCACATGTTGTATATAGATCTAAAAAACTTTGAAAATTGTATATATTAAAAAGAGAATAATTGTTGTGTTTCCACACTTAGCTAGTAATGTTATCTTTTACGTTCTAAGTTTCGGCATAACGGTAGGTACTTTGAATATTGAGGACAATATTCATTTCTAAGTGTGGGGAAATTCGCTAATTTTGATCATAAATGTACCCTTTTAGTCCCTTTTTCCCCAAAATGGCCAAATTTTAAATTTTTTTTTTAGTGGAGGTACTATGTACTAAACACAACAAATGGTAATCATCCACCATGTCTAACCCACATAAGGATTGGCTAATCCAGAGCAAAGCGGCTCTTGGTAAAGATATCTCAAATCCGTTGACGACCACAATTTGCCCAAAATTGTATGGTATTCACTCACCATATCCTAAAAAGTGAAGAGTTGGCTAGCCCGCAAGATTATGGCTTGTGGTAAAGGCGATGGAAAAACCATAATTGGTAATCACTCACCAAAGATAATATTGATAATTTATCTAAGAGTTGGCTAGTCCGAAAGGTACGACTTACGGTAAAGACAAATCAAATCCGTTGAAAGTCGGTGGTTTGCTCAAAATCACATGGTTATCGGTGTACCATGGTTCTTACTTGAACTGAAACATTTGGCTACTCGAGTAATGGCTTTTGGTAAAGAGATAAAATCCATTAATTTTTCTCAAAACATTGCTAGGGACTAGCAATATCTTAGTGTGGGGATTGATGAGTGTCTAAATACTCATCATTTTATCTTATTTAAGCGCAAAAACATCCGAAAACACTCGAAATGTATCAAAATGATAAAAATATCACAAATAAGTGTTTTATGTGTTTTAAATGCAAAATATCAAAATCGGTGAAAAGCGTATCAAGTTTGCATAATTGGCAGTTTTAGTCCCCAAGTTTCAAAAGTTGTCAAAAACAGTCCCTGGTAAATCTAAATAAAGAGAAATGTTATTCAAGGTCCCTGAAATATTCTAATTTGTCAAAAATGGTCCTTGAATAAATCTTTTGTAAAATGGCAGAAAAGGTCCCTGAACTTTTGAAATTGTCAAGTTTGGTCCCTGGAATTTTGAAAATATCAAAACAAGTCCTTGTACTTTTGAAGCTTGTCAATATTGGTCCTTGTATTAACTTTGAGAAAATTACAGGAATGGCCCCTCAAGTTTGGAAAAATTACAAACAAGTCCTTATCAATACCTAACCTAAGCCTTGTCAAAACCTATTGTGACCCCCCTGCCATTTTAACCATTTGAACCCTTTCTCTCTTTTGGACCCCTGGTCAACAAACCAGTCAAACAAATCCCTTTTCCCTTCCTGTTGGTTTTCTCCTTCCCACCACTGGACCAATCTCTGCAACACCTTATCCCATCACCTCTCCCATCTCCCATCAACTTATCCCTCACCCTCATCATATCACCTACTCCACCCCCTAGTTGCGCCTAAAGTCAACAGAGGTCAAAAGAGGTTTCCCGCCAAAATGATAAAAATGGCTATCTCACTCAAGACTCTCCCATTGGCTCTCAGAAGAGGTGGGAATCTCTTAGAAGGCCACGTGGAGCTCAATTGGGTATATAAGAGAGAAGAAAGACAGAGAAGAAACCAACTTTGGTTTTTACCTTAGTTCACGTAGTGTAGTCTTTACAAGCTTTCTTTAATTTCCATGTCATTTACTGTTTTAATGTCATTATCTTTCTTAAATTAGTGTAATGGAATTTACTTTCCAGTTTAAATTTCAGTTAATTACAAGTTTCATGTTTTGCTTTATTTACCTTTAATTTTCAAGTCGTTTTAATTTCATGTTATCTAGATGTTTTATGAATTCTATAGCTTGAATAAGCTCTTGACAAAAGCTCACTAGGCTAAAAGATTCATTAAAACAAGCTAGACTTTTAAAATTCAGAAAAGTACTAAAAATCCAAAATAAGTCCATGGAAGTCAAATGTGGTCTAATAAGCGGTCTGGGGTATGGAAGCTAAGCTAGATGGATTTTACGGTTTTGGCTTATTGTGATAAGCTAGAAGGAGTTTCGAACCTTGGTGCTCAATCTTAGTTTTGATCATGTGTGAGTTCCATTTTACCATTTTTACCTTTTCTTGTTTTAATACTTTTATGCTTTAATTTTCATGTTTTCTGCTTCTTTGTTAATGTTTAATAAGTTAATATAAGCGATTGTTCATTATAATTCACTTGTGCTCTAAAATTGGAAAGCTACTTAGTTAAAATGCAAATATGACAAATCTGTGTTCTTAAGCGTGTTCTTGTTGTTTTAGGCTCTAATGATCTTATTATGTGTTAGTATAATGAGTGGATTACATTTTATGCTTAAATTCATTAAAACCTTTTTGTTCATGTGACAAGTGAAGTTAAAGGGTTGTTTGGATTTCTTGATAAACTAGTACTCCAGTGTTTATTTTAGTTGTTTGTCATTGCTTCATGTTACATTAGGTACTAATAGCTCAAATAAGTCATAATATTGAGTCCTTGTTTTGTAAAAAGTCAAATCTCTTTTAATGTCTTCTTACGATTAAGCTGTCATGGTTTTAGCTTGTGAAATTCATAGAAATAGCTTAAAACTTGATAGCCTAGCTCTAGATAACTTTATTACGGTCTATTATATCATATTCGGTCTATAAATTCGATTTTAAAGTCATTATAGTCAAACTTTTATGTTCTTGTTAAAAGTCAATTTCATAACTGTTATGCCCTGCACCATGGTTTCTTTGTCAAAACCATGAGCTTGCATAAGCTCATGGATTTGATCCTAGCCGATGTATTTGGCTTTTATGTGTTGCCTT
Organism: Chrysanthemum lavandulifolium; assembly: GCA_022545495.1. Taxonomy (NCBI): domain Eukaryota; kingdom Viridiplantae; phylum Streptophyta; class Magnoliopsida; order Asterales; family Asteraceae; genus Chrysanthemum; species Chrysanthemum lavandulifolium. The sequence continues at coordinate 302,150,785 of CM040238.1, read as the reverse complement.
AGTGGCTTGCTTGTTATTTTCATGCTTGTTTTACAATTTTAGCTTATTTCCATAGCTTAATCTTCAAAATCTTTTTGTCCCATGTTACTCACTTCCTTTGAAGCAAGCGGTGAAGTTGAGTAAGTTCCCAAGCTCATGGAAAGTTCTCCACTAAGCTTGAGCTTGTGAGCTTTAGCTTTTCACAAAGCTTAGCGCCCATCTCAATGTTCCGGTGTTGATTGAGCTATCATAAGCTTGTTGGGAAAGTATATAGGAGCTTGTTGTTTGCTCATTCACAACAATGGACTTGCTTGTGCGATCCATTTACACCATTCCTTCACTCTAATAAGCTCATTTATGGTCATATGCTTGTGTGGTTTAGTTTTTGTAAAGCTCATCCACCCAAATTTATGATCCAGTACTTATTTTCCATGTTGCAGCCTATTATCTAGGGCTGCAACTAGCTTTTAGTTTGTCCCAAAACTGAGTATTGAAGCATACTCAGTAACCATAGCAACTTCATAAGCTTCTAAAAAGCTCATCTGTGAACCAGACAGGATGAATCTTAGCTTTTTGGAATCCTTGCCAACTCAGCTTGCTACTCCAATTCATATTTTGCCATTTTAAGCTCATATACTCGACAATTTGTCATTAAATAAGTATGCAAGTCTGTTTGGTAATTGATTACTAATGTAAGAGCTTATGAGCTTATAACAAGCTTATAGGTGATTATCGATTGCACATACTTGTTCATAGTTGTCAATATTGTTTGTATACATACTATTTTTCTTTTACCTTTAAGTGTGGAGCTTATTACAGGCTTGTGAGGCCTCAATTCCATCCAAGTCAAGCCTTTGGCTTGATTGTCTAAACCATAAGCTCACACCATTTATGTCCAATTTTCTTGTTTATACTTATCTATTGGACTTATATTCATCTCAGTTTACCTTTTGTTTCATCTGTATAGCTTTTTCCTAGCTTATTAGTAGCTTGAGCTCAACAGTTAAGCTAAAAGCTTCTTGTTGGACTCGAAGCTCTTATATAGCTTATTTCTTTAGTTTGTAAAGTTCCATTTTCAGTAACCATGTATATTATCGGTATTTATTTAGTTCGGAAAAGAAAAACCAAAAGAACCACTATAAGCTCAGTGATAGCTTCTTTTTAAGAAGCTTATTGCCCATTAGCTTATTTTTGCACATAAGCTATCATTTTATACTTTTCCTAGCTTCTTTTAGTTATTTTAGAATTTTGTAAAAGTTTGATTTTCTTTAATCATTTAGTATTTTTAATAAATCGGTTTTAGTTTTAGTAATTAATAATAGTAAATAATTATTAATAAATATATAAAAGCATAAAAATATCTTTTCTGTTTTAAAATTAGTTTTATCATATTTTAGATTTTTCAAAGTTTAAATTTTATTTTCCAAGTTTATTTTATATTTTCTAGTATTTAAGTGTATTTTAAATAGTTATTAATTAGTAATAATTAAATAAAAAGTGTGAAAAATATATTTTTAGTTTTAAAATTAGTTTTATAGTATTTTAGATTTTTCTGAATCATAAGTTTATTTTTCTAGCCTTATTTTGCATTTTCTTCTATTTTAGAGTAATTATTAATAGTTAAAATAGTTTTTAATTAATAATAAATAAATAAATAGATGTAAAAATAATTTTCTTTTTCTAATAATTTTATTTTATTATTAGGATTGTAAAAATGTCATTTTCATATTTGTAGGCCTTTTATTTCTTTGAACTCACGTTTTATTTTGTACGTTTACGTAATTATTTAAACGTACGTTTTAGGTTTTAAACGTTCATCACTTTAAATATAGTGATAGCGTTTATTTAATAGATTTTAACTTTTTAATTCTATTTAATTTGCATTTAAGTCGCTAAGACATGCAAATCCCTACTATAGTTATAATCGTTTTAGGTTTCGATTGCGTTTTTATTGGCGTATGTGTGAGCTATTACTATTCACATTCGGTGTTAGTCAATCGATTCCTATTTTGTACATTCTATATCATTTCGGCATTCACAAGTCATTGTATGTGGAATATCACGCCTCACCGGGACATAAGCGATCCAAGGACATTTTAATCCTTGGTAAACTTACATTCTCTCCGGTGTCGCCTTTTATCATCTGTTACGGTTGACCGTTCGCAAGCGGTTGGCTAGTGTGACGGAGAAATAAAAGAGGGGTGGTTCGGGAGGAATCAATTACTAATAATAGAAATATGCAAATGCTTAAGTAGTGTTTGGTTTTAAGAACCTAACACATTCTACAAACTACTATCATACATAATGATTAGAGTCATATCAAGATGTTACTAATCATAAATGTAAATGCTTGAATGATGAATATGTTGTTTGAGAAAGCTTGTTTTAATACCTAATAAACTTGACAAGCTTTAAGCTTTTATAAATTAAATTTACTTTTGTCGTTAACAAAACTTAGGCAAAGATCAAAAATATAAATAACGTTTAATGACGATATTTGTATTAACAATCTCCCCTTTTGTTGAGGACAAAATATAAATTTTATTTTATAAAAGAAACAAAGTTTGTACAAGAGTTATAAAATATTAGTTTTAGAACTTTGAAAAGGAAATGATAATGCAGTGTATGAATTTTGACTTTTATGAAAGTCAAAGAATTCACTAGTTGATGCATGATGTTGACTTTTTCGAAAGTCAAAGTATGCGTTTGACTTTTTAAGAAAAGTCAAGTATTATCAATGAGGGTTCTGTTTGACTTTTACAAAGTCAATTGTATGCAGCTTGACTTTTTAGAAAAGTCAAATATAAATAATTTCAAGTTCTATATTTTCTCCCCTTTTGTCTCAACAAAAGAAGAGGCTATCTTGAATGTAATGAGCCGAGCTTATTATCTCCCCTTGTTCAAAGCTCCCCAAATTGGGTGCTTTAATGGGAAGATACATGGATTGTGAAAATAAAGCTACAAAAATGTTAGTAATAATGATCATTCACAAGCATTTCCAAACACTATGTAATGACACCAACAATGTAATAAACAACATTCATTAGTTAAAATTTTTCATGAATCAAGATCATGAAAAGAGAACACAATGATGTGTTTTTAGTACAAGGAAAATAAAAATTATCCTAAGAAAGTAAAAAGAAAGGCTATTCTAAAAACCATCCTAAAGTGATGGTGGATGGGAAAGAGCGTTGAGACGCTCAAGAATGTGGTTGAGGATGAACCTCATTTCTTCGTGGAAGTCATGGACCATAATCCGGGTCCGTTCCACGGTTTGACCCGTTTGCTCACAAGTTGAGCAACCATGCCTTGGAGGGTAGAAAGTTTGCGGAGGTTGTGGTGGTGGAATGGTGGATGTGTTGGTGGTGGAATGGTGGATGTTTGGAGTGGTCATGATGGATGCAAGCAAAGCACTTTGCATTTGCATTGTCTCACTTAAGTGAGAATCCACCATGCCTTTGAATTGGTGGAGGTTGTGGAGTTCGGCTTGAATCTCCTCTCTAGTGGGATTGTCATCCCACATGCTCTCCGTAATGTCCTCAATATGAGGGGACATTGATGATGGAAGTGGATGATCCCGTATAAAGGACCATGAATGTCCTTGTGAATGGGGTGGAAAGGAGAGGTCTTGGCCCTAATGGGCGTTTGGGTCAATTGATGACCGAGGTGATTCATGAGCGATTCGCTCAATGGTGCCAAAGGATGGCAATGGTGGTGGATGACTTGGCCTAGGAGGCAAGTCTTCCAAGTCCTCTAGGAAAGGATTTGGTGATGTTGGTGGAGTTGAAAATAACTCCATGGGAGTGAGTGGGAGACCTTGGTGAAGGTGGTGAGGTGTTTTGGATGTTTGGATGGGTGCCGGTGGAGGTGAAGTAGGTGTTTTTGTTGGTGGTGGAGTAGTGATCACAATGTGTGATGAAGTGGGTGTAGCTAAAGTAAGATGTGTATCATCTCTAATGGGAGATGAGATGGTGAGTGGTGAAGATTCGGATGATGAGCTAAGATTAACAAAACAACAAGGCCTTACGCTCATTCTAGCGGTTTTCTTGCAAGGTTTTGGTGATGATTTAGTCATTTTAACTTGGGTTTGATTTGCTAGATAGTAGTGAGAATGAGGAAGGTGTGAGGATGATCATGGTAAAGCCTTTCAATTTATAGAGGTAAGAAATTGTTGAGAAAAGGTTTGATTTGATGTTGAACCATTGAAGAGATGAGGTTCCTAATGATTTGGAAGTGGGTTGAATGCTAGTCATATCACCCAAGTCAATCCATACAAAGAAGATGGAGTGAAGAAGAAAAGATATGCAATAAATGTGTTCTAGTGAGTGGAATTTCCTAATATTCGGATCACCCACGGTTTGAAGGTACCAAAATTTGGTTCCTTCCTTTATGCCAAAGGGCTCCTTGGGTGGATTTTTCAAATTTTGAATTTTGGTGGAAATGGATTTCTTATAGACTTTGGTAAATGATACTAGTTCTAATAACAATAAAACTAGTTAAGCTTGATTTATAAGTGATGGAAGATAATTTGGAATAACGAAAAGTCGAAATTGTAAAATTACCCGGAGAATCCACGGCACCAAAATAATACACGGACGGTACCCTAAAAAGGGTGCCGTCCGTCCTTGCATGTACAGGTATGGCGGTACCAAACGATATAAAGGACGGTACCAAAATTTTGGTGCCGTCGGATCCGTGGAGTGCTGAAAATTGGACAGAGTTCGTTTTTAGGTGTCAGGGCAAATTTCCGAAACCTGAAATTTTTCTTAAAATCTGTTATACTAAACATTTCTAGTTAGTAAAAGTAAATAACACATATCTAAACATAGAGGAGCATAGGTTTTGAGCAAGGCTTATTGATTTTCACAATATAGTGAAAATGGGTAAAATTTGATAGCATACTTGTGCTATCCCCCTGCATGAGATTGTTAGCATACACCATTGTTTCAAGTTATATTATCATCCTACATAATAAAAACAACTAAATAGTATCAAACAATAACGATAATGCATTGTTCCAAACACTCCTTAAAGTACCCTTATTTGTCCAATTTCTTGTAAATCTTGTTCATCATCCTACCAAGGCACTTGAACATTCCCTTAGTTTGCTTGAATTCTTTGATTCATTCTCAATCTCGGGAAGAGATCGTAATACTCTTGAGGTGGAAGATGAGAGCTTGGAAGACCATCCTCGGATCTATTTGATGATGATGATGAAGGAGTTGGAGGTTTAGCTCTCTTGCCTTTAGTCTTAGCAACTCGAGCATCACTCAAAGGTACAAAGATGTGAGGGATGAGATCATAGTGAAGGTGCATCCCTTTTGGGGTTGGTGGAATTGGAGCGAAGTTTCTATAGAGACGGGTGAGAAGCATCCCGTATGGAAGAGCAACGGATCCTTGAGTTGGAATATCAATCATTCTCCTAGCTATGTAGTAGGCTAAGTTGAATGGTTGTCGGGTGGACAAGTTGTAAAGCATGTGGCAAAGACAAGCGTTTATGTGATCCCTATTCCCTATGGTGCTAATGACGTTTGCTCTAAGTAACTCCTCCCATTTCTTAAATTAGTGCTTAAGTTCATTGAGCTCCATTCCATATGGATCTCGGTCTACCTCTTTTCCTTTCGGGTTACTCGGCTGTATCCGTTTTGGGTTAAAAGGTGTTCACGGATGACATCCTTATCGGCTAAATGGGTTATGTAGGGAAGAGAGCGGTCATTGATTGTATCAAGAGCGGTGAGTGACCACTTATCCGTGTAGACACAAGTTCCTCGGTTGGGAATTCCTAGTACTCTAGCAAATTCACTTAAAGTGATGGTGTAGTCATTTTGGTTGATTCTAAAGCTAAGACAAAACTCATCATCATCTTCATCACTAAAACCGGTCACACTAGCATAGAATTATAATACGAACCTAGGACAAATTGGTTCATCAATGTCAAGAAGACAATCGAATTGAATGGCGGCTAGTTCTTCACGAAGATTGGTATGCTCAAGGAAGGATGGGTGAATGGTTCTACCCTCGTGGAAATACCTTGATTCTAGACCCCTAAATATTTCTACTTGTTCCTTGGTTAGTCCTTTGGTTTTGTGGTGTTTGGGAATGTAGTTAAGGGTGTCTTTGTGATCATAGAATCTTGTGGCTACCATGGTTATTCCTAAGGACAAGAATTAACATGTTAAGAAAAATTGAAAGTAAATTTTAACGTTTTTGATTCTAGTGTGTGCCTATATGAAAACAATTTGGAGTTGCGGTTATCTCGACTCATTTTATGCACAAAATGGTTTTAGTGGGGTGTTTGGCAAATACCATGAGATAACCCAAATGCTCCTAATTCAATGTGGCTATATTTGAATATACCCGGGAGTGCATATTAGTTATGCAATACCTTTAGTATTCAAGAGCATGCAAGTGATGAAAATTCTAACGTTTCTATTTGTATTAGCAATGAAAAGTGTTTTCCTACAAGTGAGAAGCTTTTCAAAACTTTTGACATGGGGTGTTTGGTTGTTTGAATAAGGCCTTATATTTATTATCTATCAATTAGTGGGAAACATGATTTGTTTATGCAATATGATAATGTAGTACCTAATTTCAATGACTAGTTATGCAATTTGCCAATTTAATTCATATTTGGTATAAAAGCATACATAAAACCCCATGTAATGATTTGTGATAGTTTTGTGCATAAATAAGAATCCTAGACTCGTAATTAAGAGATGAAGTGTAGTTAGGATACTTACAATGATGTTATCTTGATGATTAGTGAGTGGGAAGATGACAATAATGAGCTTGGTTAAAGTTTTACGTTTTGGTAAAGTGGGTTGTGAGGAAGAAGATGTTATGTATAAAAGTCGTTTTGTACAGAGACACCACGGACGACGGCACCAAATTTTTGGTTCCGTCCGTGTTGTCGTTGGTGCCGTGGCTACTGATGAGTGTATACAAGACAAAATTGTTTTGGTTTGACTATTCTAATGTTTTAGGCTATGTTTATCCTACATGCTTGGTTCCATTAACCCTAAACCAAGTCTAAGAAGATTAAAAGGTTCTCGTTTAAGAGGTTTAGTAAAGATGTCGGCAATGTTGTCTTGGAGGATACTTTCTCGATTGAAATGTTTCCTTTTGAACATTGTCGCGAAGAAAGTGATGACGGATTTCAATGTGCTTTATGCGAGCATGTTGAGCAGGATTCTTCTTGAGATCGATGGCTCCTTTGTTGTCATAAAGTATCACAATGTCGTTGAGATGAATTCGTAGTCACGAGAGCTTGCTTCATCCAAAGAGCTTGTTGACATGCTTTTCGGTGAGACATATTCGGCTTCGAGTAGTAGAGATGGCTAAAGCCGTTTGCTTTTGCAAACCATGAGGTGAGACAATGTCCAACAAAAGTGCAAATACCACTTGTACTTTTCTATCGACATAATCACCGGCATGATCCGAGTCGGCATACACTATGGTTTCTATACCCGTTCCTTTGGGATACCATAATCCTAAACACGTTGTTCCCTTAATATATCTAAAATCCTTTTAATGCTTCTAAGTGTGATGCCTTTGGGTTTTCTTGAAAGCGAGCACATAGACAAACACTAAACATAATGTCGGGTCTACTAGCCGTAAGATAGAGTAGGCTACCAATCATTCCTCTATATTTAGTGTTATCTACGGATTCACCTTCTTCGTCCTTGGTGAGTTTAGTGTCCGAGGACATGGGTGTTTTAGTTGGTTTGGAATCTTCAAGACCAAATTTCTTAAGCATGTCTTTTATATATTTAGATTGGTTGAAGAAAATACCATCATCTAGTTGTTTGATTTGAAGTCCTAGAAAGAAGTTTAACTCACCCATCATACTCATTTCAAACTCGTCATGCATGATTTTAGAGAAATCATCACATAGCTCTTGACAAGTTGATCCGAATATAATGTCATCAACGATATTTGAACAATAATAATTTGGGATTCCTTTTCTTAGTAAAAGAGTATTATCTACTAATCCCATAGTATATTTGTTATCAATAAGAAAAGTCTTAAGACGGTCGTACCAAGCTTTAGGTGCTTGTTTAAGGTCGTATAATGCTTTCTTGAGTTTGAAGACATAATGTGGTTTCTCAAAGTCGGTAAAACCGGGAGGTTGAGCAACATACACTTCTTCGTTAATAAACCCATTAAGGAAAGCACTTTTAACATCCATTTGAAATAATTTAAAATCATAAGCACATGCATAAGCAAGTAATATTCTAATAGATTCAAGTCTAGCTACCGGTGCATAAATTTCATCATAGTCAATTCCTTCTTGTTGATTATAACTTTGTGCAACAAGCCTAGCTTTGTTTCTAGATACTACACCATTTTCGTCCATTTTGTTTCGAAAGACCCATTTTGTTCCAATTATAGTTTGATCTTTGGGTTTTGGAACTAGTTTCCAAACATCATTTCTAACGAATTGGTTTAATTCTTCTTGCATGGCAATTACCCATGATTCATCTTTTATTGCTTCATTTATGGTTTTTGGTTCAATGGTGGATACAAAACAAAAATGATTACTTTGATTTTGAGCTTGTGATCTTAAGGTTCTTTGATTAAGTTTTTCTATGACCTTTTCTAATGGATGTCTTTTAGATTCTTTTATATTGACAATTTTCTTATTTAATGGTTCATCTTCCTTGTTATTATTAATTTGACTTTCAATTATTTGACTTTCAACTAAGTCATCATCTACCAAAGGTGATGTCTTAGAGGGAGGTGGACTTTCGTCAAATGTTATGTTCAACGATTCCTCGACTATCATTGTTTCTTTATTTAGAATAATGTAAGCTTTACTAGTTTGAGAGTAACCAAGAAATACACCTTCATAAGACTTTGGGTCAAACTTGGTGAGATAATCCTTAGTATTAAGAATAAAACATTTACAACCAAAGACTTTAAAATATCCTAATGTTGGCTTTTTACCTTTATAAAGTTCATATGGTGTTTTGTTTAGGAAAGGACGTATTAGGACTCTATTTAAAATATATGTAGAAGTGTCAACGGCGTTACACCAAAAATTTTGAGGAATGTTTTGTTCATTAAGCATTGTTCTACTCATTTCTTGAATTGTTCTATTTTTACGTTCTACTACTCCATTTGATTGAGGTGTTCGTGGAGCGGAAAAGTTATGTGTTATACCATTTGTATCACACAAGTTTCCAAATTGAGTTTCGTTGTCAAATTCACGACCATGATCCGTTCGGATCGACACAATTTTGACACCTAGAAGATTTTGAATTTTCTTGCTAAGTATTTCAAATTTATCAAAAGCTTCATTTTTGGTTTTCAAAAATAACGTCCAAGTAAACCTTGAGTAATCATCTACTATGACCAAAGTGTATAAGTTGCCTCCATAGCTTCTTATAGCGGATGGTCCAAATAGGTCCATATGTAATAATTCTAGACACTTAGATGTGGACACCATATTTTTAGATTTGTGACTACTATGTGTTTGTTTACCAATTTTGCAAGCGTCACAAAAGTGTTGGTCATATTTTAGTTTTGGTAAATTTCTAACCAATTCTTTTGAAGATAGGTTTAGTATAAGTCTCATATTAGCATGACCTAAGCGTCTATGCCAAAGAGATGAGCTATCGTCTAATGTTGTTAGGCAAAGTTTGTCATTATATGTTTTATCTATTTTCATGACGTATATGTTATTTTTCCTAACTCCTTTAGCTATGGTGATACCATCTTTTAGTATTTTACTACCATTTTCATCAAATAGTACTTTATACTTTTTATCGCATAGTTGGCTAATACTAAGTAGATTAAATCCTAACCTATCCACATGAGCAACATTTTCAATAGTTAGAGAGTTATGAGCAATCGTACCTTTGCCAATGATTTTGCTTTTGAGATTGCTACCGAAGTGACATTACCTCCGTCATACTCTTGGTATGATGAGAAGAGACTTTTGTTGCCCGTCATGTGTCGTGAGCATCCACTATCTTTTATCCATTCATCAGGTTCCAATCCAACTTTCAAGCATACCTAAGAAGCGAATAACTCAAACATTTGGTCCCCAATATCTCATGGGTCCGTTTGGGTTAAACATACCATTTATTTGATTCATGTATGGAAATGATGGATAAGGGTTCCATGGCATGTAATCTGGAGTTTGATATGGTCTAGGAAAGTTTTGATTCCAACCGTTGTGTTGGTAGTTAGGTTGAACGTTGTGGTTGCTCTTAGGAAAGGGGCGTTTGGCAAAGAAGTTTTATATCGTTGTTGAGTGGTTTTGATCTAAATTCATTTTAACAAGTCCTACTCCGATATAATGGTGGTTTTAGTTTAACATTATCATTGGTTTTCTTTGTTACTTTAACAAATTCAAGACGGTCCGTATTGCGAACATTCATTACTGTTTCAAGTACCATGTACCCTTTTAGACAACGGACGGAACCCTTATTTTGGTTCCGTCGTCCGTCTTTGCATCGCAGACAATTTTGATGAATGTTCGTCTTTTCGGCCGCTTTGTTTTGACTCTTAGAGATTAATACTTCATTAAAACCTAGCCCATTCCTGTCTCACGGTGTTTTATGGATTTTAACTATTTCATCGGCAAGAGCGATGTTTTTGTTAAACCTTTTAAATTTAGAATTATTTTCTATTAAAACTTCTTGTGTGAGCTTTAGTTTTTCTATTTCAAGATTAAGCTCTTAACATGATTTACAATCATCGTCATTTGCTTTTCCTTTTTCAAGACGTTTTGCTTTTTCTTTTAACTCATATACCTCATTTTCCAAAAACTCCTTTTTGGTTTTTAGAAATTTATTTTTAGTTATGATTTTTAGACTTAGCTCACATAATTGATCATATTGTTTTTGCAAGGTGTCATCATCTATAGAAGAATAAGAAGAGTCGGAAAGTACCTCATTTGACTCATGTGCCATTAGAGCGATCTCTTCCTTGCTTGATTCTTCATCGTCTTCACTATCACTCCAAGCACCACTTACAAAAGCTCGTTGAGTTTTGCTTTTAGGTGGCTTGGGACATTCTCCTATGAGATGACTTGCATCACCACATCTAAAACACTTTCTTTCACCTTTAATCTTCTTATCATCCCGATCTTTTCGAATGGCTTCTTTTCTTCTCGAGGTTGTCTTACAAACTTTCCTCTTCTTCTAAAGAACTTCTTGAAATCTCTAACGGCCATGGCATACTCCTCATCTTCACTATCGGAACAAGATTCACCATCATCGCTGATTCCGCCTTTGCTTTAAGAGCAACGGATTTGATCTTCTCCTTTCTTCCTTTGATGATCTCCGAATCTTTCTCCATTACCATTTCGTGAACTTTGAGGTTGCCAATTAGCTCGTCTAGTGACATTATTGAGAGATCTTTTGATTCTTCAATAGCGGTCACTTTAGCTCTCCATTTGGGATGGAGTGCTCTAAGAAATTTCCTGACAAAGTTCTTACTACGAAAAGATTCATCAAGTGCTTTAAGTGATGTAATGATAGTGTTAAAACGGGCAAAGCCACAATCAATGGTTTCATCTTCAGGGATAAAAAATTGCTCATATTGTTGAACAAGAAGATCAATTTTGTTATCCTTGACTTGTGAATTACCTTGATGTGTAATAATTAAAGATTCCCAAATATCTTTGGCGGTTTCACACATAAAAATTCTTTTCTAGGTAAAGCATTATAAAGCATCATTTTAGCTTCATTATTTTTAGCAACTAATTTCTTTTGTTCATCAACGGAAATATCCTTTGTTGTAGAACTAAAATCTCCTTTAACAATAATAAACCAAAGATCTATATCTTTTGATTTTACATATGTTTCAAACGGTTTTCCAATAGATAAATCCATTGGTTTCAAAGAGTGGTGGTCTTTGCATAGATTGCCCTTCTTTAAAGTTTTCGTAATCCATGGATCGTTTCAAGTTTATAAAATACAAGTTATTTTAGAAATTCTTGAGCAACGAGGCTCGATACCAATTGTAGAAAACTAGAAGGGGGTTGAATAGTTTACCGATTAAAACTTTGTTTTGAAACTTATTGAAAGATCAATTGATATTGATCTTAAGTATGTTAATGAAATATGCAAGCAATATGTAATAAGTAAGTAAGGAAAGAAATGATCAAACCACAACAAGTTGTTTATAGTGGTTCGCCTACAAGGACTCTTTTTCCTTGCCTACTCCACTCCCGAGTCTCACACTCGAGAGTTTAACTTCACTAGTCAACAAGCTCCTTTCACCGCGGAGAAAACCTTTACACTTCGCTTACACTATTTCCGACACTAAGCTAGATGTCGAGTTCTTTCCAAGGAACAACTACTCCCACACACAATGTATTTTGAGGACTAAAATACTAACCACTCACACTCACAAGATTATGATGGTTTGATACAACAATGAAGTATGGATCAACACTAGATCATACAACACTAAACAAACAAGACTTCCAACTTCTCGTTGAAGCTTGAATATGACTTGATCTTCTTTGCTACAAAAGAGATCACTAATATGATATGAAACCGAGTTAGAAAGGTTAGAGAAGATATGTATGAGAGTATGTTAGAAAGGGATGAGAAACTACTTGGCTTGGCATTGCTATTTATAGCCAAATTGACAGAGCGTCCACGGACCACGGACCCTTAAAAGGGTTCCGCCCGTGTACCAAAATGGTACCGCTTGATCGACGATCAAGATATCAAATCTTGCCTAAAGTCAACTCTATCTAAGTAAGATTGTGCAAGATATGAAGAGTACAAATCTTCACAAAATATCTAATGGAATCTTCCAATGATCTCCATGATGTAATACATGATGTCAAATGTTGTATTACTAATAATAGAAATATGCAAATGCTTAAGTAGTGTTTGGTTTTAAGAACCCAACACATTCTACAAACTACTATCATACATAATGATTAGAGTCATATCAAGATGTTACTAATCATAAATGTAAATGCTTGAATGATGAATATGTTGTTTGAGAAAGCTTGTTTTAATACCTAATAAACTTGACAAGCTTTAAGCTTTTATAAATTAAATTTACTTTTGTCGTTAACAAAACTTAGGCAAAGATCAAAAATATAAATAACGTTTAATGACGATATTTGTATTAACAAAGTGTAAAGCAAACAACAACCTCAGTCTATGTTATGGAAGTAGTGCCTGGACTAAGGAACATAGAAAAGGAAAATATGCTCATGGAGAAACCTTAACATTAAATAACTCACCGTTAACCACTTGAGTTAGCTCAAGTGGCCACCTTGGAGTCCTTAGGGGCTCTTGGGGGAGGGAGGTCTTGAGTTCAAATCCTGCAAGGGTTTGAATGAGGATTTTCCTTCAAGGTAGTCCTTTAATGAAGGGGTTTGGGCACTGTAACCCTGTGTTCGAATCTTGGAAAAGGCAAGGGTTTACCCTTATTAATTGTCGTGCCTTCGGGCGGATTAGTAGGGGGTTTTCCCCCCATCGGGTATTTGAAATAGGCATTTCCGCTTCGAGGGAGCTCTCTAGCGCGGACCCAGTTTAGACAACGTAGTCTAGACCTCCCGCTGTCGAACCGCGACACGAAGTACTTGATAAGAAATGCACCTTTCAAAAAAAAAACTCACCGGACCCTGTTAAACAGAACATAATATAGGTGGAAAATTTGAATGAGCATTTAATCCCTGATGAAATGGAAGAGTCTGATTCGGGAAAAGAAAATTAGGAAATAGTTTTACCAAATAATGAAATTAGGAATTATAGTAATTCATCGGCTATTTCACCTTTTGAGGATTTCAGTGATTTAGATAATAATGATGTTATTGACAAAGAGGAGGTAGGTGTAACAAATAACCACATAGGCCTAACGATTACTACACCTCGTTATTGTGATCTAGGAAGAAAAATAAAAAAAGATGTTCACTGTGTCCTCCATTTCCCATGCATGATAGGCTTCAATTCTTTTCAAGCTTATCTTGATGAACTTCTACCGATAAACTTAATTTCAAGAGAATTCCTTAATTCCATCATAATAGAACAATTGGGACCTAGGAAAAATAACCTAGTTGCGGTAGTTACGGATGTAACTGTGTTCATTGGATACTCTCATTACGTAACTGGTTTCAAAATTTTGGATGACCTAGGAGACTACATTGACAAGGAACTAACCCCAACTATTATTAGGAAATCCTTTCAAACAAGCTAGCAATTTGAAAAATGAAGAATTTATTGGAAGAATTTATTTTGAATAACGTGATGTTACTTATATTATGCCTAACATGATATACATATTACGAAATTTATCTCATGTAGCTTGTAACAAGACATCACCAGTATTGACGATCAACGAAGCCATGAGGAATCATGCACTCGTACGAAAAGCAAAAGGAGTTTTACAAAGGATATTTGGGCTTAGGACCAGACTACAAGAGAAAAGAATAAGTGGTCAACTTGATGACTAGTGGATGTAATAGCTTCCATGAGACACGGTAGAATGGAAGAGATTCGAACTTAAATGACTCATAAATAACCAAACCCGAAATGTTTTTCAAATTTCTTTATTTCTGTTCGAAAACTGTTCATTCTGTTGAGTAGATACGGCGTATCTAGCTTCTGGATACGGCGCATTCCACACCTAGAATTCATACTTTTGTTTATTTATTTGTGTTAGGATTTTTAATTTTTAATTAGACTATCTCTCAGGCTTTTCATATGGCGTATTCCTGTTTTAGGGATACGACATATTCAAGCTCTGACCCGTATAGCATCATCTATACAGGTAGTTCAATTCGGTGTATTTAACCTCATAGATACGCCGTATGAACACTTACATGTACAATATCACTAAGGTAGTTTTGACCTCAGCCTGATCAATACGGCATATCCAATTAATGGATACAGCGTATCGACCTACAGACTTGGACACGAACTTCTTACTTTTATTTCTAATCGACTAACGCTACGAAAGTAGTATTGTATATTTATTTTGGGGATGTTTACAGGTTTGATGAAGTATCAAAAAGGATGGTATACATATTTTTGAAATTTTTATGTGGAAGGTTGTTCGTGCTAGGTCAAGGCCCACCTCTTTTCAAATGAAGAAAAAGTAGATAGCATTTTTATCTTGGAGGATCATACCGAGCAATAATAGGAGAGTTTTCTGTTTCTAATTCCACACTTTTTATGTTTATATATTCACTTGTACAACGAGAGCATTGTACAATTTAAGTGGGGGGAAGTGGATAGAATTAGAATTTTACTTGTCCCGTATTTGCAAAAAAAGACTAAATATGGCTAAAACTTTAAATTTTTTATGTTTTTTTATAAATCATTAGTAGCATAACCCCGCACACAATACCCTTAATTTCTATTGTGAGAATTTAAACCTTTCCGTATACCCAAATTCCATAAAAATATGGGTGTGCTGGTGGATTGATGTAGACTTTAGAACTTAGCTTAGCATATCTATTCGAAACCACCATAATGAGCATTGCATTAGGGAAACCTGGTGTAATCGGATTTAACAATGTAAGAGACAAAATTATTAGGATTAACCAAAACGGCACATGTCATTCATATATGTTTGTTTATCAACTAACTACACTGGTTAGTTGACCACCCGTATAAACCTTTCTTTTACTCTCATCTTTAGAGTAAGATACCCCTAGTATAACCTATTGAGCCTTTATTTTCGTTTGTTACACCACTAAATGTTTATTGTTTCGGTACGTCCTTACATCTTAGCCTGCCGTGTGGATTAAAGTCAATGTTTGGTTGCTAGTTGCTATATGTGTCCCGTGTATATCCTGCGTTTGTGTGAGTTTTTTGTTCGATTATTTTCCAAGAGAGATATTGGTCAGGATAATTGCATGATGCAATGGGAATGTGAGAGTATGTATATCTTGTAATGTTTTGTACTATTACTTTCACTAGTTTTATTTCATTCGAATTTCTATGCGTTTTAAGTTATATCACAGATGGAACATAATTTGTGCTCATAATACCAATTTACACTAAGCACGCTGCACAACATAAACTAACAAAACCAACACCAAAGTATGTTAAGTGAAAGGTTAGTTATAAAATATTTTCATAATGAACCCTGAAGATACATAACCTTGCTAAAGAATGTTATAAATTTAATACCCCCCCCCCTCAAGCTTATGCACCAAACAAGTTCACCATTCCCAACCTAAAGCAACATCAGCAGTTTGATCTTTAGAACCAACATTCACAGTTCTAATCAAACCTGAAGCAACCTTTTCTCTTATTAAATGAACATCTATATCAAAGTGCTTGGTTTTCTATACATGAAAGGATTGGCTGCAATTTGAAGTGCAGACCTATTGTCACAATGTAAATCAACTGGTAACAACATACTAGAAACATTCAAATCTTCCAAAATCTTAAGCACCCACATGACATTACAAGTAGCAAAAGCCATTGACCTATATTTAGCTTCAGGTGAAGATTTGGACAATGTATCATGCTTCTTACTTTTCCAAGAAACCAAGTTATCATTCATGAACACACAATAACCAGATACTGATCTTCTTGTAATAAGACATTTAGCCCAGTCAGAATCAGAAAAAGCTTTTATTTTATAACCACTTTAATTTTTACTAAAAACCAATATCACTCCCATGTGCTAACTTTAAATACTTAAGCACTCTCATTGTAATACCCAAATGTGACTGTAAAGGTGAATGCATATGTTGGCTCAGACAATGAACATCATATGCAATGTCAGGCCTAGTCATAGTCAAATAGATCAACTTCCCTACAAGCTTCTGATAGCTTGTAATATTTTTTAAAAACTTATCATCATCAGACTATTTATGAGCCAAGACAATACTTCCTTTGATTTAAATACAAACTAGTTTTAGTTTTTAAAACTTCAATCCCAAGATCATCCACATATACTAACAAAAATAAAACATTGTTCTCTTTATTTTTAATAAACAAAAAGTGATCATTTTGACTATTTAAAACCAACTTCAAACAAAGCTTCAGTCAGCTTATGTTTCCCATGGCCGGATCTGAGGGTGTGCAGAGTGCACAACCACACAGGCCCCCCGGATTTTTGGGGCCTCCGATGCTACAAAATGCAGGGTTGATTAATACAAGGTTTACCTTAAGTTTAATGACAATGTATTTTTAAGTTCAAGTGACGTTATATAAATGTATCAAAGTATAAGCAATTCATGAAAAAGAACAAAATAGAGTTACAAACCTCATACGGTTGCTGAAGATGATAATCTTAGGAAATATTCATTTTGAACCCTAAGGTTTATAGCTTTTCACATTTTTATCCTGATTTTAAGTTTTAGTCCTAGCTAAGTACAAATAGGTTTACAAAATCTACACTTTTAGCCCAAGTTTAATAAATTTCTTAGTATTAGTTCAATCAGTTCGTAAAAGAACTTTTTTATACATTCTTTATAGAAACTAGTTGATGTTGCCCAATAATATTAATGTGTTGTAATAAATATAGATTTACACATGATATGTCTCTTTTTTGCGGATAATTACCTTATACTGTACTCATATCCCACTCTGACAAAATCGCATATTATATATTTGTTGTGCTTATTGTAATTGTTGTATATTTACCTTTTTAATATAACTATCTTACAAATATTTGATTTTTTCATGTTGTTCAAGAGGCCTATATTTTTAAAATGGCATAGGGCCCTCAAAATCTATGAGACAGCCATGAATTGGCTCCATTGCCTGGGAGCCAGTTTCAAACCATACAATGACTTTTTCAACTTATAGACTTTTTTACTATTTTCTTTGAAATTACCAGGAGGAGGAAGCATATAAACATTCTCATTCAAATCTCCATATAAAAAAGCATTATTAACATCCATTTGAAATTTTTTTCAATCCTTTTGAACTGCTAAACTTAACAAACATATGACAGTCCCTATTTTAACCACAAGACTAAATGTTTCTTCATAATCAATTCTCTATATTTGACTAAAACCTTTAGCTACTAATCTAGCTTTATATCTTTCAATCTCACCATTGGCCTTGTATTTTATTCTAAAAACCCATTTACTACCTATTGGTTTTCTCCCAAATGGTAATTCAGCTTCAACCCATGTATCATTTTCATATAAAGCATGTATTTCTTCATTCATAGCATTTACCCAATTAATATCCTTAGAAGCCTCTTCATAAGAAGTAGGTTCGGATGACTTGTTCAAATTAGACACAAAATAACAGTTATCAACACTTAGCAAAGTATGATTAGCACATCTATTTAACCCATATCTCACTTTAGAATCTAACACATAGTCATTCAACTTAGCAGGCAGTTTAGAAGATCTTTTAGATCTTCTATGACTCACTTCATCTGCTTGACTCTCAAAAATATTTTGAACACTAGGAACCTCAGAACTAGAACCAACATTTCCCTCAGAATTAATCATATCACTTAAAGGAGTTGCAGAGCCTGCATCATTTTTAGGTTGATGTGAAACACTCTCAAGAGCTTGTTGTTGTATATGTTCCACATTCTGGGTTGATAAGTGTTCATAGCCCCATCTAGTTGATGATCACTACCATCTCTACCAATAGATGCAGTTCCTTATATATTATCATCATTGGGAGCACGGACAGAAGTTTCATATGCAGGTTTAGACTCAGACTCAACAAAATAAAAAAAGTTTAAACTTGTTACTTCAAACTCAGGCTCAGAAACAACATTGTGACCCATTTTGTAAGAAAACATAGTTTTAGAATTAAAATAGACCTATTTTTAAGACTCAACAGTTTATATGCCTTTTTTTCACTTGCATATCCAATCAAAACACACTTTTCAGAGTTAGTGTGCAGGGTGTGGTGAAGGATTTTCCCTCGCCACATCAGCTCCACATCAGCTTTTTCTCTCTCCAAAACTTTTTCCTTCAACTTTCCCTCAACCATTGCAGCACCTTCTCTCTCTTTCATCAATTTTTCTTTTATCATTTAAAAGTACCCTCAAAATACAAATACACACTCACAATATACACACAACAAATAAATTATACACACAAATTAATGAAAAAAAGGTTTTTCTCTCTCTCTTTTGGGCGGGACTAAAGTGCCGCAAATGATTTTTTTTGTTTTGCTGCAACTTTCCAGTGAGTGGGGTGTGGGATTTTCTTATTGCCGCTAGTTTCCTTCAAGTTTTTCCTTGGTGCACCCTACACCCTTAGAAGAAAACTTTCAGACCCTTTTACCACATCAGCAAAACACAAGCATCCAAAACTTCTTAGTGAGACAGATTAGGTTCCCTATTATAGACCATTGAAAAATGAGACTTGCTATTTAAATAGAGGAAGGAAGCCTGTTTCTCAAGTATGAAGCAGTTAGAAACAATCAGACCAAAACACAAGAGGAATCCCCCCTGAAACTTAAGACTTCTAGCTACATTAAGCAGATATATGTGTTTTCTTTCAGCAACGTTGTGGTGTATATGCACAAGTAGTTTAATGTATAATACTCATAGTGTTAACAAAATCTGACATCTTATGATTAACAAACTCTGTACCATTGGTTTGTTTAAACAAAACAACACTTATAAAACATTATATTGTGCATAATTTAATAAAGTTTATATATGCTTGCCTATGTTTAATTATTTTTGATCGTTTATGTTCATTTAACGTTCGTTTAATGTCTTAATGAACGAACATAAACAACTAATTTTCTTAATAAACGGACATGAACAAGAAAATCCGTCCGTTTAAGCGTTCGTGTTCATTTATTTGTCTGGTTAAAATTAAATGAACGAACATGAACAAAGCTCCATTCGTGTTCGTCCGGTTCGTTTACAGCCCTAGGTATGAACCTAATAAAATACTATGATACCCATCAAACTTTCAAATTTTAGCTTGATATCATACTTTTGCTTACGTGGCATGACCGGCAACCGGCTATACCAGTTAAATTGCATATGCGGATTTTTTTTTTTTAATTTTTAAAAGTTCATTACATGAAATTAGCTATTTCAAAAACCCATCAAACTTTGTCAAATGTTTTAAATACTCATCAAACTTTATCAGATGTTCACTTACCAGACATGAACCCAATCTGACGTGGATTATAACGGTTTAAATTTATGACGTGACATGTACATTTGTCGCTGACTTGAATTTTGGAGGTAAATACAAGTTTTTTGTTGATATCAATACAAAACAAATAAAGTTTGATGGAATTATAGTATTTTATTGAATTTATAACTGATATGTGAACATTTAAAAAAAATTATTGCTATTAGATGTCATTAACCCTTAGAGCACTAGCAATCATAACTCAAGTTATTCCTTAACATCCTACAAAGTCAGCGCCACATCAGCTTTAACATTTCACCTTAACTCACCCAAAAAACACCCATAAGAGCATCCCCAATAATAACTCAGGTTATTCTTTAACATCTGTCACGTCAGCGCCACATCAGCTTTAACATTTCACCTTAACATCCCAAAAAAACACCCACAATCATAACATCCCAAGTTAAACTTTAACATTTCATATTTTCAATTTCAACCCCTAAACTAAAACAAACACTTCATTTATTAAAAAACATAACCTTAACTTAAACATATTACAATACCAAATATAAAATAACTAAAGAAAATTACAACGAAAAAAAAATAACAAAACATAGCAAATACTTATTCATCATCGTCGCTCTCTTGTTGTTGTTGATGTCATTCAAGATGCTTCTACCAAACATGCTCCATAAGGTCCTGTTGGAGTTGGGTATGTGTTTGCTGGTCGTGTATTTCTTTTGCCTTACGACGGTGAGTATCACATCTTTCGACCCATCTTCGTTGCCTCAAACGTGCTGACGGATCCACCCACACTTCGTTATAGTCACGTAATGCAAATTTTTGATCTTTTATAATCTTGTTATACAAAATAATGCAAGAATACATGATTCTACGTATCGTGACAATTTCCCATTGACGTGTCGGTTGTTGTAGTATACCCCAACGGCCTTGAAGCACACCAAAAGCACGTTCAATATCCTTTCGGACACTTTCTTGTTTCCTTTTAAAGTACGTATGTTTTTCGTCAGTTGTTGCCGAGAAGGATTTGACGAAAGTTGCCCACCGTGGATAAATTTCGTCGACCAAGTAATACCCTGCTCATACCTAGTTCCATTGACCATATAAGGTGCTCTTGGGGCATTGTCAGAAAGAATGTCGTCGAATAACGGAGACTGGTCTAAAACATTAATATCGTTATTCCCCCCCACCATCCCAAAAAATGCATGCCAAATCCATAAATCTTGAGAAGCAACAGCTTCAAGCATAATTGTTGGGTATTCTTTTTTATCACCCCTACCAAATTGCCCTTGTCAAGCCACTGGACAACTTTTCCATTCCCAGTGCATACAGTCAATGCTACTAAGCATTCCCGAAAAACCATGACACTCTTCATGTTGTTGATAAAGTTTTTGAATGTTGGCCCATTTTGGTTTTCTTAAATACTCCGGCATAAACAAATCAATAACGCATTTGTTAAAATTATCAAGACAATCTTTTGAAGTACTCGCACCCATTTGCAAATATTCATCAAATGAATCGGGTGTGGTGCCGTAAGCCAATTGGCGTATGGCAGACGTAAACTTCATTAGAACACTTAAACTCATTCGACCCGTACAATCGGGTGTTTTCCTAAAGTAATTAAAATGATCTGGAATATTATCGGAAGTATAAGATTCAATACCTTCGACTATTTGCAGGAATAGTTTCCGACTCATACGAAATCTTCTACGAAAATTCCGGTTTGAATACTTACAACCTTCAATGAAATAGTCGTTACGCAGACGTTCTTCTGCAATATCGCGTTCACGATATATATGGGTACGAGCAGGAGTTGGAGGTTGAGATGCTTCTTCTTGTTCCAACTGTTGCTGATACTCATACGCGGACGCCATAAATTCAAAGTCAGTTTCGTCATCAACGTCTGACCATTGCTGAGGAAATTCATCAAATTGATTCGGATCCATTATATTTGAATTATGGAAGTGTGAGAGGAAGTATATAAATTGTGAATTTGTATTATGGAAGTGTGAAAAAAATGGTGTTTTAGTTGGGTATTTATAATGGTAAAAAATGTTTTTGAATTTTTTTTTACTAAAACTAGCCGTTAGGGTCTAAAATGTAATTTTTTTAAAATCCCAACGGTAACTAGCCGTTAGAGGGGGTGTTTTGTAAAATTTTTATTTTTTTATGCAACTTAATGCACTTTAAGTGCCCAACGCAGCCCAAATAATGCAGCTTTAACGCCTTCCATGCATCGGCCAACGCCGGTTAACGGGCAATAACGCCCAATAACGCCGGATCTGGCGTTGGTTGATGGAGATGCTCTAATCATAACATCCCAAGTTAAGGTTTAACATTTAATATTTTCAATTTCAACCCCTAAACTAAACAAACACTTCATTTATTAAAAAACATATCGTTAATTTGAAAACATATTACAATACGAAATTAAAAAAAAAAAAAGAAGTTACAACGAAATAAAAAAAGACACAGAAAATTAAACGTTACAACATAAAGGAATGACGAGAATACAATCTACTGACGAGGTTGCAAGTTATATTTTTTGATGATTCGGTCTTTTTCGTCATTAATCCAAGCCACAACGTTTGGATCTTTGCCATCAGTGTCAATCATCAAAAATTTCATCTCTTCCAACCTTGTTATTGTTTCATCTTTGACTTTTTGGGCCCGATATGCCGCTTGGGCGGTTTCACGTTTGATACGATCCTCGTTTGCCATAGTTTCGGTGAATTGACTTGACGAGCTCGTTCCTCTAGTACTCGCTCCCCCCAGTACTTGTCGTGCTCTCGGATCTTGCTTTCTTGGAAGCATTTTTTTCCCATGGGGCGTGGTTGTTCATCATGACCAAACAAAGCCTCGTTTGTTTGGCTTGGGACATCGACGGTTAAATCAACCGGATCCAGCGTGTCTCATTTCTTATGCTTACGCAAAACCTCCCAAGCATCATCGAGCAAGCGGTCGATTTGTGCTCCTCACGATACATTTGCTTCGCCCGTTTCATGACATCCATCTCACTTTCCCGATTCTCTGTCCCGTTCGCGACGTTTGAAAAACCGTTGAACTTTGTGCAACAGTGGTTCAACGTTTTCCACTTGCTTGACATCATATCCTTGTTGCGTCATTGAAAATTGAGTCTATTGAACTCATTTGTGACCCGATACCAAAACGTATATTTGGGTTGTGCACGCCCGACTATCGGATCCTCCGTTAGGGGGAGGGGTAATTTGATTTTTTTTAATCCGGTTAACGGCCGTTATAGGGATAACTTGGGCATGTTAACGCCAGTTTAACGCCGATGATGCATTGGTTAACGTCGGATAACGCCGGGATAACATGGGGGGGGGGGGGTTTGAACGTTGCAAGTGCTCTTATAAAAAATCTAGAATATATAAGAAAAAACCATGAACGTAGTTCAACTTGTTTGTAATGCTCATAGATTTTAAATGTTTTTATTTTGAAGGTTCTTATGTAAGAAGGTTCTAAATAATGGTCTTTGGAACTTCAACATCTAGAAGGATGTAAAATCTAAATCTTCCTTGGACCTAACACCAGATTACCAGAATGTTGTCGTACGTTAGTCTAAAGTGTTTTATTCCTTTTTATCGACTTTTTATATCATATAGGTCAAAAATCAATATGTTAATTATTTTAAAGTTTGATATTTTAATGATAACTATAAGGGGTGAGTTATTAAATACTGGTACCATTTTTTTTATCAGAACGTGCTCACCCTGCACCCAGCGCGCCCACATCCCACATGCAACTTTGTCAATTTTTTTTTTTCTTTTTAATTTGATTTGACCCACATGCAACTTTGTCCTGCTTTTTATTTATTTATTTTTTATTTTTTTTATTTGATGTGTATAGTTTATTTTGTATGATATATTAATTTGTGTAGTGTTTTTATATGTATAGTGTATTTATTTGTGTGATATATTTAATTTGTGTAGTGTTTTTAACTTTTTATATGTAGAGTATTTATTTGTGTATTGTTTATATTTAATTAAACAATAACAATAAAACATTTTATAAACTTTTTTTACGTTACTTTTTTTATAAACTTTTTTTTATAAACTTTTTTATAAACTTTTTTTATAAACCTTTTTATAAACTTTTTTTTATAAACTTTTTATAAACTTTTTTTATAAACTTTTTATAAACTTTTTTTATAAACTTTTTTTTATAAACTTTTTTATAAACTTTTTATAAACTTTTTATAAACTTTTTTTATAAACTTTTTATAGAATTTTTATAAACTTTTTATAAACTTTTTTATAAACTTTTTATAAACTTTTTATAAACTTTTTATAAACTTTTTTTTATAAACTTTTTTATAAACTTTTTTTATAAACTTTTTATAAACTTTTTTTATAAACTTTTTTTATAAACTTTTTTTTATAAACTTTTTTTTTATAAAAAGTAACATAAAAAAAAGTTTAAAAAAATAGTTTATAAAAGAAAGTTTATAAAAAAAAGTTTACACAAAGTTTATAAAAAATTTATAAAAAGTAACGTAAAAAAAGTTTATAAAAAAAGTTTATAAAAAGTGACGTAAAAAAAGTTTTTAAAATGTTTTATTGTTATTGTTTAATTAAATGGAAACGATATACAAATAATAACACTATACATATAAAAACACTACACAAATTAAATATACCATACAAAATAAACTATACACATAAAATCAAATCAAATAAAAAAAAAATAAAAAAAAAGACAAAAGTGAGAGAGAGAAGGAGGGCCCCACATGAAAAGGACGAAATGGCAATGTAAGGGTAGACCCCGTATTCAATCCTAAGGGTAGACCCCGTAGGAATAGTGTGTCCCAACTATAATTATCAAGAGGCACAGAACATAAGTGTTAAAAAAATTACTGTACTATAGTTTTGTTTTTATTTATGATCGAGGGTCTTTAAGATGTGTGTCTAATTTTATCAAGAGTACCATCGGGGCATTGTCCCAGTTGTATCGCTTCATAATGTTTGTTTATTGATCAAAGAAGGTTTTGTGAAAATAAGAGTTAATATACAAATATGTTATTAAATAAAAAAAAAAATCGTTTAAGTTACTAAACTTTCATTTTGTTCATTTAGAT
The DNA here is from genome assembly GCA_022545495.1 of Chrysanthemum lavandulifolium. NCBI lineage: Eukaryota > Viridiplantae > Streptophyta > Magnoliopsida > Asterales > Asteraceae > Chrysanthemum > Chrysanthemum lavandulifolium. The sequence continues at coordinate 302,125,676 of CM040238.1, read as the reverse complement.
TACTGAATTTATAGGAATCAGTTTTTAGTGTTGATAGAAGTGATTTAATCATATAATTTTGGATATGTTAAGTAACATAAATGTCATGTTTTTACAAGTTCATTGTTGTTTATAAATATTTTTTATAAGTTCATTGACCTCAAATGTCACGTGTTTATAAGTTCGGTAACCTAAGTGAACAAAAATAAAAGTTCAGTAACTTAGGCGAACTTTTTTGAAAAATTTAGTAACATATTTGTATATTACACAGTGGAAATAAATCATGGGTTCAAGTCACTGAAACAGATGTTGAGGTTAAGTCTTTGAGGAATGATCGGTCGGCACCCAAAAGGGTGCACGGTAGGGTGGTAATTTTCGACAAGATACGATAAACGACACGAACACGACATGAAGTTAAACAGGTTTGGGTTGAGGATAAACGGGTTTGGGTCCAAAACGGGTCAACCCGTGAACCCGTTTAAGTATATAAGATCTTAAAAATAAAATATATAACCTGGTTTTTATGTTGAATGTGGATTAAATGTATTTTGTTATTTACTTAGTATGAGTGAATTATAATTTTATAACTTAGATATCATGAAAATTGACGCTTATAATTCAGAAAATTGTTGCATACTTATTTCTATGTTATTCTTATCATATTTTAGATCCTTATATCATTTTTTGCATTTAAACTAGTTAAATCGACAAACCACCAGCTTTGTTCACTACTTGACCTATTTACTTAAATGGGTTAAACGGGTCACAAATGGGTTACACATGTTATCCAGGTTTGGGTTAGGGCTGAGTTTCTTGACACGGTTAGTAAATGGTTCGTGTTTGGATAAAGGCTATACTAACCCGCCAACACACGAACCCGAATAGGTTAACACGAACATGATTCGATTGCCACCCCTAATGCACGGGTGAGAGTTATTAAGAGACGTAAAGATGTGTCTGATATTATGTCTAAATATCATTGTCAACATCTTGTTGGTTGCATTTAAGGGATTCATCATTTCATAAATCAATAATAAGCAGGGCACAAAATTTAGCATATCTTTAGACTAATGATGAACCAACCTATTTGGGGTCACCCCGCCACCTTAGCGTCACTCTCTAAGGCCAAACATATGATCCTAAGCCTGTAGTAAGATGGCCTAAATCACAACAAAAAAAATACCCTAAAAAATTAATTTATAAAACACTCATACACACAAACCATGCAACCAAGTAAGGTTGTCTGGCCGATAGAATTGAGCAAAAGTTCGCGGGGAGGGTGGAGGCTTCCATATGGCTAGACCGACCAAGAGGCTGGGTCGCCATTACGAGTAGTCTTATGTTTTATGGTTAACGGAAATAAATCTCTTTAGCCTCTTTATAATCATGATATCTAAGTTAATTTTTTATTAATTGATTTACGGATCTTTAACTAATAATCAAGTCATCTTAATAGTCAATTGGTATAACTTTTAGTAACTAATACATAGTTGGTGTGGATTATATAACTTCTTCTGAAAAAGTAAGTTAACACTAAATCAGAAAGATGAAATTTGTAATGTATGCATATTAATAAATATTGAATAATCATTTCAACAATAACATAAGATACAACTAGATCATTAGTCTTTAAATAATTAAAAGCCGGCTAACTTTACTACTATATGAATGAGTGTGACTAGTCATCTTTGGCTAGGCTTCTAGATGAAATGCAAGGTGACAATTCCATTAAACTTAATAAGAAGTGTGTTTTTATGTGTCTAAGTAACATATAACAAAAAGATAAATACATGCTAATCCATAGTTAAATTTAATTTGTTTGAGACTAGAAAAGTTATTTAGTTAATGTTAACAACCATTTTGTAATCGCATGTTTAACTTTTCGTTGACTTAAGCATAATATATGAAAGTCAATGTCCCGGTTTACTCAACAACACATTCATAAAAGTGTTCATCTGCATCAATGTACACGGCTACTCTAGTTTTAAAGTTTGTTATTTCAAAATCAAGCAAGCTATATTTTTATGGGTTTTGCTAACATATGCCCACCATACCGATATTATGAATCTATGATGCATTTATTAAACACACGATTTCTGTAAAAATGCATTTATTAGATATCAACCGAACCTATAAATAACTTAAAATAAATTTGTATTCTCATTTTATTTAGCAATAAAACGATATCATCTGTCACAAAATCATACACTTAAATACTAAGCTCACTCAAATTTATTGTGAGTTAATTTTTTTTTTTTTTTTTTTTTTTTTTTTTTTTTTTTACTTTTAAGTCATCAATGGCACATCCCACTAAGCTACATTTTTGAAGAAAATAACTCAAAATGTGATGTACGTGCAATTTAAAACGTGCCTAAACACATGTTAGACAAAAAAAATTAACACTAGGGCCACTATTAAAAGATAAGAAATAATATAAAAAGAATGGATCCATGAAAAACACGAATAATATAATACGAGTAGTCAAAAAGGGTGGGAGGACCATTAACTATCTTATATAAATCGTGTTAAATTGCAAATTCTTTTTTCAACTCAATTTTTTGTGCAAACTACTACTACAACCACCATTATTCTTCATAGCCGATCAGCAGAAAACCTAACAAGAAATGAATACGTATTCATATTTAGTCAGATCATCCTCTCAGTATCGTAGACGACTAGGCAAGAAGCCTACTTGCTCGCGACGTTGTTTTACTATGGCAAAGCAACAGAAGACAAGATTCTATATTCTAAGACGTTGTATATCGATGCTTATGTGTTGGAATGATAAGTATGATTAATGTTTTATAGCATCAATGTTTGATCCAGTTTTGTAAGAGAATTAGGTTTTTGTTAGAAGATATGTAAGAAAGAGTCATTTTCTTTATTGTACATATGTGATATGAAGAAATTTATGAATCAGAGAATGATAATATCTGTGAACATATGATTATATGTGTGATTTAAAGTAGTGAAGATTCTTGTATGAATCATGCTCTTGTGCTACCATTCTTGGCTGTAAATGTGTAGTTGACCTGGTTAAAGTGAGTCTATTTGAGAAAACGGGCAATCCCAACGGCGCCAACTGAACATTTCTTGAAGCTGATCATTGGGGAAGGGTCAGGCTTAATTCGTCGATTTGAAAAGATTGCATGTAAATATGTAACTTTTAGATCAATAAATAGCTTTTCATTTTTACAGAATACTTATCATATTCATATTCTCCTCTTTTTAATGATTGATATGGACGGGCTGAATATATCGGTGCATTTCTGATATGAAATTAGACTAGTTCAAAGATATATACGTGGACTGAAACCTAAGTTTTGTTTCTTTACACTAATTTTCGTTTATGCTTTTCATTTTCTGTCCCATTTGCTTTTTTATTTTTATTTTTATTTTTATTATTATTATTCTTTTTTTGTAATTAATACTGCATTTTGCATTGTCACTTCTTTGACGATTGATCAAACCCGTTACCATCGTGTTACCATCAATACCATATCCCACCAAATAAAGACCTTGCAAAAACCTGACACCACTTGCAATAATTGGTCTTTAACACGGCTTCTTCACAATAACTTGATGTTCGAAACGTGTTTCATCGATGACTTGACAAATGATTGAAAATAAACGTTCTAGAACAAGACAAAAAGACACGGCCTTTCTGGTCGATAGTCTTGTGACTCTTGTCTAGTTTGTGAAACTCCAATGTATTAAATCTCATTATGTTCAAAATATACATAAAAAAGCTAATAAATCACACAAGTTACTAATGCAACGCTGACTGGATTGAATTTTTTTCTAACCAGTTGTCGTCACACCAATAACATAATATTAATATTAACTTATCCAACCAACATGACTTTACTATTTAAGCTATCCAATTTTTCTTTCTACTACCAATGTGGGATTAAAAAGAACTTCCTACCAAGAAAATGCATCGACCATTTAGACTATTCATTTACTTTTTTTTATCCATCTCTACTCAGACTCAACTTCAACTACCTTTTTGTCATGAACCTATACAATTATTAGTCCAGGTGATAATATTTAACTAAAACACCCCTTTATGGCAAACCAAACCTCTTCAAATTAAATGCAGGTTCTATTATTACTTTTTTTTTTTTTTTTTCCCAATTTTAATTTGACACAAACACACAACTTTCATATAAGCACTTGTTACTTGTTAGTATTTAAAAAAAATGGCATTCTTTAAAATGACAATGAGAGGCGCATTGGTTTGTTATGTACATAGACTCGAACATTATTTATATCTAGGAGACTTTGAACCATGGTCATGGAACATTCTATGTGCCAATATGCCAAGTGAGAAGCATGGAATTGAGTTAGGCTACAAATTCAGTGATTTGTCAATAGTCTAGGGCTGAGCATCGGGCCGAAACCGACCCGTCCTGACCCGATCCCGACCCATCCCGAAACCGACAAGGTTGAAAATTTTAACCGAATCCCGACCCGATTTTAGTTTGGGTAATCCCGAATCCCGACCCGAGTCCCGAAACAAACCGCTTTATATGGTTTTCTTTGTGTTATCCCGAAACAATCCCGACCCGACCCGAGTCCCGACAAGGCTGAAAACCCATCCCGAGTCCCGCCCCGAGTCCCATTTTATTCAATGTGTACCGAATAGTTAAAACTGCTGTAGTTGTTACAACATTTATAATTAATCAACTTGTTATAAAAATCAAGAAAATATAAGCCAAAACCATGTACAGATCAACTAAACCTGGTCCAACTTGTTTGTACTGCTCATAGATTTTAATGATTTTTATTTCGAAGGTTCCTATGTAAGAAGGTTCTAAATAAAATGGTCTTTGAAACTTAAACTTCTAGAAGGATGTCAAAATCTAATCTTCCTTGAACCTAACACCAGAATGTTGTCGTACGTTAGTCCCAAGTGTTTTACCCTCTTTAACGACTTTATCGTATGGGTCAAAATCAATACTCCATCCATCTGTTCTAAAATTATTGTCTTGCGACAAAGAACACATAGTATAAAAAAAGTGATACCATTACATTCTTCAACCAATCAAACTATAATTATTAAGAAGCAATGACATAAGTGTTAAAAAAAAACTTGTGAAGTGTTGTTTTTATTTATGATTAAGCGGCTTTAAGATGTGTGCCTAATTTTGTCAGGGGTACCATCGGGGTGTTGTCCCAGTGGTATCACTTCATATAGCAAATGTTTGTTTATCAGTCAAAAGAGGTTCTGTGAAAATAAATCAAGGGTTCAACATAAACTTTTAAATACATGTCACCGAAACAAACGCTTATTGCTTGAGGCTAAATCCTTGAGGAATGGTCTGTCGGCACCCAAAAGAGTGTACGAGTGATCGAGAGCTTCTCTAAGGAACCTTTATGAAACTTCTATGAGAAAAATAATTGCGAGACCCAAAGATGTGTCTTTATGTCTAAACATGAATGACAACATCATGCGGGTTGCATTTAATGGATCTATCATTTTCAGAAATTAATAATACACTGACACACAAATTTAATCACAAAATTTAGTATATCTTTATGTCTTATGGTTAACAAAAATATACCTCTTTAGCCTCTTTATAATCATGATATCTAGGTTATTTGTCTTCATTAATTGCTTTACAGATCTTTAACTAATACTCAAGTCACTTTTCTTACTATCTTATAATAGAGGGATGCATTTCCCTCATATTAATTATTTTAAGATTTCCTAATATAAAATTTAAGCAAATACACATACCAAAGTTTTGTGTACAATTAATTTATGCACAACCATGTATATTAAACACCTACAATTAATACTGTTCTTCAATCACCCCTTTACACAAAAATACAACAATTTTACCACATAGTACAATATAATCAAGCTACTACTCACTTATTGTATAAATCCAATAACCCAAACACTTAAAACACCCGCATAAAAACAAAACTACGCAACTTAAAGGACCAACATGTACAACTTGAAAGACTTGGTTAAAGTTACCCAAATATAAAATTCTCACCATCTATAAAAGGCATTGAATGTGGAAAATATAAAATTAAAAAATATTTATCGCCACAAATTTTATTACAGGGTACCCGCCGCCGCATCGCGCGGGTACCCTGCTAGTAGTATCTAATACATACATGGTTGGTGTGGATTATATATAACCTCTTCTGAAAAAGTAAGTAAACACTAAATCAGAAAGATGAAATTTGTAATGTATGCATATTGATATATCTTAAATATTCATTTAACATTAACATAAGATACAACTAGATTATTAAACTTAGAATAATTGAAAGCCGGCTAACTTTACCACTATATATTAAATGAGTGTGACTAGTCATCTTTGGCTAGTCTTCTAGATGAAATGCAAGGTGACCATTAACTAACTTATATAAATTCATACACTAGCGTGCTCTATTGCAAACTCATTTTCATTGTGCTACTACTACAACCACCATTATTCCTCATTGCCGATCACCTGAAAACATACAAGAAATGAATACGTATTCATATTTGGTCAGATCATCCTCTCAATATCGTAGACGACTAGGAAAGAAGCCTACTTGCTCGCGACGTTGCTTTACTATGGCAAAACAACAGAAGACAAGATTTTATATACTAAGACGTTGTATATCGATGCTTATGTGTTTTTTTTTTTTTAGAAAGGCAACATATATTAAAGGAACCAAACAAAGACAAATTACACAAGAAATGGCATCCCATCTCCTCAACAAGTTAATTAAAGAGAATAGGACCCAAGAACAAAACATAACAAATAACAAACTAGAATGACCAAAATTAGAACTTGGGGACACTAAAGCAATCCATGACTGACAAATCCAAACACTATACTCACCACAGACCCACACCAACTATAATAATATATAGCCAAGAATAGCCAAATGGGGACCAAGCCTACTGATGCAACTATCTTGATAAATCCATCTATTATACCTTTCACACATTGTAGAAGCCATCCACAACTAGATACCCACTGACAAAAACTAAAAATGCGACACTTGAAATATAGACCCACCGCACACTAGAATATCGGTAACTACCCATAAGCGAGTTCACTTAAAGTATTGCGCACCACCTGTAACTCCGAAATAGCGACATTGCAACGACCATCGTGATCGAACCTTAACTGTCTTCACTAAATTTATTGCGGCAAAAATGTATCTCGAACCGTAATTCATAATCGAGTTCACTTAAAGTATTGCCCCACCTGTAGCTCCGAAATAACGGCATTGCAACGACCACTATGACTTAACCTTAACCTGTCTTCATCGAATTTATTGCAAGCAAAATGTATCTCGAACCATAATTTATCTCGGATCATCGTTGTCGTACCTTGAATGGTTCCCATAACCATTGTTGCCAATCTAACTCTTTGTATTTATTCGATCTTCTCACAATCCATTCGAAGCTTTTGAGTTGGATATCTTGAACAATCTTATTAGTACTTGATACTTTTTTACCGAACACACGTGCATTTCTTTCTTTCCAAATGTAGTAACCGGAAGTCCAAATAACCGCTTGCCAAACACGAGTAAGAATACCGGAAACATTAACACCTCCATTGGATGAAAAAAATTCATCAATAGAAAAGGCATTAACGTTCCCCACATTCCACCAATTGAATATTTTTTCCCACACACTCATCGCTAAATCACAAGTGACCAAGCTATGATTGCAAGTTTCCACAATATTATTGCAACTAGGACAAAGAACCGAGTCCAAATCAATTCCCCGCCTATCTAGCTCCACTCGAACCGGAAGTCTACCTTTTAGTGCTCTCCACACAAATATGTTAACTTTCCTAGGCACCAATTTATTCCAAATCGTCTCTTGACCTCCACTTTCCACATGTAAGATCTTCTCTTCCACCAATCTAGCAAGCTCTTTAACCGTAAATTCGCCGTCTTCGCCAAGCGTCCACCTCCATTTATCCCTACAATTAGAATTAACCACAACATTTTGCATAACACCTAAAAACTCATCGAACTCCCTATTCACTCTACCGCTAATGCTTCTAACCCAATCCCATTCCCAACACCACACATCATTAACCCATGACCCTTTATCCCCCACACAACCCTCCTTCCGCCTATCTAAATGATACAATCTAGGAAATCTATCACAAAGTCTCCGATTATCGACCCACCTATCTATCCAAAACTAATATCCTCCGTCCCCACCTCCCCAAGAAAGAAGAGATAAACTCTACTCCCGATCCTCAATATCCTCTCCTATCCGCACAATATCATTCCAAACCCTCCACCGACCCCCTTACCCAAACCCCTAACCTCTCCCAAACCGCCGCTATTCCGTGAATACTCTTAATCACCCTAACCCACAAACTCCCACCTCTCTCCTAAACCTCCACCACCACTTTCCCAATAACGCCAAATTTTTGCCTTAACGACCCAATATTTAGACCCCAACCCCAAATGATGCAAGCACCAATCCCATTTGACCCAAGAAATTTTTTCCCTCCCAACCCTCCCAAAAGAAGTTTTTCCTAATTCTCTCAAGATTTTTTATCACACTCAAAGGCACGCGAAACATCGAGAAATAATACAATGGCAAGCTTCCGAGAACCGATTTAACCAATGTAAGACGACCCCCAAACGACATCGATTTCGCTTTCCAATCCGATAATCTATTTTTGAATTTCTCCACCACGGGCCCCCAGGAGCTAGCTCGCCTCAAGTTTTCACCAATAGGTAACCCCAAATAAGTGAACGGGAATTCTCCGATTCCACACCCCATCCAACTCGCCATTTCTGCCATTTCCCCTTCGTTGACTCCAATACCGTAAATTTTACTCTTATTATAATTTACCTTTAAGCCGGACACCTCCTCGAAGCATTTGAGTATCCACATAAGTGATTTAGCATTCTCTTTATTCCATTCTCCAAAGAATATAGTATCATCTGCATATTGTAGATGAGAAACCTTGATTTTATTCGCACCTACTACAACTCCTCTAAATATACCCTTTTCCACCGCCTCGGTAACGATCGCGTTAAGACCCTCTGCCGCCAGAATAAATAAAAAGGGAGATAGCGGATCGCCTTGTCTGACCCCCCTTTCAAGGCCAAACTCCTCAGTTGGAGATCCGTTGACCAGAATGGACATGGATGACGACCTAAGGCAAGTCTCCACCCACGTACACCATTTTTCTCCGAATCCCATTATTTTCATTATATTTAACAAGAATCTCCAATTGATGCTATCGTACGCCTTCTCAAAATCCACTTTGAAAATTAATCCCCGTTCTTTCTTTTTCTTTAAAAAGTCCATTGTTTCATTTGCTATAAGTACCCCGTCAAGGATAAACCTACCTTTTATAAAGGCGTTTTGAACTTCCCCCACCACGTTCCCAACCACACGTTTAACCCTTTCCGCTAACATTTTTGCAATAATTTTATAGTAACATCCGATAAGGCTAATAGGACGAAAATCACCAAGACCTATGGGATCCGCAACCTTAGGAATAATGGTGACGAAAGATGCATTACACCCCCTTGATATTTCCATTTTAGCCCAAAACCATTGAATCGCCCTAAGAAGGTCCGGTTTTATGACCTCCCAAGCTTTCTTGATAAACTTAAAATTAAAGCCATCGGGCCCCGGCGCTTTCTCCCCCCCACATCCACATAAAGCTTCCCATACTTCCTTTTCATTGAATCCCGTCTCCAACATACGAGCCTCCTCCCCTGAGATTTTCTCCACTTTGCCGCTACAAAAGATCGGACGAGACACCCCTCCTTCTGAAAACAGTTTTTTATAGTGTCTAGCCATCTCTTCTTTGATTATTTTAGGCTCCTCACACCACACCCCATTAACCACAAGCCCTCTTATATTACATCTGTTGTTTTTCCTCCTTATGTAAGAGTGGAAGAATTTTGAGTTTTCATCGCCTTCTATATCCCACCTAATTCTTGACTTTTGCCGAAGCATGTTACTGTATTCATTTTCCTTATTCACCCATTGATTTCTAGCCTCTAACCACGAGTTCCTCTCACTGTCGGTCAACGCTCTATTCTCCGCCTCTAACTCCCATCTCATTGCTTCGACTCTTAGCTTTTCCATTTTCTCTTTATGTCCACCAAACCTATCCTTACTCCACACCTTAATACTTGCCTTGACATTTTTTAGCCTATCCCGAAAAATACAATCCGGCCGTGAACTCCTTACCTCCTTCGTCCATGCTTCCTCTACAACTCGAAAGAAATCTGGTTCCTCCAACCAAATATTAAAAACTCTAAATGGCTTTGGACCAAAGTCCAACTCAACATCCTTTATAACGATCGGACAATGATCGGACAATGGTCTGATAATTTTCGATGCTTATGTGTTGGAATGATAAGTATGATTAATGTTTAAAATCATCAATGTTTGATCCAGTTTTGTAAGTGAATTAGGTTTTTGTTAGAAGATATGTAAGAAAGAGTCATTTTCTTTATTGTACATATATGATTTGAAAATAATTTACGAATCAGAAAATGATAATATCTGTGAAATATGATTATATGTGTGATTTGAAGTAGTGAAGATTCTTGTATGAATCACGCTCTTGTGCTACCATTCTTGGGTGTAAAGAAGCAGTTGAACTGGTTAAACTGCGCCAACTGAACATTTCTTGAAGCTGGCCATTGGGGAAGGGTCAGGCATAATTCGTCGATTTAAAATGATAACATGTAAATTTGTAACTTTTAGAGCTATAAATAGCTTTTCATTTTTACAGAATACTTATGATATTGATATTCTCCTCTTTTTAATGATTGATATCGACGGGCTGCATACAGTAAAACCTCTATAAATTAATATTGTTAGGTCCGAGATATTTTATTAATTTAGCGAGATATTATTATATCGATTAATTAATAATTTATTAATGTAAAGAGGTTTTACGTATGCCTTTAAATTTTCAAGTCTAATATACTAGCTAGTTACAATGTATACTCATTAGAGACGAAAAATAAATTTGAAAAACAAGTCCAACTAACATTTTATAAATACATATTCACACTTTATGAAAATAAATTTAACATTTTTTGTTGCAATACGAGAAGACAACGCACCAACTCTTTAGTGGAATAAGGAGATTTTATAATAAACTTTTAGTAATTATTAATTTATAGTTTCATTGGGACTAATATATACACACTGGTTTCAAAAGAATTATTATCTTATTATTTTATCAATTGGAGTCCAAATTTGTACTGGTCCCAAGTTGGGACTAGACAAATTATTAATTTTATCGAGGTTATTAATTTATCGAGTATTAATTTATAGAGGTTTTACTGTATATTGGTGCATTTCTGATATAAAATTAGACTTGTTCAAAGATATATACGTGGACTGAAACCTAAGTTTTGTTTCTTTACACTAATTTTCGTTTATGCTATTCATTTTCTGTCCCATTTGCTTTTTTATTTTTATTTTATTTTATTATTATTATTCTTTTTTGTAATTAATAACGCATTTTGCATTGTCACTTCTTTGACGATTGATCAAACCCGTTACCATCGTGTTACCATCAATACCATATCCCACCAAATAAAGACCTCGCAAAAACCTGACACCACTTGCAATAATTGGTCTTTAACACGGCTTCTTCACAATAACTTGATGTTCGAAACGTGTTTCATCGATGACTTGACAAATGATTGAAAATAAACGTTCGAGAACAAGACAAAAAGACACGGCCTTTCTGGTCGATAGTCTTGTGACTCTTGTCTAGTTTGTGAAACTCCAATGTATTAAATCTCATTATGTTCAAAATATACATAAGCAAGCTGGATGTATAAATCCAACAATAAGAAGCTTTTAATTAACCATTAAATGATCTAACATTTAAGATAACTATAAATACTTTGAAATTCATCAACAAAACGTTTTCCTAAATACACAAAAAGCTAATAAATCACACAAGTTACTGATGCAACGCTGACTAGATTGAATTTTTTTTTAACCAGTTGTCGTCACACCAATAGCATAATATTAATATTAACTTATCCAACCAACATGACTTTACTATTTAAGCTATCCAATTTTTCTTTCTACTACCAATGTGGGATTAAAAAGAACTTCCTACCAAGAAAATGCATCGACCATTTAGATTATTCATTTACTTTTTTTTATCCATCTCTACTCAGACTCAACTTCAACTACCTTTTTGTCATCAACCTATACAATTATTAGTCCAGGTGATAATATTTAACTAAAACACCCCTTTATGGCAAACCAAACCTCTTCAAATTAAATGCAGGTTCTATTATTACTTTTTTTTTTTTTTTTTTTTTCCCAATTTTAATTTGACACGAACACACAACTTTCATATAAGCACTTGTTACTTGTTAGTATTTAAAAAAAATAGCATTCTTTAAAATGACAATGAGAGGCGCATTGGTTTGTTATGTACATAGACTCGAACATTATTTATATCTAGGAGACTTTGAACCATGGTCATGGAACATTCTATGTGCCAATATGCCAGGTGAGAAGCATGGAATTGAGTTAGGCTACAAATTCAGTGATTTGTCAATAGTCTAGGGCTGAGCATCGGGCCGAAACCGACCCGTCTTGCCCCGATCCCGACCCATCCCGAAACCGACAAGGTTGAAAATTTTAACCGAATCCTGACCCGATTTTAGTTCGGGTAATCCCGAATCCCGACTTGAGTCCCGAAACAAACCGCTTTGTATGGTTTTCTTTGTGTTATCCCGAAACAATCCCGACTCCCGACCCGACCCGAGTCCCGACAAGGCTGAAAACCCATCCCGAGTCCCGACCCGAGTCCCATTTTATTCAATGTGTACCGAATAGTTAAAACTGCTGTAGTTGTTACAACATTTATAATTAATCAACTTGTTATAAAAATCAAGAAAATATAAGCCAAAACCATGTACAGATCAACTAAACCTGGTCCAACTTGTTTGTACTGCTCATAGATTTTTAATGATTTTTATTTCGAAGGTTCCTATGTAAGAAGGTTCTAAATAAAATGGTCTTTGAAACTTAAACTTCTAGAAGGATGTCAAAATCTAATCTTCCTTGAACCTAACACCAGAATGTTGTCGTACGTTAGTCCCAAGTGTTTTACCCTCTTTTAACGACTTTATCGTATGGGTCAAAATCAATACTCCATCCATCTGTTCTAAAATTATTGTCTTGCGACAAAGAACACATAGTATAAAAAAAGTGATACCATTACATTCTTCAACCAATCAAACTATAATTATTAAGAAGCAATGACATAAGTGTTAAAAAAAAACTTGTGAAGTGTTGTTTTTATTTATGATTGAGCGGCTTTAAGATGTGTGCCTAATTTTGTCGGGGGTACCTATGAAAATTGAATCATTTCATCTTGTGTTATTATGAATGTGAAATGAGAATAAATACAAGAGTACAACACTACTTTATGCACTAATTTAGCCACTACTTTAGGCACTAATTTAGGCACTATACAAGGTAAGTTATTTATCTCTAATAGTACCATCGGGGTGTTGTCCCAGTGGTATCACTTCATATAGCAAATGTTTGTTTATCAGTCAAAAGAGGTTCTGTGAAAATAAATCAAGGGTTCAACATAAACTTTTAAATACAAGTCACCGAAACAAACGTTTATTGCTTGAGGCTAAATCCTTGAGGAATGGTCTGTCGGCACCCAAAAGAGTGTACGAGTGATCGAGAGCTTCTCTAAGGAACCTTTATGAAACTTCTATGAGAAAAATAATTGAGAGACCCAAAGATGTGTCTTTATGTCTAAACATGAATGACAACATCATGCGGGTTGCATTTAATGGATCTATCATTTCAGAAATTAATGATACACTGACACACAAATTTAATCACAAAATTTAGCATATCTTTATGTCTTATGGTTAACAAAAATATACCTCTTTAGCCTCTTTATAATCATGATATCTAGGTTATTTGTCTTTATTAATTGCTTTACAGATCTTTAACTAATACTCAAGTCACTTTTAGTATCTAATACATACATGGTTTGTGTGGATTATATATAACCTCTTCTGAAAAAGTAAGTAAACACTAAATCAGAAAGATGAAATTTGTAATGTATGCATATTGATAGATCTTAAATATTCAGTTAACATTAACATAAGATACAACTATATCATTAAACTTAGTCATCTTTGGCTAGTCCTCTAGAAGAAATGCAAGGTGACCATTAACTAACTTGTATAAATTCATACACTAGCATGCTCTATTGCAAACTCATTTTCATTGTGCTACTACTACAACCACCATTATTCCTCATTGCCGATTACCAGAAAACATAACAAGAAATGAATACTTATTCATATTTGGTCAGATCATCCTCTCAGTATCGTAGACGACTAGGCAAGAAGCCTACTTGCTCGCGACGTTGTTTTATTATGGCAAAACAACAGAAGACAAGATTTTATATACTAAGACGTTGTATATCGATGCTTATGTGTTGGAATGATATGTATGATTAATGTTTTGAGGTTTTAATTTGTTTTTAGATTTGTTGGATAGTTATAGCAAGATATAGATCTTTGATCCAATTTTGTAAGAGAATTAGGTTCTTGTTAGAAGATATGTAAGAAACAGTCATTTTCTTTATTGTACATACAGTATATGGATATGAAGAAATTTTTATGTATCAAAGAATGATAACATCTGTGAACATATCAATGTGTGATTTGCTATGTTAAGATATGATTTGAAGTTATGAGGGGTAGCCGGTAATATTATGAAGGTACGAGGTTAAAGTAGCTGAAAAGTTATCTTTAAATAAAAACAGCACATCGAATTTTAACCAGTAAGTAGTGTAGATTCTTGTAAATGCACAGTTGACCCGGTTAAAGTGAGTCTATTTGAGAAAAAGGGCAATTTCAACTCAACTTTTGTTGAAAGATCAATGCGTCAACTGAACATTTCTTATGATATTTTCGAACCCGAATAACATGTTTCATCGATAACCTCATGGTCGTAGCATGTTTCATCGATACGACTTGATCAATGATAAAAAATAAACGTTTGAAACCTAGTTGGCTGCTTAAATCCAACAATAAGAGGCTTTTAACCATGAAATGTAACATTAAAGATAACTATCAATGCTTTAAATATCGTGAACAAAATCTATTCTTAAATCCACAAAAAGTTAATAAATCACACAAGTTAGGCGCTGATAGATCTAATGGCCAGAATTTTTATTCTATCCACTACGTCTCCAACGAATAACATAATATTTATATTAACTTACCCAAACAATATGACTTTAGTATATAAGCTATCAAGTTTTTCTTTCTACTACCAATGTGGGTGGGATCGAAAACAACTTTTTACCAAGAGAATGCATCAATACATGTAGACTATTCATTTACTTTTTTAACGAAGATTCTTTATTCATCTCTACTTTTTGTCATGAAACTATACAATTATTATTTCATGTGATAATTCTTAACTAAAAACGCCTTTATGGCAAACCATCATTGCACCTCTTTAAATTAAATTATACTGTTACTATTTTTCCAATTTTGATTTATCACAAACATGATGAGTAACCCAAATGGAGAAGTCAAGGCCTTCCAATATTTGTTGGCATTAAAAAAATGCATTCTTAAATGAGACACTGAGAAGTGAGTAGTTTGTTGCACGTAGACTCAAGCATTACTACTTTTGGGTTGGTTTGGTCAAATTGCAGGTTTAGTTCTTATTTTTTTGAAAGTGCAATGATATTTCTCATTTTAAAGTTTGTATTGCATGTTTGGTCACTGACCAAAGTTAAGTGACTAAAATACCTTTTATCTATAAAGAAGAAGACATGAATAATTTGGTCATTTCACATCGATCGAGGGACTGTATTTGCAATCCAAACTTTAAAATGAAGACTACCGCTTCACTTTCGAAAAGATAGGGGCCAAACCTGCAATTTTGGCCAAACCACAAAGACCAAAGATAAAATTTACGCTTTTAATCATTTGTCAATACCAAGTTGTAAGATATTGTTATTACCAACGCGTGTCACTCATAACTTGCACAATTTTAAACATATTTCAGAAGAAATTAAAAAACACGGTTCGAGGATATATTGTCTTTACACCAAAGTATTATTCTTTTGAAGTTTGTCAATCTTTATAACATTCGTGTAACTATATATGTAGATTAAGAATAGAGGTTGTAAACAATTGCTGCAAAGAGCCAATATTGGCTTTAAATCAAACAAATTTTAGCTAAAATTCGGATGCTTTAAGTCTCACTACATTCAAAATAAACATGTGAAAGTTTGATGCTTTAAATCCAACAAACAAATTTTTTTTAATCATGAAGCGATCTAACGATAAAATAACATGTAAAAGTAAGTCTTTGGTTCGTTTGGTAGGGACGAAATGAAATAACAGTTGAATGAATAGATAACGTAATGGAATAGATGATGTAATTGAATGACTCATTATCATTATTAATCATGTTTGCTTGGTACAATAGAATGTAATATAATCAAAAGAAAAAGACTAAAATACCCTATTTATGATATACTGTAACTTTTTTAGTACGTAGTATTTAAAAAAAATAAGTTTTCATGTAATTTTGATTCCATTACCTCTTGTAATGGAAAAAAAGAAAAAAAAGAAAAAGACCCTTAATGAATCAAAGTGATAATTTTTGATGTAATGAGTCGTTCATGTAATGAGTCGTTCGATTATATAATAAGAACAAACATGTTTTCTTCATTCATCAGTAATGATCATTTTCATTCACCCTATACCAAACACTACATTTTTAAATATCATAAATAAAACCATACCGAAATGATCTTTTTTATTCACACTTCCATTAAAACATACCAAACACTGCTTTTAAATATCATAAATAAAACCACAAAAAGTTATGAATTATATCAGTCATTCATGGCTTTAACGAATAAGCCAGTAAATTGGCTTGTAAAGTACCCACGAAGAATGACATAGTATCAAGCATAACAATACTTTGACAACATAACCTTAGGGTATGTTTGTAAACTATATTATAATTTGTATCTTTAAACAGAATATGAAATGTATGGTCGTTATCGCTAAAATCATAACATGAGCTACTGTTGTATCTTTTTTCAATAAAAGTGTTTGGTAAGTTAATTGTTAAATGTAATTATAAGATGTAAAATGACGTAAAGGACATATACATAATTATAAACAAATGTTTAGAGGTATATCGATAATTTAAAGTTTTATGACTCCAAAATGTTTAAAAAGCTTCATGAATCGGCTTTTCATTTAGGAGCTATTTGTTTGAAATAAAAGCTTGAAGTTAACGATCCAAACGTATCCAAACGGAGCTATTTATTTTAGAAGAGATTGTTTTATAACAAAATTTACAATACCCTAAATAAGTTTTCACACGAGCAGCCCTTAGTATATAAGCTACCAACGTTTTGTTTCTATTACCGATGTGGGATAACCAACATCTTCTTTTCTTTTAATGATGGTTCTTTATTTACCTTGACTCAACTCAAGCTTAAATATCTTTTGTTTTGAAACTTGAGAACCTTTATTTTAGGTGATGATGTTGAACCAAAAAACCATATTTAGCTATAAAAAACTAGAGTTGTATACTTCTTCTATTACATGTGTGCATATGTATTTTAGATGATCGTTACAAATGTTCAATGTGGTTACAATGATTAGGTGTGAAATAATGATCAAATAGCACACTATTCAATTGTTACCCTTTTCTGATATTTGATGTTGGTTTACTGGTTGCATATCATTTTTTTTGGGGTAAAGGGTTATCCCGGTAAAATAAACCGGTTGCATATCATATATTCTGATAAAAATATATGGTAACTTTCTTGATATCCATATACAAACATTTTTCAATCATCTTCTATTTAATTCCTTTTAAATTTTGTTATATTTGACTTATCGATGCTCATGTAACACAGTAACAATGTCTAAAGAGATAAATATGCCACCCCATGAAGCCATCGAACAGATTGTGTATCTCTCTCGGTGTCATATATAAAGGCCGTTTGTTGTACTACTTCCTACTGAAAAAGGGTAAATATTCTTTCACGTCGACACTATAATACATTGAACCATTAACATACTACTGTGGCCAAATTTTAAATAGTTTGACCCATCCTACTTATTCCCATTGTTATCTAAATTGCAACATTAGATGCGTCATTATACTCCGATAGTAAAGGAAATAACAGAAGACGATGTCAATGATCTGAGTGATCAAATTTCTGAACTGAACGTGGTGTATTCTACTTAAGATAGTTGTTTTCTGACTGAATGTGGGATCTACTAAATGATGGAACTGAAAGATCACATGTTGATGCAAGATAACTTTTAGCACCAGGTAAAATGGGAATGTTGGTGCTTAAACAAATTTCATTTTTGGTAATTTAAAAGTAACTACTAATAGCCAAGGATTTATGGTAAAAACCGTTGGCTACTCGTAGAGAGATGGGAGGGTTAAGCAGGTTGGGTAACGGATCAAAACGTCCCATGTTAAAACGGAACTTTTTATTTCGCTCGAGTTGGGCTGATCCATAAACAAACTCTTTCTGGTTCATTGATTAGATTTTGTGGTAAATAATCGAATCGTTTTTTAGTGAATATGATCTTGGAATAAACTGTTCTTGGAGATTGTGTACTATAAAGATAGACAATTAGACTTTCAACCCGGACACTTTTCAGCTAAAATATGTATTTGACCCATTTAAGATGAAACACAAACAAATAAAACCCATTTACTAGCAGATGGGTTTAAAATAGACATCCTTATATGTATGTAGATACAAATTATATGTCGTGATTCAGTTGGTACAGGCTAATGAATCCCTTACGTTTGGGGAGAACACAGAGAAGCTTCTTGACAAATATTTCAATGAATTAGCTTGTTTTAAAAAATCTAGAAAACGTAAGCCAAAACCGTTAACAAACCTGGTCTAACTTGTTTGTACTTATTTTTAATGATTTTCATTTTGAAGGTTCCCATGTGAGAAGGCTTTAAATAATGGTCTTTGAGCTTCAACTTCTAGAAGGATGTCAAAATCTAAGGCCGTTTGGTTTGTAGTCGGTTTTAGGATTAGAATTTGAATTTGAACTTAAATTTGGATTTGAATTTGATGGAGAAAATATATTAATTTATAAAAAGAGAGAAAAAATGAAATAAATTTATATATTAGTTACTTTCAAATGAATATAATAAATTTTTTAAAAAATAAAAGAAATAAAATAATAATATATGAGTGAAGCAAGATAAACATGGTCACACCTTAAGAGAATATCATCTATAAAGTTGGGAGGTAACTCAGGATTTGCACACGAAAGATTCTGGGGACTTACTACCAATCCTGGGACCCACAATGTCTTACCAAACAATGAAAATTGGGGATCATCCCAAATCCAACACCTACAGGCATAAACCAAACGGGCCCTAAATCTTCCTTGGCACACCAAGAATGTTGTCGTACGTTAGTCCCAAACGTTTTACTCCCTCCGTTTCATATTAAATGTCCAGTTTGAATTTTCTAAGTCTTTCTTTCTTAACTTTAACTATAAATATTTTTTATTGTGTTATACAATATTTGATGCAAAATATATGAATAGATTGAGTTTTAAATGTATTTCTACTACGTATTATTTTTATCTAATACGGAGTACTATATAACACAAGCAAAAATATTTAAGGTCGAAGTTGTAAAAGAAAGACTTGAAAAGTTAAACCTAGACATTTAATATGAGACGGAGGGAGTACCATCTTTTAACGACTTTATCGTATGGGTCAAAATCAATACTCCATATGTTTCAAAATTATTATTCTCGGATAAAAAAAACACAGTTTAAGAAAAGTGAGATCACTACACTATTCAACCAATCAAATATTAATATAAGAACAGCTCAAAATAGAAATGAGGACTAAATTTTGAACGAAAGGAGTATGCTTATGATCTTAAAGATTCATATTTTATCGAGAGTACCATCAGGGTGTTGTTCCAGTGGTATCACTCCGTATAGCAAATGTTGTTTATCGGCCAAAGTAAGTTTTGCGAAAATAAATCATGGGTTCAAAATAAACTTTTAACTACAAGTTACTAAAACATATGCTTATTGCTTGCGGTTAAGTTCTTAAAGAATGGTCGGTCAACACCCAAAAGTGTGCCAAGTAATAGTTTCTCTGTGGAACCTTTATGGGACTTTTATGACAGAAATAAACGAAAGAGCTAAAGACGTGTTTGATTTTGTGTCTAAACATAAATGACAACATCTTGTTGGTTACTCTTAATGAATCCATCATTTCAATAACACACTCACACACAAATTTAAGCACAAAATTTAGCATATCTTCATGTCTTGTGGTTAACGGAAATAGTTATATTTCTAGCTGTCTTAAGAGTAAGGGGTGTGGTAACACCACCCTGTCGCCATTTCTATGTGGAAGGGAAATAGTTTTGAGCCATTTCAGATATAACTTTTAGCATCTAATATAAAGTTGTTGTGGATTACATAACTTCTTCTGAAAAAGTAAGTAAATTAAACACCAAATCAGAAAGATGAAATTTGTAATATATGCATATTGATAGATCTTATTTAATCATTTTAACAATAACATAAGATACAACTAGATGATTAACTTAAAATAATTAAAAGCCGGCTAACTTTACCACTATATGAATGAGTGTGACTAGTCATCTTTGGCTAGGCTTCTAGATGAAATGCAAGGTGCAACAATTCCATTAAACTTCATAAGAAGTGGATTTTTATGTGTCTTAAATAAAATGTAACAAAAATATAAATACATGCTAAACCATAGTTAAATTTGATTTATTTGAGACTAGAAAAGTTATTTAATTAGTTAATGTAATCAACCATTTTGTAATCGTATGTTTAACTTTTCATTGACTTATAAGCATAAAATATGAAAGTTAATGTCCCGGTTGACTCACCAACACTACTTTAGTTTTAAAGTTTGTTATTTCAAAATCAAGTAAGTTATATTTTCAAAGGTTTTGCTAACATGTGGTTACTGTACACATGTTATAGTGTATTTATTAAACACTCAATTTCCTTTTATTTAGGCATAACTTATAAATAACTTAAAATAAATTTATTTAGCATTAAAAGGATAACATGTGGAACACATATTAACAACACCATTTTTTAAAGAAAAATAGCTCACATGGAGTATTAGAAGATACTATATAATACGAATAATATAATAGTCAAAAAGTGTGGGAGGACCATTAAGTCATTAACTATCTTATATAAATCGTGCTACATTGCACACTTTTTTCAACTCAGTTTTTTGTTCTACTACTACAACCACCATTATTCCTCATAGCAGATCACCAGAAAACATAACAAGAAATGAATACGTATTCATATTTGGTCAGATCATCCTCTCAATATCGTAGACGACTAGGAAAGAAGCCTACTTGCTCGCGACGTTGCTTTACTATGGCAAAACAACAGAAGACAAGATTTTATATACTAAGACGTTGTATATCGATGCTTATGTGTTGGAATGATAAGTATGATTAATGTTTTGATATCATCAATGTTTGATCCAGTTTTGTAAGAGAATTAGGTTTTTGTTAGAAGATGTGTAAGAAACAGTCATTTTCTTTATTGTACATATATGATATGAAGAAATTTATGAATCAGAGAATGATAATATCGATATGTGAACATATGATTATATGTGTGATTTGAAGTAGTGAAGATTCTTATATGAATCATGCTCTTGTGCTACCATTCTTGGGTGTAAATGCGCAGTTGACCTGGTTAAACTGAGTCTATTTGAGAAAACGGGCAATCCTAACTGCGCCAACTGAACATTTCTTCAAGCTGGTCATTGGGGGAGGGTCAGGCTTAATTCGTCGATTTGAAAAGATTGCATGTAAATATGTAACTTTTAGAGCAATAATTATTAGCTTTTCATTTTTACAGAATACTCGTGATATTCATATTCTCCTTTTTTTAATGAGTGATATCGATGGGTTGAATATATTGGTGCATTTCTAATATAAAAATTAGATTAGTCCAAGATATATACGTGGAGTGAAACCTAAGTTTTGTTTCTTTACATTAATTTTCGTTTATGCTGTTCATTTTCTATCCCGTTTGCTCTTCTTTTTTTCTTAACTAATTAACTAGTTATAATACTTGTGCACGCACGGGGTTTTGACAAAAAAAATTATTCTGTATTAATACTGAATATTGTGTCTTTAAAGGTAATTACATATAATTATATAGTTATTGTTGGGTTTTACTAATCATAACAATTACATAAACAAGTAAACATCATCAAAACATGCAACGGAAGCAATAGGAATAATATATGTAAATTAATTAACCGAATAAGAATGTGCGTACCTTTTAGCAATTCAAGAAACACACGATAATATGAACGATGAACAAAAACCCAAACCCTAGCTTAGAGTTTATAATAATTCGACACCCAAAGAAGTCGACCACCAAAATTCCCACAAACACAATTGTATTTGTTCTTCGTTCTTGTACACACGTACTAATATCGAATTGAAGTGAAAGACTAGGTTCGTGATCACAAACAAACCAAACACTTGTTCTTGTGTTTAGAAAATTTGAAACCCTTGGGAAAGGGGTTTACACGATCGGCCAAACACAAGGGGAGGGAAACAGGAAAAGAAATTAGGTTTGCAAGTCACCAAGATTAGGTTATGAATGAATACAAGGGTTTGTATATATAGGTAACCAATATTGGAGAACAAGTTTGTGTGGGAATGGGTTTGGGAACCCATAACCGATCAGCCTAGTACCCAAGGAGGATTTCTAGATCCTTCCCGACAACTAATTTCAACTCTAGTCCCTTTAGTTTACATTTAATGACCGTTAGCTAAACTTCGTTAAATATTAACTATCGTTAAGTATTTATTTCGTGACAAATAATTAATAATAATAACATTTATATATATTAATTATTTAACATCAATTCTCATACGTAATGTGTGCAATCCCGAAGTCTCGAGTTCGAATCCGGTCATACGTATATTAAAATATCCATAAAACCTTTCAGGTCCCACTTGGATATTACTTAATATAGTAATGACATTGGTTTAGTCTAGCCTAACACGTCAATGCCCCCATATCGAATCGAGTATGGTATCCTGGAAAACCATTTAATGATTCATCATTTTTACTTATCCTTTTGCTACTAGTAATACATTAACTATGAATATGGATCAAGTCATTTCATAAGTTAATATTCTGCTTCTCTTTATATCTGATCGAACAAGATTACCAAATCATCTGAACGTATTCCAGATTGATCTTGGGTATGGCCATACAAACATCTTGTCAACCCTACGAGGGGCCCAAATATAGTATTATGCTTTGAAACAAATTCAAAGGAACAAATTCTCTTGACTACAAACATAACTCATGAACTTTGTAACACTTCTGAAAATAGCCCTTATAACTATCAGTTACGGATAGCGTTAGACTATCTCACACAAGTGCACTACATTTATAACAGTTATTTGGTATCTCAAGTCTGAGGATAAACATTTCATGATTTACTTAATGAAAAAGATCCATAAGTATAATCATGTAAAGTTGGGATATGTCCTATATTCAATTCATTGAATATCATGTAAATCTGGTATGTCTCACGCATCAATATACATTAAGTATATTCTACTAAAACTCAGATTTGTCTTAATTCAATGACATTCACACATCATTGATCGACAACGGACTATTTAAAATAACATAAGTCATTCACGGATTAATCATTGATAAGGTTTTAAAATGTACCTTTTTGAGGGGTCATTTAAGCCCTTATTTAATCACTTTTGTATTCGTTATTACTTAATATCGTTCCTTTTCACTTTTTAGGTATCTTGAAGGCAAAATGCTGGAATGACACTTATTCGGACGAAAAGTCGCGAATATCTGAAGAAAATGGCCAAAGTCAAGAATCGAGACACTCAAGTGCTTTGGGCCGAGAGGGACGGCGTCGGTGTTATCTGCGACACCGTCGCATCACTTTAATGACGGTCAAGAGCAAATTGCTTATTTACAAGTGGCGGTGTCGGGTTTTAAAAGAGTAGGTCGTCGCAACTCGGATGGCCTAGATTTGATCTGCACGACGCCGAGATCAAAGGGCTGCGTCGCAAGCATAAGGTGACGCCGTCGCAAGACTAACGTGGCCAAGACAAAACCCTAATGACGGCGACCCGACGGTGTCACAAATCAAAGGGTGACGCCGTGGCATATGTAATCTTATATATAGAATCCGAATTTTTAGTTTTGGTGTGTAGTCTTTGGAGTAAAACCTAAACCGAACCAAGGCTATCTTGTACAAGATTTTAAGGTTCCATACCCTATCTTACATCGGGATAAGTGTTTTACTTCATTAATTTAATTATGTCTTCAATTACTTGTGTGTATGCTTGTATGTTCCCATGTCCACTAATTTACTTGTGTGTTTGCTTAGGAATATGAAACTTAATTATTGAATATTGATTGGTTGTCTCTTATCTTAATTGTTAATGATCTAGTAATGCGATAGGTCATCCGTTGTGTAGTTAATGCTTGATTAATCTTTGTGAACCTTAGTTTATAATACCTAGAGTTGTTGTAGGCTAAACCATCCGAAGAGTACCTTAGAGTCAAAGTTTATAAATCCTATAGATTTTGTAGGTGATACCCTTTGGTAGTTTCAAAGAGTTAGGGATAAACGCATACCCTACGACCATAGACACACAACGCGATTAAGAATAAGGACGTGACAATTCAACCATCAATAGGAGATAATTAAGGAGTAATAAAACCTAAGTAAACACATCTTTAAATCATCATACGAGCACACAATAATTAGACATAGACTACCCTCACCTTAGTTAATTAGATAATTAGATAAGTAGAGTAATCGGTGAAATCGAACCCCAATCCAAACCCGAGATTCGTACCTTTCCATTTCCTAAAAACATAAAAGATAAAAAATAATCTTCCTCAACCCAACCTTAGCGTAGTAACTTCTCACTAGCATTCCTATTCCCCAGAGAACGATATCAATTCTCGTGGCTTACTCTAATACTACACTACAACGATTAGGTTCACTGCCTAGGGTGTTGAAAAACTTGCTCGACGAAAAGGAAGTTCCTTTGACCCCGAACGACGCGTGTAGCGTTATCAAGTTTTTGGCGCCGCTGCCGGAGAATAGAATAGCTAGTTAGGAGTCCACCTCGTTTAGGTTTCCATGCTTGATTCCTATCAAGTAAATTTTTCGCATTTTTTGCTTCCTCGTAGTCTATCCCCCTTCTTCGTGACCTTTGTTCGTAACCCCATCACTTTTCATCATGGAAGGTGATAACCAACCACCATTCATCAACCTACCACCAAATGACTCGCCAAGAGGCCGTACTCTTGGTGAATACTCGAGACCAAGCCACCTAGGCTATAGGAACACCATTGAGCTTCCCGACCAAGCCCAAACTACGGCCCTGCTATCCGACACACTATCCGGTTGGTGCAAAACGGATGTGCATTCCATGGACTTCGTTCCAAAGATCCTAACCAGCATCTTAAGGACTTCCTTAAAATTGTCGATTCCATCGACCTCGATGCTACTACTCGGGAGACCACGCGTCTGCGTCTCTTCCAATTCTCTTTACGGGACCAAGCTAGTAATTGGCTTGAGCGACTTCCCGCCGGCTCCATCTCAAGTTGGGATGATCTCACCTCTCACTTCCTTGCTCAATTTTTCCCACCGGGGAGAACCACTAAACTAAGACGAGACATCTTGACGTTTCAACAACTTCAAGGCGAGTCTCTACAAAGCATGGACTCGATTCAAGGACTTACTCCATAAAGTCCTCATCATGGTATTGATCTTTGGCTTCAAATCCAAATCTTCTATGACCATACCGATTTCATCACAGGCGATCCATTGATCAAGCCGCGGTGGAAGGCTTAGCGACTTTAACGCAGAGGAATCTTGGGATATCATAGAAGTGCTTACCGAGCAAAGCTACGAAGATTGGAATGAATCCCCTGAAACCCCCGTTAAAGTGGTTAATGCCATATCAACTCCTCTTGAATCTTCCAACGTCACCGAGGAGCAAATGAGTGCTCTTGAGAGAAGGATTGATTATCTGATAGAAAGGCATAAGAGAGCTCCCGTACAAATCCCTCGGGAAACAGTCAATTCCTCTAATTCCACCAGCCACCTAACACCCTTCTCTGAATCCCCAAGTCGTGAGCAAAATCCTAATTCCAAACGGCGCTTCCGTTCCACTTCCCCAATACCACTCTCACCAAGCTTTAAGGAACAAATGAGGGAGTACATGGCAGCTCATACGAGAGATTAGCAAAATTTGAAGAGGAGGTTTATAGGCAAAGAGAGGAAATGCAAGCAAAGATGACGAAATGATGAACTGGTAAAAGAATATACCAAGACAAAAGTTCCGAAAAGGTACTAGTAAGAAGCAACGATTATCCTCCCACTTGCGTTTGTTAACGCCATTTCCATTATGCCCGAGGATGGAAAGGTTGAGGAGAAGAAAAGCGAGAAAAGCAAGAGGAGGAGGTGAACCTAATAATGAGCCCGAGACCATTGAGTACTACCTTAAGCACGAAATTAACAAAAACCATTGTTAACCAAGTGAACAACTTTAGGTACAATGAGGTTCTTAGGAAGCCCTGAAGGAAAAATAATGAAGAAGAGTATGACACCATGCCTATGGGACCTCTGTATGAGTTGGTTCTAAAAACCAAGTAACTAAAAAGCGAGACACCAGGGAACTTCGTGATACCATGTAGCATGGGTGACATTGATAATATAAATGCCTTAGGCGATCGAGGTCCGATGTAAACATAATGCCATTATCAATCTACAATAAGTTGACTAGGGAGAAGCCAGCCAAGACCGATCTTAGGCTTTCCTTAGCAAATCACACCTATGTCTACCCCATAGGAATCGCGGTGGATGTTTTAATAGAGGTGGCTAATTTCGTCTATCTGGTGGATTTCGTGATCATAGATGTTGAGGAAGATAGAAACATGCCACTCATTCTTGGGACACCTTTTCCGCCACCGCCAAAGCAACCATCAAATGCGGGAGGCATCATGATACTTAAAAGCGGAAAAGTGTACGCTAGGATACCCATTGTTCCAAGGTATCCTCTTAAGATCATGGAAAAGATTACGGTGAGAATCCACAAGTCCCCAGCAATATGGTTAAGAAGAAAATGAACGATTGGGAAAAAGGGCTTAGAGATTTTATGGTTCAAGGATCGCATGCAACATTGTGGAAGCACGATAAAAGTTAGGAAATAATCCCACCGATACCAAAAACACAAAGGAACACTAAGGAATTTTTAGAGGGAGAAAAAGTACTCTTATACAAATCACGGATAAAGGCATTACAAGGTAGAAACAAACCAAGATGGTTTGGGCCTTTTATGGTGAAGGAAACTGATCGGCTCCCAAACGGTCAGTTTTATTACACAAGTCAACCACTTGTGAATGGTCAACCGTAATAAAAGCCAGACAGCTTGAGAACGCAATGCAATTAAGTCCAGGAGAGTTTAGTGTTTTCCCGGGTCGTTAAGTCCCAACGAGGTGTGTAAACTGTAATACAACGAATCTGTGATCGGGTGAATATTGAACAGGAAAAGGTTCTGATTGATTTTACACTAAGGAAATTAAATCTAATAAAGACTTTGAAGTCATTTTAATTCTATATTTAAAAACGATTAACGATTAAAACCTAAAACATACGTTTAAATAAAATTACGTAACGTACGAAATAAAACGTAAAAATAAAGAAGTAAAATACCTACGGATATGGAAAATATATTTTTACAATCCTAATGATGCAAGAAAATTATTGGAAAAATAAAATTATTTTTATGACTATTTATTTAATTATTATTAATTAAAACTATTTTAACTATTTAATAATACCCTAAAATATAAGAAAATATGAAATAAAGCTAGAAAAGTGAAATTATGACTTAGAAAAATCTAAAATATTATAAAAGTTATTTTAAAACTGAAAATATATTTTTAGACTTTTAAATAATTATTATTAATTAAAACTAATTTAAAATAATTAAAATTAAGAAAAATAACAAATGAACAGTAAAATTATGAGACTTTACAGGAAAATCTAAAATATTATTCTAAGCCTGGGAAAAATATAAAAAGTTAGATAAGCCCACTAATAAGCTCAATTGGGCAAATAAGCAGTTTGAATAAGCACTTGAAATAAGCTAAAAGCTAACTATAAGCTACCATAAGCTGCTAAAGCCTAAATCTAACCTAAAATGAGCTAATGCAACTGATTGGGAAGTAAAAAGCACAAGCTACGAAAAAAAAACTCGCGACCAGATTTTAATAACTATATGCCAAACGGCCTCTAAGGCTCTACTTTAAGCACTAATTAAGCTAGCTAGAAAAATTCCTAAAAATAAACTAAAATGGCCATGATGTAGATCACCAACCAAAGATCTTGTATCCCAAATTTGAGCTCAAATGGACTTATAATGAATCCGTGAAAATTCCACAAAGTTTGGCAAAAATCACGTTTTCACTTATTTTTCTTTTTGGTTTTCTTTTTTGGAACTTGTAAAGAATAATCGAATAAGCAATGTTTGCGAAAACTTTTTGTAAGAAAATTTCTCAATAAGCTGTTATAAACAGCTTATTGTAGCAGTTAGGACAGGCAACAAACAAACACCTCTGAATTAGATGTTGAGCATAAATTAAGCATAAAAAAGGCAATCTGAAAATAGAAATAAGCTAACAATCTGAGTAAACAACCATGATCAGCTGAAAGTACAACAAAAGAAACAAATGGAGTGGGAAATAAGCAGTTGGGAGATAAGGGAAATTCTAAGAGTACTAAGCATACAAACAAAGTAATAAGCTAGGCCTAAATAAGTACTAATTAAGCTAGAATCAAATGACACCTAATCTAGATCACCTAATAAGCACCTAAGCAGTCTAAATAAGCAAATGGGCAAGCTAAATAAGCTAAACAAAAAGAAAGTGCAGGCTGCTGTGGGGACAGGATCAGTTAAACATGGGGTGTACTTTGAGCTTATAAATAAGCTGTAATAAGCTGTTGTAAAATTCAACAAAATCACTTTTGACTAGCCCACCCACTGAACATCATGCATACCAAATTTCATAACCTAAGGTCAAGTAATAAGCAAGTTAAAAATCTAAGAATGGAGGCCACTTGGACACTTCTTTGCTGAAACAGTTTGCTTAAAAATGGTTTTGACATAATTTAAACGCAATTTTAAGCTAAGCTAGATGAATCCTAAGTGCATATAAACTATACCTATGTCTAGAGTGGCATGAGGAGATGTAAGAAAAACCATTTTGAAGAATTTTAGATGACAAATAAGCTAAAAAAAAGAGAGTTGCAACAGCAGCTATGGCTGCTGTTTTGCTGTTGTGTTTGACAGAAGACAGAATCAGATAAGCTTTTTTTTTTTTTTGTTTTCAAAACTTGTGCAGCTTTGTCAAAACAGTTTAAGACCTTTTAAACATTAACCATTACCTTGAAACATATTTGACTTGAAGAGTCAAAATGGGTAAAAAGTGATATTGACCAAACTTTGACCTTAAACCAAACACCCCTTCATGGGTTGTTAACTAAAAAAAAATTAACTGTTTTTCAAAGATTAACTTGATACTGTCTTAAGTAATGGTCGAAGTGAACTTGGAATAAAAAAAAAAAAAAAAACAATTTAAATGAGACAATAGGCTAATAAGCAGTTAAGATAA
Organism: Chrysanthemum lavandulifolium; assembly: GCA_022545495.1. Classification (NCBI taxonomy): domain Eukaryota; kingdom Viridiplantae; phylum Streptophyta; class Magnoliopsida; order Asterales; family Asteraceae; genus Chrysanthemum; species Chrysanthemum lavandulifolium. The sequence goes on along the minus strand of CM040238.1, from coordinate 302,095,904 downwards.
ATTGTAAGAAGAAAAACTTTTGCATTAATTTAAAAAGCACATTACAATCATAAAAACAGAAAAACTAAACTTTTTTAAAACTCTAAAACCTACTAAATCCTAGTTGCCTCATACATGTGGCTACAACATCTTATTTATACTAAAAGTAAAATGGGTCTTCAATCTCTACTTCTCTTTCCTCGTGTCTTTTGCTGTGAGATAAAACGTGCTGAGCTGGGAAAGTAATTGAGTGAGTGGGTTTCGTGTGACAGAGAGCGACAGGGAGGTTGAGTGTGCAGGTGGTGGAAGAAAAGTGGTGGTATGGGATGTTTTTTTATTTGTTGTGTTCTGTGTTTGTGTGTTGTGGTGGGAAACGAAGAAAGAAGAAAGAGGTGGGTTTAGGTTAACTTTTGACCGGGTTGTAGCTAGGTGGAAATGGGTAGAGATTGGACTGGGTCGGGTAGTAGAGGGTTTTGGATTGGGCTTGAGGAGTATTAGTTAATAACTTGGACTTAGGATTTGTTTTGGACCCATGGTATAGCTTAGGTACTAAACACGTAAAATCTGATTTTTCAGGGACCAAACATGTGATTCTGAAAATGTCCTCCAAGGGTTGGTTTTGACAATCTCGAAAATTCCAAGGATCAAACTGTAAATCTCTAATATTCCAGGGACCAAATCTGCAATTTATGAAGTTGTAGGACTGAACTTGTAATTTCTCAAACTTTTGATATTTTTCACCAAAGGACTAAATTTGACAACTTATGATTTTAAAAGGACCTTTGGTGATTTTTCTTTTGAAATTTTGACTCAGTGACTATTTTTGACAATTTTAGAAACTTGGGGGACTAAAACTGCCAATTTTGCAAACTTGATACGTTTTTCATCTGATTTTGATCTTTTTGCATTTAAAACACATAAAACACTGATTTGTGATATTTTCATCATTTTGATGCATTTTTTAGTGTTTTCAGATGATTTTGCAGTTTATATTGTATAAAAATGATGAGTATTTAGACACTCATCAATCCCCACATTGAGATATTGCTAGTCCCTAGCAATGATTTGAGAAAACATAATGGATTTTAATCTCTTTACCAAAAGCCATTACTTCGGAGTAGCCAAATGTTTGATTCAGTAAGAACCATGGTACACCGATAACCATGTGATTTTGAGCAAACCACCGACTTCCAACTGATTTGATTTGTCTTTACCGAAGCCGTACCCTTACGGACTAGCCAACTCTTAGATAAATTATCAATATTATCTTTGGTGAGTGATTACCAATTATGGTTTTCCATGCCTTTACCACAAGCCATAAACTTCATGGGCTAGCCAACTCTTCACTTTTTAGGATATGGTGAAATGAATACCATACAATTTTGGGCAAATTGCAAGCCATATAAACGGATTTGAGAAATCTTTACCAAGAGCCGTTTGCTCTGGATTAGCTAATCCTTTTGTCTTCTGAGACATGGCGGATCGATAACCAAATGAGAAAGTGTAAAACACTTACTTCAAAAAAAAAAAAAAAAAATTGGCCAAAAGCGGGAATTGGGTAGATAATATATGAAATTCGTGAGAATTCCCCACTTAGAAATGAATATTGCCTCAATATTCAAAGTATCGCGGTTATGCCGAAACAAAAACGTAAATGGAAATACTACGGCCATTATTTAGAAAGTTTTTTTTTTTTTTTTTTTTTTTTTTTTTTTTTGAAAGAATGAGAATATACAACGATGGGAGACTCCCCACACTAGGGTGGTACACACGGTGAAAACCCATGTTTAGCTATTGTTTTTGATTCCGAGTCGCTAGCTTGACTCGACCCAATTCATTGGTTCATGGGAAGCAAATGGAAGAAAGTCTCCATCGGACTTTCATTCAAGATGTTTGGACAACATTTGAAGCACGTGAAAGTTCCACACCGATGAGATATAGAGAGAACCGGCTCAAAATGATAAATGAAAATGCCGGGATCAAAATAGTGTCCTCATTCACGAAGGAGAAAAGGAACGAGGAGTCGCACCATATGTGAAGAAAATAAGGAAAATCATGATGATGATCATGACTAACTCCTCATTATCGAAGGGAATTCATGATTTTTAGATCATGAATCTCATCGATGAGGATAGAATCGTCATCACATGATGGAAGAGATAAGTTAGAATACGGAGGTGGGACAAGTGGTGTGCTCGAGAGCTAGCAATTTCCACCACTTCCGTGATGGTCTCTGTATCGACCTCGGACATTTCATCGAAGAGGATTTACTTTCCCAAAGTGTAGTCATTATTAAATTCAAAAAGAGGATTTGAGAAAATCCGGAAGTAACCTCGAAATGTCGAGATAATCACAAAAGGCAAATCACAATCACTATCGGATATATCCTCGGACTCACTGGGATTGGGACAAGATCCTCAACACTAGACGATTCCGTTTCCGAAATAGTCTTGAGATGATCATCCTCCATTATGAGAGAGTCTTTGGAAGCAATAATAGGTAAGATAGGTGTGATAGCAATAGGTCGAGGAGTTGAGAAATAAGATCGTTCAATTGAATAACACTCCTCGTCGTTCTCATAATATTCCTTCATCCGAATACTATCCTCATCATCATCGTCATCATATCTCGATTCTTATATTCATCTCTGAAGCTTACACACCATTCTTTTCATTTGTAGTTTCTTTCGAATGCGTATTTCTTGAACTTTGAGGAAGATTACACTCGTAATCATTGAAATGATGTGAAGGCTCGGAAGTCGATGGTGATGGAACATCTTGTGGGGTTGGAAATTGTCAAACCGGAGAATTGGAATTTTGAAAATTTTGATTCACGGTACGACATTCAAAAGTCGCATGAGGACCCCATGATTCTCACAATGAGATAATTGGGAAAATAACTTTCACCAAAGTTCGATTGTAACATGGTTCCGGCTCATAGACAAGCGGGACTGTGGTGGACAATCAAACCGTAACGAGAATCATTCTCACAAAACTCGTATGAGTAGGATTCGTATTAAACAATGTGGAGGTAGGTAGGAAAATCGGATGTTTCATTTGAAATGGGATCGAATTACCGACAAATTTGTCTCCAAACTCACATTGGTACATCATGACAATTTCCACCGTTAAATGGACCTCCACACCAGAACATGTCGAAAACCATGACATCAAGAATTAAGCGGTTAAGAGGATACGAGATGAAGAATTAAGCAGTTGGAGGATAAAGGAATGGAGAATTAAGCAGTTAGAGGGTAAATGAATGGAGAATTAAGCAGTTAGAGGTAAAGATGAATATTTTTGGATTTTTGAAAAATAGGATATAGAAACAAAGAATGAAAATATTTTGGGTTTTGATTTTTATAAGAAAATATAAATACATACGGATGGTATAAACAAGGAGTGAATATCCAAATCACTAATCGCTAGAGCGGAAGATAATCGTACACCCTCCGGCGTGGCGCCAAAATTTGATCGGCTCCCAAACGGTCGGTTTATTACACAAGTCAACCACTTGTGAATGGTCAACCGTAATAAAAGCCGACGACTTGAGAACGCAATGCAATTAAGTCCGGAGAGTTTAGTGTTTTCCGGGTCGTTAAGTCCCAACGAGGTGTAAACTGTAATACAACGAATCAGTGATCGGGTGAATATTGAGCAGGAAAAGGTTCGATTGATTTTACACTAAGGAAATTAAATCTAATAAAGACTTTGAAGTCATTTTAATTCTATATTTAAAAACGATTAACGATTAAAACCTAAAACGTACGTTTAAATAAAATTACGTAACGTACGAAATAAAACGTAAAAATAAAGAAGTAAAATACCTACGGATATGGAAAATATATTTTACAATCCTAATGATGCAAGAAAATTATTGGAAAAATAAAATTATTTTATGACTATTTATTTAATTATTATTAATTAAAACTATTTTAACTATTTAATAATACCCTAAAATATAAGAAAATATGAAATAAAGCTAGAAAAGTGAAATTATGACTTAGAAAAATCTAAAATATTATAAAAGTTATTTTAAAACTGAAAATATATTTTTTAGACTTTTTAAATAATTATTATTAATTAAAAACTAATTTAAAATAATTAAAATTAAGAAAAATAACAAATGAACAGTAAAAATTATGAGACTTTACAGGAAAATCTAAAATATTATTCTAAGCCTGGGAAAAATATAAAAAGTTAGATAAGCCCACTAATAAGCTCAATTGGGCAAATAAGCAGTTTGAATAAGCACTTGAAATAAGCTAAAAGCTAACTATAAGCTACCATAAGCTGCTAAAGCCTAAATCTAACCTAAAATGAGCTAATGCAACTGATTGGGAAGTAAAAAGCACAAGCTACAGAAAAAAACTCATGACCATTTTAATAACTATATGCCAAACGGCCTCTAAGGCTCTACTTTAAGCACTAATTAAGCTAGCTAGAAAAATTCCTAAAAATAAACTAAAATGGCCATGATGTAGATCACCAACCAAAGATCTTGTATCCCAAATTTGAGCTCAAATGGACTTATAATGAATCCGTGAAAATTCCACAAAGTTTGGCAAAAATCACGTTTTCACTTATTTTTCTTTTTGGTTTTCTTTTTTGGAACTTGTAAAGAATAATCGAATAAGCAATGTTTGCGAAAACTTTTTGTAAGAAAATTTCTCAATAAGCTGTTATAAACAGCTTATTGTAGCAGTTTAGGACAGGCAACAAACAAACACCTCTGAATTAGATGTTGAGCATAAATTAAGCATAAAAAAGGCAATCTGAAAATAGAAATAAGCTAACAATCTGAGTAAACAACCATGATCAGCTGAAAGTACAACAAAAGAAACAAATGGAGTGGGAAATAAGCAGTTGGGAGATAAGGGAAATTCTAAGAGTACTAAGCATACAAACAAAGTAATAAGCTAGGCCTAAATAAGTACTAATTAAGCTAGAATCAAATGACACCTAATCTAGATCACCTAATAAGCACCTAAGCAGTCTAAATAAGCAAATGGGCAAGCTAAATAAGCTAAACAAAAAGAAAGTGCAGGCTGCTGTGGGGACAGGATCAGTTAAACATGGGGTGTACTTTGAGCTTATAAATAAGCTGTAATAAGCTGTTGTAAAATTCAACAAAAATCACTTTTGACTAGCCCACCCACTGAACATCATGCATACCAAATTTCATAACCTAAGGTCAAGTAATAAGCAAGTTAAAAATCTAAGAATGGAGGCCACTTGGACACTTCTTTGCTGAAACAGTTTGCTTAAAAATGGTTTTGACATAATTTAAACGCAATTTTAAGCTAAGCTAGATGAATCCTAAGTGCATATAAACTATACCTATGTCTAGAGTGGCATGAGGAGATGTAAGAAAACCATTTTGAAGAATTTTAGATGACAAATAAGCTAAAAAGAGAGTTGCAACAGCAGCTATGGCTGCTGTTTTGCTGTTGTGTTTGACAGAAGACAGAATCAGATAAGCTTTTTTTTTTTGTTTTCAAAACTTGTGCAGCTTTGTCAAAACAGTTTAAGACCTTTTAAACATTAACCATTACCTTGAAACATATTTGACTTGAAGAGTCAAAATGGGTAAAAGTGATATTGACCAAACTTTGACCTTAAACCAAACACCCCTTCATGGGTTGTTAACTAAAAAAAAATTAACTGTTTTTCAAAGATTAACTTGATACTGTCTTAAGTAATGGTCGAAGTGAACTTGGAATAAAAAAAAAAAAAAAACAATTTAAATGAGACAATAGGCTAATAAGCAGTTAAGATAAATTGTAAGAAGAAAAACTTTTGCATTAATTTAAAAAGCACATTACAATCATAAAAACAGAAAAACTAAACTTTTTTAAAACTCTAAAACCTACTAAATCCTAGTTGCCTCATACATGTGGCTACAACATCTTATTTATACTAAAAGTAAAATGGGTCTTCAATCTCTACTTCTCTTTCCTCGTGTCTTTTGCTGTGAGATAAAACGTGCTGAGCTGGGAAAGTAATTGAGTGAGTGGGTTTCGTGTGACAGAGAGCGACAGGAGGTTGAGTGTGCAGGTGGTGGAAGAAAAGTGGTGGTATGGGATGTTTTTATTTGTTGTGTTCTGTGTTTGTGTGTTGTGGTGGGAAACGAAGAAAGAAGAAAGAGGTGGGTTTAGGTTAACTTTTGACCGGGTTGTAGCTAGGTGGAAATGGGTAGAGATTGGACTGGGTCGGGTAGTAGAGGGTTTTGGATTGGGCTTGAGGAGTATTAGTTAATAACTTGGACTTAGGATTTGTTTTGGACCCATGGTATAGCTTAGGTACTAAACACGTAAAATCTGATTTTTCAGGGACCAAACATGTGATTCTGAAAATGTCCTCCAAGGGTTGGTTTTGACAATCTCTGAAAATTCCAAGGATCAAACTGTAAATCTCTAATATTCCAGGGACCAAATCTGCAATTTATGAAGTTGTAGGACTGAACTTGTAATTTCTCAAACTTTTGATATTTTTCACCAAAGGACTAAATTTGACAACTTATGATTTTAAAAGGACCTTTGGTGATTTTTCTTTTGAAATTTTGACTCAGTGACTATTTTTGACAATTTTTGAAACTTGGGGACTAAAGCGCCAATTTTGCAAACTTGATACGTTTTCATCCGATTTTGATCTTTTGCATTTAAAACACATAAAACATCGATTTGTGATATTTTCATCATTTTGATGCATTTTTTAGTGTTTTCAGATGATTTTGCAGTTTATATTGTATAAAAATGATGAGTATTTAGACACTCATCAGAAACCAATCTAAAGGATAAAACCGTTACCATAATAGACGACGTTGGCAAGGAATCCACGGTAAGCATACAACGTCTACGCCCTTTTGATGAAGGGAGAGCGAAGGAAGAAGGTGACGGTAATGAAGCAACGTAGGGGCACGACTACGAGTTAATCGGTGCAAAACCGCGAGTTATCTCACGCAGTTAGCCACATGAATGACCAACCGTAAGAAACTCAAACAATTTCACACACCAAATACAATTTAGATCAGAGGAATATAGGGAATTCTGGGTCGTTAAGTCCCACGAAGGATGAATTGGTGTTTAAACAACTTCAGATGATAGAATGATCACTGGGATAGTGATCGAAGAAGGGTTTGATGGATAATTATCTAAAGAAAAGATTTACAAATAACAAATGACTTAAATGCAAATTAAAAGAGATTAAAAGTTAAAATCTAATAAATAAACGCTATCACTATTTTTACAAGTCGATGAACGTTTAAAACTTAAAACTTAAAAATTACGTTTAAATAAAAATTACGTAAACGTACGAAATAAAACGTGAGTTTTACACAATATAAATCCTAAAAATATGAAAAATACATTTTTACAATCCTAATGATAAAAGAAAATTATTAGAAAAATAAAATTATTTTTACAACTATTTATTTAATTATTATTAATTAAAAACTATTTATTAAGTATTTAAAATGGACTAAAATATAAGAAAATACAAAATTAACCTAGAAAAATGAAATTAAAACTTAGAAAAGTCTAAAATATGATAAAACTTATTTTAAAACTTAAAATATATTTTTAAGACTTTATATGTATTTATTATTAATTTAAAACTATTTAAAACTAATTAAAATGCTAAAAAATATTATTTAAACCAAGAAAATTATGGAAAAATACTTTTTATTACTTTTATATTTATCTTAACCTAAGAAAATTGAAAAATTATTTTTTTAAACTTTTTCTGATTTATTAGTATTAAATGCTATTTAAAAAGGATTAAAAACTATTTTAAATAAGGAAAAATAGAAAACAGTGATGGAAAAATCTGAAAAATTCAGGAAAATGCTAAAATATTATTCTAAGTTTATAAAAAATATAAAAACATATGTTTATGTGGAGGAAAAGCAAGCATTGTGGATTAGCTTATAAATAAGCACTTCAAAATAAGCTAAAAGCCATAAATGACCACCAAATTAACACATAAGCTAGGGTATGCTATATTAACTAATTACTAACCTATTCCAACCATTCTAAACTTCTGAAAAGTAGTTTAAGCCAAGAATTAAGCAAAGTTAAACTAGCTTATTTCAGAAAATGGGACAACATTGAAGCTTATCTAAGAGTGGGGTCCACAGAGCTTAAGCTCAAAACCTTTGCTGAAATGGATAGTCAGCTGGGTGGTGAGTGAGATGGAACCAAGAACCACCAGTGGGGTCCACTGGTGTGGCCTGTGGGACCCACCAAAGTGGTGGTGATGCCACTGTTTTGGTGGTGCAGGGCATCATTCAGAAAGGGTGCTCAAAAGAAGCTACTGATTAAGCACTATATAAGCTGATAAAAGGCAAACTATTATTTTTCTAATTTTCTAGAGCAACTAAAGTTTTATATCCCAGAAGATTATAAGCTAAATCTTAATATTGAGCTTACACTAAAATTCCTAAGTTTATTCAAAAACGGGTAAGTGAAATTTGACTTTTTGAAATTATGAGCTAAGATTGACTTTCATGAAATTTTAACTGATCTAATGGACTAATTATGTTATGTTAAGATGAACTAAGACTGGTTTAATTGATTTTAACAACTTAGTAACATGATAGCATGATTATGGATTATGGAAATCAAACAGACAATAAACAAAATGAGATTGAAATCTATTTTGACTTTCTAACTAATGAGCACTTGTTTATATGCTGTGACTGAGCTACTATGAACTAATGTGACTTAGATCAACAGTAAACCACAACATAAATACCCTCTGAAACAGAATACTCAGCAAATCCAAACACTAGTTTAGGACTTACATGCTGTTGTTTTAACAAGATGATTATTCTAACACCGAAACCGATTCAACAAGAACATATTAACTAATTTTTGCAGATATTACAACTAAACTATAAGCTAAAATATTTAATGCGTTTGACATAATTGAAATAAGTAAAAACTTACTAAATTCATAGCCACAATGGCTTGCGCCACGATCAAAGTAACCCTATCCTAGACCGATCTCAACCCATATAACTCACAAACAACCCATTTCCACTCTGCATCAACAAATTTCCTATCCAATTCCAAATCGACTTCAATAGTTGACTTTTGTTGACTAGGAATACTTTAAGAGTAAAAGCGAGTAAATGAGTTTCTAAGTAAGTAATAAGCTGGTGAGCTTATAAAGCTTATTTGGAAGCTTATGTGAGCTTATTATCCCTTTTCAACTTATAACCACATAAACATAAACTTGTAAATTGCATAACATAAATTAGAACTTGGAATTTAAAATTGATCACATAAAAAGTTTAATATCACACTGAGATTATATAATAAAGTACTTGGAAACTTAAACAAAGACTGGAAATCTTAAATTTATTAAAACGACATGACAAAAATTAAAATTACACTACTTGGCCTTTTCCTCTGCTTCTATCTTCTTCTTTATAGCCTTTTAGGCTCCCCATGCCTCGAGTTGATCCCACCACCATTGGATCATGAAACTTATCTAAGCCTTTGATTTCACTTTTGGCGCCAAAAAGTCTTGGGTGGTTTTCGCAATTAATGCTTCTTGGCTTATGTAGAGGTGGAGGAAATGGGTAAGGAGGCATTAAGGGTGAGGTGGAAAGGTGGGATGAATGGCTGTGGGTAGTGATGGTATGGTTTTGGTTTACTGTGCAAGGTGAAGAAGGTGTATGAGACATGGCGGTTTCTATTTTAAACCGGTTTGGGCTTGGGTGTGTTGGGCCAGCTGGGTATGAATTGGATTTGGGTTGTGTTTTGTGTTTGTGTTAATAACACAAAAGTGGTCCGTTTGGTTAATTATTTAAGACAAGGACCAAAGTTGTAATTTGGTGAAAGTTAAGGACTGGATTTGACAAGTTTCCAAACTTATCACAAGGGTCAAACCTGCCAAGTAAGAATAGTACAAGGATCATTTGCATAAAATTCCATTTTTAAATGTCCAAGGACTAAAACTGCCAATTTAGTAACTCTAGGGACCAAACTTGTAATTTTCCAAAAGTTTATCATAAGGACCATTCTTGTCATTTATTAATAGTACAAGGTTTATTTTGATCAACTTCCAATTTTAAAACCTTAAGGACTATTTTTGACACTATTGCAAAGTTGAAGGACTAAAGTTGTAAATTTGTGATTTTTAAACTTTGAAGGGTTTATTTTGACAACTTTTGAATCTCATGGACCTTAAATGATATTTTACAAGTTTTTGACTTACCAGGGACTGATTTTGACAACTTTTGTAACTTGGGGGACTAAAACTGCCAATTATGCAAACTTGATACGTTTTTCACCAGATTTTGATGTTTTTGCATTTAAAACATATAAAACACTTGTTTGTGATATTTTATCATTTTGAAGCATTTCGAGTGTTTTCGGATGTTTTGGCATTCTAACAGTATAAAAATGATGAGTATTTAGACACTCATCAATCCCCCACACTAAGATATTGCTAGTCCCTAGCAATGATTTGAGAAAATTTAATGGATTTCATCTCTTTACCAAAAGCCATCACTTCTGGAGTAGCCAAATGTTTCAGTTCAAGTAAGAACTTTGGTACAATGATAACCAAATGATTTTGAGCAAATCATAAGCTTTCAACGGATTTGATTTGTCTTTACCAGAAGCCGTACCCTTCTGGACTAGCCAACTCTTAGATAAAATATCTTTGGTGAGCCGATTACCAATTATGGATTTTCAACTGCCTTTACCACAAGCCATAAACTTGCGGGCTAGCCAACTCTTCACTTTTAAGGATATGGTGAGCTGAATACCATACAATTTTGGGCAAATTGCAAGCCATACACGGATTTGAGATATCTTTACCAAGAGCCGTTTGCTCCTGGATTAGCCAATCCTTATGTGGGTTAGACATGGTGGACTGATTACCATTTGTTGTGTTTAGTACATAGTACTTCCACTAAATAAAAATTTTAAAATTTGGCCATTTTGGGGAAAAGGGACTAAAAGGGGTACATTTATGATCAAATTCGCGAATTTCCCTCACACTTAGAAATGAATATTGTCCTCAATATTCAAAGTACCTACCGATATGCGAAACTTAGAACGTAAAAGATAACATTACTAGCTAAGTGTAGAAACACAACAATTATTCTCTTTTTAATATTTACAATTTTCAAAGTTTTATATATATATATACAATATGTGGGTATTACCCCACACTTAGTAGTAGTACACGGGTGAAAACCCATGTTTAGGCTCTTGTTTTTGATTATCGAGTCGCTAGCTTGACTCGGCCCCAATTAATTTGTTCATGGGAAGCAAAGTGGAAGAAACAATCTCCATCGGTCTTTCATTCAAGATGTTTGTATAAACATTGAAATACGTGAAAGTTCCACACCGATGAGATATACATAGAACCGCTCAAAATGATAAATGAAAATGCCGGGATCAAAATAATGTCTTCATTCGAAGGAGTGAAGAACAGGGAGAAGCCACGGATAAGTGAAAAGAGAAAGAAAGTCATGATAAAGATCATGATTAACTCATCATCACTCACGGGAGAATTCATGGTTTCATGAATTTCATCTTTTAAGCTCAATTGGTCTAGACATATCCGGGTGTGTCTAGATCAAAGTAGAAATTATCATACTCCGGTGGAGATATGATATGAGTGAGTTCACGGAGAACTCCTCAAAGGTAAATGATTCATATTCGTGATTGATTTGATCGAGTTCACTGGGAACCCTCAAAAGTGAATGATTCATAATCGGGAGAGAATTATGAGGATGAGAAGTGGTAATACCACTAATCTTCTCTCCCATATGATCAAAATGGAACGTTTGCAATTCGGGAATAGAATCATTGAACAAAAGTTCACTATCCTCAAAGAGGATAGGATATGAAGTAGGCTTTTCATTGAAAGCCTCGATTCTAGAAATGAGAAGATTAACATTCAATAATGTAAGACGAAGAGCTTCGTCTTGGATTATTTCTTCTTCATTCTCTTCTCCTGTCGACAGTGCTCGAAGGTAATTCACCCACATAACTTATGTCTCCACAAGATAAAGAATAGTTCTCATCGAATCGAGAATATCTCAATATGATCATTTTGGAAGACAAGAGGAGGAGGAATATCACACACATGGTCAAAAGTTCCTTGTGACTCTCTCGGGATTGGGATAAGGTCCTCAACACTAGACTTTATGAATTCGTCCGATTCCTTTTCAGGAACAGTGTCAAGATGCTCGTCCCCCATGTTTAGAGAGTGAGTGGGAACCTCACGTGTGATAGCAGTTGTTTGAGAATGAATCTCAACTGCTGGGATATCAACTGATGAACTTGATGAATCTTCAAGTGTGTCTTCATCATCACTGTCATCAGGAATAAAACGAAATTGAGAGCTAGATCTGGCTGCTTTCTCTTTTGCAATTAATTCCCTAATAGACTTTTCAAAAGCAATTTGGGAATTTATTTTAGCTGCCTGCTTTTTAGCTAGCAATTCTTCCATGGATTTCTCATGTGAATTTTGAATGACGGGACATTGTGGGAGTGGAGATTTGTCAAAACCGGAAGGTTGACATTGATAATCATCATGAGGATCCCCACAATATACACAAGAAAAGCGGGAACATTATGAAATGTTGTCTTACTCAACTCCTCGGTTCTTTTCACCGACTCCGAAGCTCTAGATAAGTGTCTTGTTGGGTTTCTTGAGGAGTTTGAGTCATTTGGTATTGTGGAGGTTGATCGAGATATGGATAGTCGTAATTGTTACAAGGAATTGGATTCCTGTTTGACAATCGAGTGAAATGGGGACCTCCACAGTTCTCACAACAAGAAACTGCTGAGAGCCGGATTGGTGAATCATATGGATATTGGTCATAACCAAAGTTCGAGCATCACCGAAAACTGCTCATAGACAAACGCGTTTCCGGATTGACATTCAAATCCTTGGTGAGGACCTCCACAAAATTCACAAAGATTGTTGATTATATGAAGATATGTCGGGCTGTGGTGGGTAATTAGAAAAATTTGAGGGCCGTTAAATGAGTTCGGATTAGGATCATAATCAAATGAATTCCTCGAACCACAAAACAAACAACTCCGTTCGAATATCATTACCACACTTTGTACACACGTACACCAATGACATGGTGAACCAAAAGAGGCTCACCACAACCGACACAAGGAATAAACGATTCTATTTGAGAGTTATGAGAATGAATCGGTTCATTCAAAGAATCAACAAAACCAACATGGTGATCGAATGACTATTAAGATTCAAAGAACATTTTGAAAAATCCGGAGGTGGGACAAGTGGTGTGCTCGAGAGCTAGCAATTTCCACCACTTCCGTTATGGTCTCGGTTCGGTTCTTGAGAAGCGTGAAGATTAGGCAAGTCATTCTTGCTAGTCACCGGTCTAAATTCGCATGTTTGCTTTTAACCGTAAATCGTGAAAGTGTAGGATCAATTTTAGACGGTTTAGAGCAATCGAGGGTTAGATCTTTGGATAACCGTAGGTTGGACGATTAGCACCTCCATTATCAAAAGGAAGTACCGGTCCTTTGTCACCCCGGTTTCTCGTTCTATTTCCCTACGCAGAATCAATGGATCATCATGAACCACACGAATTCTTGACATTTGTGATAAAATAGGAAGTTTTTCAACTTCATTCCAGATTTCGTCGTAGTCGAGAGATTCCATGAGAATAGAAGAAGTTAGAATCAAATGGAGAGAGGGTAAAGGGATAAAGAATCAAAAAGGGTAAGAGGGTAAAGATGAATATTTTTGGATTTTTGGATAAATATCTTGTAAAAACAAGGAATGAAAATATTTTTGGTGTTGTTAACACTTTAGGAAAAGTGTTAATGAACTTTCTGATTTTTTAAAAACTGTTTACAAACGATGGTATATGTGCAAGTATGGGTCTGGAAATGCTTAAAACACGCTTCTGACCTCCCGCAATGGCCAAAATTTGATCGGTGCAAAACCGTCAAGTTATCTCACGCAAGCTAGCCACATGAATGACCAACCGTAAGAAACTCAAAACACTCACACACCAAATACAATTTAGATCGAGGAATATAGGGAATTCTCGGTCGTTAAGTCCCACGAAGGATGAATTGGTGTTTAAACAACTTCAGATGATAGAATGATCACTAAGGATAGTGATCGATGGGGTTTGATGGATAATTACCTAAAGAAAAGATTTACAAATAACAATGACTTAAATGCAAATTAAAAGAGATTAAAAGTTAAAATCTATTAAATAAACGCTATCACTATTTTACAAGTCGATGAACGTTTAAAACTTAAAACTTAAAATTACGTTTAAATAAAATTACGTAACGCGTTGAAATAAAACGTGAGTTTTACACAATATAAATCCTAAAATATGAAAATACATTTTACAATCCTAATGATAAAAGAAAATTATTAGAAAAAGAAAATTATTTTACAACAATTTATTTAATTATTATTAATTAAAACTATTTATTAAGTATTTAAAATGGACTAAAATATAAGAAAATACAAAATTAACCTAGAAAAATGAAATTAAAACTTAGAAAAGTCTAAAATATGATAAAACTTATTTTAAAACTGAAAATATATTTTTAAGACTTTATATGTATTTATTATTAATTTAAAACTATTTAAAACTAATTAAAATGCTAAAAAATACTATTTAAACCAAGAAAATTATGGAAAAATACTTTTTATTACTTTTATATTTATCTTAACCTAAGAAAATTGAAAAATTATTTTTTTAAACTTTTTTTGATTTATTAGTATTAAATGCTATTTAAAAAGGATTAAAAACTATTTTAAATAAGGAAAAATAGAAAACAGTGATGGAAAAATCTGAAAAATTCAGGAAAATGCTAAAATATTATTCTAAGTTTATAAAAAATATAAAAACATATGTTTATGTGGAGGAAAAAGCAACTGCTGTGGATTAGCTTATAAATAAGCACTTCAAAATAAGCTAAAAGCCATAAATGACCACCAAATTAACACATAAGCTAGGGTATGCTATATTAACTAATTACTAACCTATTCCAACCATTCTAAACTTCTGAAAAGCAGTTTAAGCCAAGAATTAAGCAAAGTTAAACTAGCTTATTTCAGAAAATGGGACAACATTGAAGCTTATCTAAGAGTGGGGTCCACAGAGCTTAAGCTCAAAACCTTTGCTGAAATGGATAGTCAGCTGGGTGGTGAGTGAGATGGAACCAAGAACCACCAGTGGGGTCCACTGGTGTGGCCTGTGGGACCCACCAAAGTGGTGGTGATGCCACTGTTTTGGTGGTGCAGGGCATCATTCAGAAAGGGTGCTCAAAAGAAGCTACTGATTAAGCACTATATAAGCTGATAAAAGGCAAACTATTATTTTTCTAATTTTCTAGAGCAACTAAAGTTTTATATCCCGAAGATTATAAGCTAAATCTTAATATTGAGCTTACACTAAAATTCCTAAGTTTATTCAAAACGGGTAAGTGAAATTTGACTTTTGAAATTATGAGCTAAGATTGACTTTCATGAAATTTTAAGCGATCTAATGGACTAATTATGTTATGTTAAGATGAACTAAGACTGGTTTAATTGATTTTAACAACTTAGTAACATGATAGCATGATTATGGATTATGGAAATCAAACAGACAATAAACAAAATGAGATTGAAATCTATTTTGACTTTCTAACTAATGAGCACTTGTTTATATGCTGTGACTGAGCTACTATGAACTAATGTGACTTAGATCAACAGTAAACCACAACATAAATACCCTCTGAAACAGAATACTCAGCAAATCCAAACACTAGTTTAGGACTTACATGCAAACTGTTTTAACAAGATGATTATTCTAACACTGAAACCAGATTCAACAGTAACATATTAACTAATTTTTGCAGATATTACAACTAAACTATAAGCTAAAATATTTAATGCAGTTTGACATAATTGAAATAAGTAAAAAACTTACTAAATTCATAGCCACAATGGCTTGCAGCTACGATCAAAGTAACCCTATCCTAGACTGATCTCAACCCATATAACTCACAAACAACCCATTTCCAGCTCTGCATCAACAAATTTCCTATCCAATTCCAAATCAGCTTCAATAGTTGACTTTTGTTGACTAGGAATACTTTAAGAGTAAAAACTGAGTAAATGAGTTTCTAAGTAAGTAATAAGCTAAGCTGAGCTTATAAAAGCTTATTTGGAAGCTTATGTGAGCTTATTATCCCTTTTCAACTTATAACTACATAAACATAAACTTGTAAATTGCATAACATAAATTAGAACTTGGAATTTAAAATTGATCACATAAAAAGTTTAATATCACACTGAGATTATATAATAAAGTACTTGGAAACTTAAACAAAGACTGGAAATCTTAAATTTATTAAAACGACATGACAAAAATTAAAATTACACTACTTGGCCTTTTCCTCTGCTTCTATCTTCTTCTTTATAGCCTTTTTAGGCTCCCCACATGCCTCTGAGTTGATCCCACCACCATTGGATCACTGAAACTTATCTAAGCCTTTGATTTCACTTTTGGCGCCAAAAAAGTCTTGGGTGGTTTTCTGCAATTAATGCTTCTTGGCTTATGTAGAGGTGGAGGGAAATGGGTAAGGAGCTGTTAAGGGTGAGGTGGAAAGGTGGGGATGGCGTGGTAGTGATGGTATGGTTTTGGTTTACTGAGGAAAGGTGAAGAAGGTGTATGATACATGGCGGTTTCTATTTTAAACCTGGTTTGGGCTTGGGTGTGTTGGGCCGGTGGGTAAGAATTGGATTTGGGTTGTGTTTTGTGTTTGTGTTAATAACACAAAAGTGGTCCGTTTGGTTAATTATTTAAGACAAGGACCAAAGTTGTAATTTGGTGAAAGTTAAGGACTGGATTTGACAAGTTTCCAAACTTATCACAAGGGTCAAACCTGCCAAGTAAGAATAGTACAAGGATCATTTGCATAAAATTCCATTTTTAAATGTCCAAGGACTAAAACTGCCAATTTAGTAACTCTAGGGACCAAACTTGTAATTTTCCAAAAGTTTATCATAAGGACCATTCTTGTCATTTATTAATAGTACAAGGTTTATTTTGATCAATTTCCAATTTTAAAACCTTAAGGACTATTTTTGACACTATTGCAAAGTTGAAGGACTAAAGTTGTAAATTTGTGATTTTTAAACTTTGAAGGGTTTATTTTGACAACTTTTCAATCTCATGGACCTTAAATGATATTTTACAAGTTTTTGACTTACCAGGGACTGATTTTGACAACTTTTGTAACTTGGGGACTAAAGCGCCAATTATGCAAACTTGATACGTTTTTCACCGATTTTGATGTTTTGCATTTAAAACATATAAAACACTTGTTTGTGATATTTTATCATTTTGAAGCATTTACGAGTGTTTTCGGATGTTTTGGCATTCTAACAAGATATAAAATGATGAGTATTTAGACACTCATCAATCCCCCACACTAAGATATTGCTAGTCCCTAGCAATGATTTGAGAAAATTTAATGGATTTCATCTCTTTACCAAAAGCCATCACTTCTGAAGTAGCCAAATATTTCAGTTCAAGTAAGAACTTTGGTACAATGATAACCAAATGATTTTGAGCAAATCATAAGCTTTCAACGGATTTGATTTGTCTTTACCAGAAGCCGTACCCTTCTGGACTAGCCAACTCTTAGATAAAATATCTTTGGTGAGCCGATTACCAATTATGGATTTTCAACTGCCTTTACCACAAGCCATAAACTTGCGGGCTAGCCAACTCTTCACTTTTAAGGATATGGTGAGCTGAATACCATACAATTTTGGGCAAATTGCAAGCCATACGGATTTGAGATATCTTTACCAAGAGCCGTTTGCTCTGGATTAGCCAATCCTTATGTGGGTTAGACATGGTGGATGATTACCATTTGTTGTGTTTAGTACATAGTACTTCCACTAAATAAAAATTTTAAAATTTGGCCATTTTGGGGGAAAAAGGGACTAAAAGGGTACATTTATGATCAAATTCGCGAATTTCCCCCACACTTAGAAATGAATATTGTCCTCAATATTCAAAGTACCGGCTGTTATGCCGAAACTTAGAACGTAAAAAGATAACATTACTAGCTAAGTGTAGAAACACAACAATTATTCTCTTTTTTAATATTTACAATTTTCAAAGTTTTTATATATATATACAATATGTGGGGTATTACCCCCACACTTAGGTAGTACACACGGGTGAAAACCCATGTTTAGGCTACTGTTTTTGATTATCGAGTCGCTAGCTTGACTCGGCCCCGAATTAATTTGTTCATGGGGAAGCAAAGTGGAAGAAACAATCTCCATCGGTCTTTCATTCAAGATGTTTGTATAAACATTGAAATACGTGAAAGTTCCACACCGATGAGATATACATAGAACCGGCTCAAAAATGATAAATGAAAATGCCGGGATCAAAAATAATGTCTTCATTCCCGAAGGAGTGAAGAACAGGAGAAGCCACGGGATAAGTGAAAAAGAGAAAGAAAGTCATGATAAAGATCATGATTAACTCATCATCACTCACAGGAGAATTCATGGTTTCATGAATTTCATCTTTTAAGCTCAATTGGTCTAGACATATCCCGGGTGTGTCTAGATCAAAGTAGAAATTATCATACTCCGGTGGAGATATGATATGAGTGAGTTCACAGGAGAACTCCTCAAAGGTAAATGATTCATATTCAGGATTGATTTGACTGAGTTCACTGGGGAACCCCTCAAAAGTGAATGATTCATAATCGGGGAGAGAATTATGAGGATGAGAAGTGGTAATACCACTAATCTTCTCTCCCATATGATCAAAATGGAACGTTTGCAATTCGGGAATAGAATCATTGAACAAAAGTTCACTATCCTCAAAGAGGATAGGATATGAAGTAGGCTTTTCGTTGAAAGCCTCGATTCTAGAAATGAGAAGATTAACATTCAATAATGTAAGACGAAGAGCTTCGTCTTGGATTATTTCTTCTTCATTCTCTTCTCCTAAGCTGACAGGCTCAGAAGGTAATTCACCCACATAACTTATGTCTCCACAAGATAAAGAATAGTTCTCATCAGAATCAGAGAATATCTCAATATGATCATTTTGGAAGACAAGAGGAGGAGGAATATCACACACATGGTCAAAAGTTCCTTGTGACTCTCTCGGGATTGGGATAAGGTCCTCAACACTAGACTTTATGAATTCGTCCGATTCCTTTTCAGGAACAGTGTCAAGATGCTCGTCCCCCATGTTTAGAGAGTGAGTGGGAACCTCACGTGTGATAGCGATTGTTTGAGAATGAATCTCAACTTGGGATATCAACCGATGAACTTGATGAATCTTCGTGTGTCTTCATCATCATCGTCATCGAGAATAAAACGAAATTGAGAGCTAGATCGTTGCTTTCTCTTTTGCAATTAATTCCCTAATAGACTTTTCAAAAGCAATTTGGGAATTTATTTTAGCGACCGCTTTTTAGCTAGCAATTCTTCCATGGATTTCTCATGTGAATTTTGAATGACGGGACATTGTGGGAGTGGAGATTTGTCAAAACCGAAGGTTGACATTGATAATCATCATGAGGATCCCACAATATACACAAGAAAAGCGGGAACATTATGAAATCTTTGTCTTACTCAACTCCTCGTTCTTTTCACCGACTCCGAAGCTCTAGATAAGTGTCTTGTTGGGTTTCTTTGAGGAGTTTGAGTCATTTGGTATTGTGGAGGTTGATCGAGATATGGATAGTCGTAATTGTTACAAGGAATTGGATTCCCTGTTTGACAATCGAGTGAAATGGGGACCTCCACAGTTCTCACAACAAGAAACTGTTGAGCCCGGATTGGTGAATCATATGGATATTGGTCATAACCAAAGTTTCGAGCATCACCGTAAAACTGTTCATAGACAAACGTGTTTCGGATTGACATTCAAATCCTTGGTGAGGACCTCCACAAAATTCACAGCAGATTGTTGATTATATGAAGATATGTCGGTGTGGTGGGTAATTAGAAAAATTTGAGGGCCGTTAAATGAGTTCGGATTAGGATCATAATCAAATGAATTCCTCGAACCACAAAACAAACAACTCCCGTTCGAATATCATTACCACACTGTACACACGCACACAATGACATGGTGAACCAAAAGAGGCTCACCACAACCGACACAAGGAATAAACGATTCTATTTGAGAGTTATGAGAATGAATCGGTTCATTCAAAGAATCAAAACCAACATGGTGATCGAATGACTATTAAGATTCAAAGAACATTTTGAAAAATCCGGAGGTGGGACAAGTGGTGTGCTCGAGAGCTAGCAATTTCCACCACTTCCGTTATGGTCTCTCGGTTCGGTTCTTGAGAAGCGTGAAGATTAGGCAAGTCATTCTTGCTAGTCACCGGTCTAAATTTCGCATGTTTGCTTTTAACCGTAAATCGTGAAAGTGTAGGATCAATTTTAGACGGTTTAGGAGCAATCGAGGGTTAGATCTTTGGATAACCGTAGGTTGGACGATTAGCACCTCCATTATCAAAAGGAAGTACCGGTCCTTTGTCACCCCGGTTTCTCGTTCTATTTCCCTACGCAGAATCAATGGATCATCATGAACCACACGAATTCTTGACATTTGTGATAAAATAGGAAGTTTTTCAACTTCATTCCGATTTCGTCGTAGTCGAGAGATTCCATGAGAATAGAAGAAGTTAGAATCAAATGGAGAGAGGTAAAGGGATAAAGAATCAAAAGGGTAAGAGGGTAAAGATGAATATTTTTGGATTTTGGATAAATATCTTGTAAAACAAGGAATGAAAATATTTTTGGTGTTGTTAACACTTTAGGAAAAGTGTTAATGAACTTTCTGATTTTTTAAAAACTGTTTACAAACGATGGTATATGTGCAAGTATGGGTCTGGAAATGCTTAAAACACGCTTACAGCCTCCCCGGCAGCGGCGCCAAAATTTGATCGGTGCAAAACCGTCAAGTTATCTCACGCAAGCTAGCCACTTGTGAATGACCAACCGTAAGAAACTCAAAACAGCTCACACACCAAATACAATTTAGATCAGAGGAATATAGGGAATTCCTGGGTCGTTAAGTCCCACGAAGGATGAATTGGTGTTTAAACAACTTCAGATGATAGAATGATCACTAAGGATAGTGATCAGTAAGGGTTTTGATGGATAATTACCTAAAGAAAAGATTTACAAATAACAGCGACTTAAATGCAAATTAAAAGAGATTAAAAAGTTAAAATCTATTAAATAAACGCTATCACTATTTTTACAAGTCGATGAACGTTTAAAACTTAAAACTTAAAAATTACGTTTAAATAAAAATTACGTAAACGTACGAAATAAAACGTGAGTTTTACACAATATAAATCCTAAAAATATGAAAAATACATTTTTACAATCCTAATGATAAAAGAAAATTATTAGAAAAAGAAAATTATTTTTACAACAATTTATTTAATTATTATTAATTAAAAACTATTTATTAAGTATTTAAAATGGACTAAAATATAAGAAAATACAAAATTAACCTAGAAAAATGAAATTAAAACTTAGAAAAGTCTAAAATATGATAAAACTTATTTTAAAACTGAAAATATATTTTTAAGACTTTATATGTATTTATTATTAATTTAAAACTATTTAAAACTAATTAAAATGCTAAAAATACTATTTAAACCAAGAAAATTATGGAAAAATACTTTTATTACTTTTATATTTATCTTAACCTAAGAAAATTGAAAATTATTTTTTAAACTTTTTGATTTATTAGTATTAAATGCTATTTAAAAGGATTAAAACTATTTTAAATAAGGAAAAATAGAAAACAGTGATGGAAAAATCTGAAAAATTCAGGAAAATGCTAAAATATTATTCTAAGTTTATAAAAAATATAAAAACATATGTTTATGTGGAGGAAAAAGCAACTGCTGTGGATTAGCTTATAAATAAGCACTTCAAAATAAGCTAAAAGCCATAAATGACCACCAAATTAACACATAAGCTAGGGTATGCTATATTAACTAATTACTAACCTATTCCAACCATTCTAAACTTCGAAAAGCGGTTTAAGCCAAGAATTAAGCAAAGTTAAACTAGCTTATTTCGGAAAATGGGACAACATTGAAGCTTATCTAAGAGTGGGGTCCACAGAGCTTAAGCTCAAAACCTTTGCTGAAATGGATAGTCAGCTGGGTGGTGAGTGAGATGGAACCAAGAACCACCAGTGGGGTCCACTGGTGTGGCTGTGGGACCCACCAAAGTGGTGGTGATGCCCTTGTTTTGGTGGTGCAGGCATCATTCGTAAAGGGTGCTCAAAAGAAGCTACCGATTAAGCACTATATAAGCGATAAAAGGCAAACTATTATTTTTCTAATTTTCTAGAGCAACTAAAGTTTTATATCCCGAAGATTATAAGCTAAATCTTAATATTGAGCTTACACTAAAATTCCTAAGTTTATTCAAAACGGGTAAGTGAAATTTGACTTTTGAAATTATGAGCTAAGATTGACTTTCATGAAATTTTAAGCGATCTAATGGACTAATTATGTTATGTTAAGATGAACTAAGACTGGTTTAATTGATTTTAACAACTTAGTAACATGATAGCATGATTATGGATTATGGAAATCAAACAGACAATAAACAAAATGAGATTGAAATCTATTTTGACTTTCTAACTAATGAGCACTTGTTTATATCTTTGTGATCGAGCTACTATGAACTAATGTGACTTAGATCAACAAGAAACCACAACATAAATACCTCGAAGCAGAATACTCAAAGAAATCCAAACACTAGTTTAGGACTTACATGCAAACTGTTTTAACAAGATGATTATTCTAACACTGAAACCAGATTCAACAGTAACATATTAACTAATTTTTGCAGATATTACAACTAAACTATAAGCTAAAATATTTAATGCAGTTTGACATAATTGAAATAAGTAAAAAACTTACTAAATTCATAGCCACAATGGCTTGCAGCTACGATCAAAGTAACCCTATCCTAGACTGATCTCAACCCATATAACTCACAAACAACCCATTTCCAGCTCTGCATCAACAAATTTCCTATCCAATTCCAAATCGACTTCAATAGTTGACTTTTGTTGACTAGGAATACTTTAAGAGTAAAAGCGAGTAAATGAGTTTCTAAGTAAGTAATAAGCTGTCGAGCTTATAAAAGCTTATTTGGAAGCTTATGTGAGCTTATTATCCCTTTTCAACTTATAACCACATAAACATAAACTTGTAAATTGCATAACATAAATTAGAACTTGGAATTTAAAATTGATCACATAAAAGTTTAATATCACATCGAGATTATATAATAAAGTACTTGGAAACTTAAACAAAGACCTGAAATCTTAAATTTATTAAAACGACATGACAAAAATTAAAATTACACTACTTGGCCTTTTCCTCTGCTTCTATCTTCTTCTTTATAGCCTTTTTAGGCTCCCCACATGCCTCTGAGTTGATCCCACCACCATTGGATCACTGAAACTTATCTAAGCCTTTGATTTCACTTTTGGCGCCAAAAAAGTCTTGGGTGGTTTTCTGCAATTAATGCTTCTTGGCTTATGTAGAGGTGGAGGGAAATGGGTAAGGAGCTGTTAAGGGTGAGGTGGAAAGGTGGGGATGAAACTGTGGGTAGTGATGGTATGGTTTTGGTTTACAGGAAAGGTGAAGAAGGTGTACAGTACATGGCGGTTTTCTATTTTTAAACTGGTTTGGGCTTGGGTGTGTTGGGCCAGCTGGGTAAGAATTGGATTTGGGTTGTGTTTTGTGTTTGTGTTAATAACACAAAAGTGGTCCGTTTGGTTAATTATTTAAGACAAGGACCAAAGTTGTAATTTGGTGAAAGTTAAGGACTGGATTTGACAAGTTTCCAAACTTATCACAAGGGTCAAACCTGCCAAGTAAGAATAGTACAAGGATCATTTGCATAAAATTCCATTTTTAAATGTCCAAGGACTAAAACTGCCAATTTAGTAACTCTAGGGACCAAACTTGTAATTTTCCAAAAGTTTATCATAAGGACCATTCTTGTCATTTATTAATAGTACAAGGTTTATTTTGATCAATTTCCAATTTTAAAACCTTAAGGACTATTTTTGACACTATTGCAAAGTTGAAGGACTAAAGTTGTAAATTTGTGATTTTTAAACTTTGAAGGGTTTATTTTGACAACTTTTGAATCTCATGGACCTTAAATGATATTTTACAAGTTTTTGACTTACGAGGACTGATTTTGACAACTTTTGTAACTTGGGGACTAAAGCGCCAATTATGCAAACTTGATACGTTTTCACAGATTTTGATGTTTTGCATTTAAAACATATAAAACACTTGTTTGTGATATTTTTATCATTTTGAAGCATTTCTGAGTGTTTTCAGATGTTTTTGGCATTCTAACAGTATAAAAATGATGAGTATTTAGACACTCATCACGAGTCTAGCTACAAGACTCATAAATAAAGAAAAGCGCTTCGAGGGAGGCAACCCATGCTTAATTGTTTGCTTGTTTGTGTCATATATCTTTTGTTGATTGCTTATTCTCATGTTTAAATTTGTAAAAATGTTTTATTTTGTTTTTAACCTCGTCTTAATTACATATAAAGGTATATTACATAAGGGATAAGTGTAGGGAGGATTACACACGTTTTCAAAAGAAACGTAAACATGAGAATTTCAATTAATTAAAAGATATACATGTGTGTTTGTTCGAGTCAAATGCTTGTATCGAGTCATAATGGATGTTTTGCATTAAACGTTTCCAGATTCTAAAGATGTAAATTTTCCAGAATTTTTTCCAGAAAATCGCAAACCAGTTTTTGTCAGGGTAACCTGACGGCGTCAGGATCGCAACCGACGGCGCCAGAAGGAGCAAAAATAATCGATCGCTTTTTCTCGTTTTCGAGCTACTTATAATTTTTGGAATTTTCGGTCTTAATTTTCTAGAAATTGTAAACATCCATTCCACAAGCATTATATCCTAGTTTAGTAGAGTCTTATATATATTATTACCGCCGATTTTACGAAGGTTTCGTTTGTTTTCTTCAAGTGTGCGGGTTTAATTTATCAAGAAGAAGATACATAAGATGAGAAGGAGCTTTTCACGCAAACGTTCTTCTTGAAGAAATATGTAACCACCACTTTACACGGATCCTAACGAGCTAATCAAGGAGTACTAGTTTCTTTCATCTTTATTACCTTCCATTATCATAACTTTGATACTTTCGGGAACATTGGGGACAATGTTCGGTTTAAGTAGGGAGGGAAAATAAAATGGGAACTTTGAAACTATGCTTATCCTTGATTATTTGCTTTGTCCAATTGCATTTGTGTAATAAACCATGAGGAAATGTCGGTTAGGGTAATTTTGGCACCAAATTTAAAAATTTTCATGACATATAGGAGTGGGCCATTAGTCTTAATAAAGCGTCTCATGGATAGGAAGTTATATGACTAGCACAAAAACCCTTTACCACTTAAATTCCACCCAAAATGTGAGGATCGCCCTTAGATTAGTAGGAATTAAAGCATTCATCTTTAATGCTTAGTGTGTGAACCGGTAGTATAATAGATTCTAGAACTTGTTTTGTGATGCATTCCGAGATCGCTAGTAAGACTACACTTGTGTAGTTAGGAATAACTAAATGATAAGAGGCATTAGGATAACCCTTGTTTGATACCGTAATATAATTACTTCTTCCACATCGGTTGAGTAATTCCCCACACCCTTGCGTTGTACTCATCTTTAGTATACGATACCCCTAGTTAACCCTCGGAGCCTATCCTTTTCGCGGTTCTCGTGATGTTTCGGTTTTCCGGAATATCAATAAAGAGCATTGTTTACAATCCACCCCCAAATGTACACCCAAATCGCCTTAGCCTACCTTGTATGCACTCACTTTTAGTGCATTATTGTTATCATACTAAACCCTTAGTTCAATTATCTAGTTGCTTGCATAAGTTGCTAAGTCGAGTCATATCCTTTGTACACAGTTTTGGGACGATTGGGACTCATGGGAAAAGTTAAATTTTATGAAATGACGGGAAGGAACGTTAATTCAAATTCCCTTTATTTGCGTAATAATGTACTCCAAGTGTTTTGATCTTTTCAATTCGGGTCAAATTAGTGTTAGAGTAATAAAACTCAAGTGTAGGGATGTGCCTATAAATCCCTATCATTTTGATGTTATCGTAGATGATGGTAGAGTAAAAGTGTAAAAAAAAAAAAAAAAAAAAAAAAAAAAAAAAAAATCGAAAAATATAGAAAAGAGAAAAAGAAAAAAATAGAGTGTTGAATAAAATAAAAAAAAAAAAAAAAATCATACGGGCTACCATCCTACATCTATCTTTAATTTATGTTTGTTTGTTTCAGTTATCTAGAGTTTAGAGTGTCGAGTCTTGGCTTAGCAACGCCATTCTTCGCATGCTTGTAACATAAAGATTTTTGACTTGCCACCACTAAATCGCCTATCCCACCAAACCTTTTGTTTTCCTACCGTAAGCCTAACATTACAACCCTTTAAAAGACCTCTTTGATAGTCTTTCCTAGGTGCTTACGCCAAAGCGATAGAGGTTTGATCTGGTCTTAAGCCTATGGTAATCTATGTACTAGGACCGGTTAATGAGTGTTTATCTTCCATTTCCAACTTGTTATATTTCATATACACCCGAGAGATGTGAGTATCCAAACACCCCATGTGAGGTGCTAGTATGTAATTTCCATGCTTGTTATGACTTTTGCGGGGCTTATATGTGTTGTGGATTGTTCTAAACCAATGCTTCATGACCCCTAACTTATAAATTAATTGGCTAAAAGCACATTTGCTTGAGGACAAGTAAATACCAAGTGTAGGGATATTTGATAAGTTTTTAAAATGTACCTTTTTTGAGGAGTCATTTAAGCCCTTATTTGATCACTTTTGTATCCGTTATTACTTAATATCGTTCCTTTTCACTTTTTAGGTATCTTGAAGGAAAAATGCTGGAATGACATTTATTCGGACGAAAAGGCTCGAATATACGAAGAAAATGGCCAAAGTCAAGAATCGAGACACTCAAGTCATTGAACCAAGGGGACGGCGTCAGTGTTATCTGCGACGCCGTCGCATCACTTTTGTGACTAAGTAGCCAAATTACTTATTTACAAGTGACGGTGTCAGGTTTTAAAAGAGTAGGTCGTCGCAACTCAAACGGCCTAGATTTGATCCAGACGACGTCAGAGACTGAAGGCGACGGCGTCACAAGCATAAGGTGACGACGTCGCAAGACTAACGTGGCCAAGACGAAACCCTAATGACGGCGACCCGACGGCGTCACAAATTAAAGGGTGACGTCGTCGTATATGTAATCTTATATATAGAATCCGAATTTTTTAGTCTTTGGTGTGTAGTCTTTTGGAGTAAAAACCTAAACCGAACCAAGGCTGTCTTGTACAGTATTTTAGGGTTCCATACCCTATCTTACATCAAGATAAGTGTTTTACTTCATTAATTTAATTATGTCTTCAATTACTTGTGTGTATGCTTGCATGTTCCCCATGTCCGGCTAATTTACTTGCGTGTTTGCTTAGGGAATATGAAACTTAATTATTGAATATTGATTGGTTGTCTCTTATCTTAATTGTTAATGATCTAGTAATGCGATAGGTCATCGTTGTGTAGTTAATGCTTGATTAATCTTTGTGAACCTTAGTTTATAATACCTAGAGTTGTTGTAGGCTAAACCATCCGAAGAGTACCTTAGAGTCAAAGTTTATAAATCCTAGAGATTTTGTAGGCGATACCCTTTGGTAGTTTCAAAGAGTTAGGGATAAATGCATACCCTACGACCCTAGACACACAACGCGATTAAGAATAAGGACGTGACAATTCAACCATCAATAGGAGATAATTAAGGAGTAATAAAACCTAAGTAAACACATCTTTAAATCATCATACGAGCACACAATAATTAGACATAGACTACCCTCACCTTAGTTAATTAGATAATTAGATAAGTAGAGTAATCGGTAGAAATACGAACCCCCAAATACAAATCCCGAGATTCGTACCTTTCCATTTCCTAAAAACATAAAAGATAAAAATAATCTTCCTCAACCCCAACCTTAGCGTAGTAACTTCTCACTAGCATTCCTATTCCCCTAGAGAACGATATCAATTCCCGTGGCTTACCCTAATACTACACTACAACGATTAGGTTCACTGCCTAGGGTGTTGAAAAACTTGCTCGACGAAAAGGAAGTTCCTTTGACCCCGAACGACGCGTGTAGCGTTATCAAACATGCAAATATTGGATATAATATTAAGAAAATGAAAAATAAACATAAACAACTATTTTATTTCATTAAAATAATATTTGTTCATAACATCCTTTATCCAAATACTAATCACATATCTGCATGAAACTACTAGATAAACGAAGTCCTATCCCATCAGCATGGTCAGTAAGTTTTTCCTTTGGCAAAGGCTTCGTAAAGGGATCAACTAGATTATCATCTGTATGAACTTTGAGTAGATTGATTTCACCTATTTCGACTTGTTCTCGAACATAGTGATATCGTCGAGGAAAATGTCTGGCGCCTTCATGACTCCAGCTCATTGGCAAATGTTATTGCGCAGAGTTGTCACAATACACATTTAAAGGTAATTCGATTGAGGGCATTACTCCGAGTCCCGAAATGAATTTCCTAATCCAAACGACTTCCATCGCGACTATGTACTCACTTCGTAATAGACATCGCGATCGTTGTTCCGCTTCTTGCTCTTCCAAATCAATGCTCCTCCATTAATGACAAAGACATATCCGGTTTGAGACTTCTTATCATCTTTATCACCGAAAGA
The DNA here is from genome assembly GCA_022545495.1 of Chrysanthemum lavandulifolium. Lineage (NCBI taxonomy): Eukaryota > Viridiplantae > Streptophyta > Magnoliopsida > Asterales > Asteraceae > Chrysanthemum > Chrysanthemum lavandulifolium. The sequence goes on along the minus strand of CM040238.1, from coordinate 302,067,044 downwards.
CGATAGCAAAACACAGAACATCAAGTTCGCATCTGGATTCCTACCATACACTAGAAACATTTCTTTAGTATCACTTAGATACTTAAGAATGTTCTTAACAGCATGCCAGTGTTTCACACCTGGATTATGTTGATATCGACTGGTGATATTTTGTGCAAACGCCACATCAAGCCTTGTACATCTTACAACATACATGATAGATCCTACTGCCGAAGCATAAGGAACTTTTCTCATGTGTGCCACCTCTTCAGGTGTTGACGCGCATAGTTCACTACTTAAGCCATGTTCAGCTTGTATCGGCAAATATCCCTTCTTGGAATTATGCATATTGAATCTCTTCAATATTTTATTGATGTAAGTACTTTGGCTTAGTCCAATCAACCGACTTGATCTATCTCGGTAAATCTTGATTCCCAGAATAAATGCTGCTTCCCATAAGTCCTTCATAGAAAAGCACTTTCCAAGATAAGACTTTACATCTTGCATACTTGGAATGTCTTTTCCCATGATCAATATGTCATCGACATATAAGATAAGGAAAATAACATTACTCCCACTAGCTTTGTGATATACACATGGCTCATCAAGATTTTGAGTGAAACCAAATTTCTTGATTTCTTCATCAAACTTCTTGTTCTATTGCCTTGATGCTTGCTTCAACCCATAAATGGATCTTTGAAGTTTGCATACACGCTTTTGAAATTTTGGATTCACAAACCCTTCAGGCTGCGCCATATAGATGTCCTCATCTAGGCGACCGTTTAAGAAAGCAGTTTTGACATCCATTTGCCATATCTCATAGTCATAGTACGCAACTATGGCTATAAGAATCCTAATAGCCCTAATGTCTGCTATAGGAGAAAATGTCTCCTCGTAGTCTATCCCAAAAGTTTGAGTAAACCCTTGAGCTACAAGACGAGCTTTATAGGTGTGTACATTGTCATCCATGTCAGTCTTTATCTTATAGAGCCACTTACTTCCAACTACCTTACATTTAATGACCGTTAGCTAAACTTCGTTAAATATTAACTATCGTTAAGTATTTATTTCGTGACAAATAATTAATAATAATAACATTTATATATATTAATTATTTAACATCAATTCTCATACGTAATGTGTGCAATTCCGAAGTCTCGAGTTCGAATCCGGTCATACGTATATTAAAATATCCATAAAACCTTTCAGTTATAAGTTCGTGCACGCACGAAGTTTACACATAAATTAAATTTATTTTAACATTTTAGTTTAGTATATACACATATAAGAATTTGCCCATGAAATTATGATATAAGTACAACTAATACTTATGCATGAGTTTTTCATTATGCATTAATATCCATTATAATTTGGTAAAATATTTGTAAAAATTTATGTTAGGTAACTCAAGATTTAATTTTACTTAACTGACAAAGATGTTGATGTTGTTATTTAAATTTCACTAGTGATATTATATTGTACACATGATGCAAGTTCAATAACACATACTGAGCGTTGATAAAGTTAAAGTATACTCCTTAATTTTTTTTTTAAATGTTTTTCTAGATATCCTTATAAAAATAAATAAGAATTTATATTTATTTTTGTATTAAAGTAACCCGTGGTTACAATTTGATAATTATATTTTCGTTTTCAGTAATTTAGCCGTATTTAGAATGTAAACTCGTGTCAATATAGGTTAAACTTTTAAAGATAAAATAAATGAGTCCTTATTGAACGTATATAGTAAAAAAAATTGATATTTATAATCGTATGCAAATTTATATGTTGTTATTTTAAAACAACAAAAGGGTATAAAGTATAAGGGGGTATTTGTTTATATTTTAAAGTTATTAAAAAACATGGAGGCTTATAATATTACACTTAACTCTATATAATTTTTAAAAATTCAACCACTAAAGTTTTATTAATTACCCCCTCTTTTTTTTTTTAAGTTTTTGTTTTCACATATTTGACACCTATATTTTTATGTGTTTTTTTATCAACCAAATTTCTCCATCAAATTTATTGAAGTTTGACCAAAATCAGTTTAATTTTGACTTTTATTAACCAATCATATCACACGATTTTGCTTACGTGGCGAAATCGAGCTCTCGTATTGTCCCAATTATTTTTTCAATAAGAATGAATTGACAAAATCACTCCGAAATGATGTAACTTCTTTATTATATAAAAGATATTGCATTTTGCATTGTCACTTCTTTGACGATTGATCAAACCGGTTACCATCAGGTTACCATGGATGTTCTAAAACAACATAGAACCATCGTTATGCAAGTGAGTCAACATCGTATCACACCAAATAAAGACCTCGCAAAAACCCGACACCACTTGCAATAATTGGTCTTTAACAAGACTTCTTCACAATAACCTGATGTTCAAAGCGTGTTTCATCGATGACATGACAAATGATTGAAAATAAACGTTGGAGAACCAGACGAAAAGACACGACCTTTTTGGTCGATAGTCTTGTCTAGTTTGTGAAACTCCGATGCTTTAAATCTCATTATGTTCAAAATATACATACGCAAGCTAGATGTATAAATCCAACAATAAGAAACTTTTTAACCATGAAATGATCTAATATTTAAGATAACTATAAATACTTTGAAATCATAAACAAAAAGTTTTCCTAAATACACAAAAAGTTAATAGATCACACGAGTTAATGATACAACGGTGACTAAGAAGAATTTTTTTTCTAACTAGTTGTCGTCATATCAATAACATAATATTTATATCAACTTACCCAACTAACATGACTTTAGTATTTAAGCTATCAAGTTTTTCTTTCAACTACCAATGTGGGATTAAAAATAACTTTCTACCAAGAAAATGCAACCATTTAGACTATTCATTTACTTTTTTTTAAAGAAGGTTTTTTTTATTCATCTCTACACACACTCAACTTTAACTACCTTATTTTCATGAAGCTATACAATTATTATTCCACGTGATAATATTTAACTGAAACACGCCAAGTGAGAAGTATAAAATTGAGTTGGGCTACAAATTCCATGATTTGTCAATACAAGATTGTAAGATATTGTCTTTGCTAACTAACGCGTGTCACTCATAATTTGTACTATTTATAACATATTCCGAAGAAAATAAGAAATACACGTTGATTTTGATCAAGTAGTACGTTTGCTTATTTGTTCAATGTTGTGAGAGTTTAAGGGTTGTGGCCCAAAATTTTGTAGTTAGACTTAAATTTACTTTTAAATACATACATTTTTTTTTGGGTAAAGAGTTTTTACCCGGTGAAGTATATTGAAACATAAAATATGAGTTTCGAACAAAGAAGAGTGGTGATGAGCCACTCTTAAGGAAATAAAAACCACCGTGTTTAAACATGCAAATGAAATCCTCACATCTTATTATTTTATAATGGAGTAAAACTTATTTTTTCATTAATTTTCTTAAAATTCAGTAATACAAGTAAGGAAGATAAAAATACAACATGTCATAACATATTAAAAACTGAAAATTAAAAGTCATAACATATTTAAAAGTGAAAATTAAATAATACAAGTAATGAAGCTAAAAGTATAACATGTTTTTCTCATGCACATAAAACACTCATTTAGTTATGAATACAAGTATTAAAATACATAGTATAAGTCATACAAGCTGTTAATTACTTATACTTTAAAACCCCCTTTCAATAAAAATATAATTAAAAGAACTCATTGTACAAACAAACGAAGGTATTAAAAAATATATATAAATATTTTGTGCAATGTTTTACCAAAATTTTGTCATTGCGTATAGTCCATAAACGAACAAACTAATCAGTAAAGCAATCACCAAAAACGTACAAATGAAATAAATTATTAGCTGAAAAAAATTAAATTAGAGGGTACCCGGAACCGCACCTCGTGAAGACCTTGGTAGTTTATCTATTACCAGTTGTAAACGTTTTATCCTTGGACGATAAAAATGTTTACAACCAATTATTATTCTTTTTAAATCTCTTTATTTATTTTTTTAATTTCTATGTAACTATATATGTACGTAGATGAAGAATAGATGTTTCAAACCATTGATGCAAAGAGACATATATTAGCTTAAAATCGAACAAATTTTGGCCATGATTTTTTTTAGAATGACAATGTTAAACTATCTTACAATATTTACACAACAAATCTATCATACATGTATTAAGCATAACTAAAACCTACAACCTTTTGATTCAGGTGCTTAACACACAACATGAGATACAATTATGACACAAGACCTTTGGTGATTTTAGTCATTAAATGATCTAGTGCTGAAAATATGCATCTAAAATTCGGATGTTTTAAATCCAACAAATAAAAAAGGTTTTTAATCATGATGCGATCTAACGATAAAGGGTGTTGATACTCACACCATTTTTTTATACATACATTACAACTGTGCATTACTGTCTTGTACAGTGTGGTCTAAGTATAAAAAAAATAGTGTTTGTATTAACCCCTAACATAAAATAGTATGTAAATGTCAAATACTTTAAAAATCATGAGTAAAAACTGCAAAAAGCTAATAAATCATACAAATTAACCTTTGACCATAACAACAAGCCATTTACTTACCAATTTGTCGCGAGAAGAATAACATAATATTAATCTCACGATACTCGATCAACATAACATTAGTATATAAGCCACCAATGTTTTCTTTCTATTACCAATGTGGGATCAAAGACAGTTTTTATCAAGAAAATGTATCAGCACATATAAGCAATCATTTTTTTTTCTTTTTAAAAGAAAATTCTTTATTTACTCCTCTCCACTCAAACTTAATTACCTTACGTTTTGAAACTTGAAAATCTTCCATAATTTGTGCTATTTAAAATTTACACGTTGATTGAAATCAAAGATCTGTCCAAAGTTGTTTGTTTGCTTGCATGGTTTTTCCAAGCAATATTGAATATTAGCGTTACGGGAAACTTGGACAGTTATAAAACTACTTTGTGAGAGTTTAAGTTGACATATGTGTTATGAGTGTGTTTAGCGTAGAGCTTTTAAGAATATTTAAAAGTGGTAAATGTTAAGTATTTTGATTTCTAATGCTTGTCTGGTAAGCAATAAATAACTTTGTCTTTTTTTTTCTTAAAATGCTCATTTTTCAACGTTTTATAAAATAGCCTTTATGAGTTGTTTTACACATTATCATAACATTTACAACTATGTTACCAAATGTTTTTATAGAAAAAACAACTACTGCTCACAGCTATTGCTAACAGTCAGGCCCGGATTTAAGCATGTGCAGGGTGTGCGACGGCACAGGGCCTCCATTTTCTAGGGCCCCAATATCTTAATCTTTAACGTTGGTAAAAACTGACTTTTGGACATTTTTATCCATGTAAATAATGTTTTATGATGGAATAAATACATAGTATAGGGTTATAATATAGTTACTTGGGTCATAATAGAGAAACAAAGCTTAGAACTGCTTTTTAATGGAGAAAATATGGACAGGTTGTTCAGCGAAGAAGATGACACAAAAGTCAAAAAAAAAATTTGGTAAATTTTAGTTTTGGCCCCTGTACTTTAAAGTTTATTAGTTATGTTATTATTTTAAAATGTTTTGTTTAACATGAAAAGCAAAAAAACCAAAAATATCTTTAAAAAAACTATATTTTTAATCCTATAAAATCATCTTGATAACTTACCATCGTTTAATGTATCACAAATCTTTTGGCTGTAAGCATGCTTCAAGAAATTCTAGACGTGTATTTCAAAAACATACTACACAACTCCATATTATATGAGCTAGAGTTAATCTTTAAGAGTTAGAAAGATAATCTTTAAAAAATTTAAAAGAAACCATAAAGTGTATAAACAAATGAACAAAAAATCAACATATTACTATTAAGATGATTAAAGAATGTAATGTTCATAATCAATTAAGTTTGCTGATTTTTTAACGAATATTGTTCAAAGGCCTTAACATAAAATAGTACAGGGCCTGTGAAATTCATGAGACGGCCCTGCTAATAGTTATCGCTCACGCCTACTGCTCATTTTTCAACGCTCCACGAGTGGTGCGGAGTTTTTTGGGGCGGCGAGAAGTGAGCAATGAGCATTTTGAATTTTAGTGGTCGTTTAGCAAAAGAGCGGTGAGCTTTGCTAATTTTTAGAAAAGCTAATTTTTCAATGCTTCTTTATGAAGCGGTGAGCGATGAGTTGTGGCTACTGTTCGCAGCTACTGCTCACTTCGCAGCTACTACTCACTGCTACTTTTCACAAACACACCCCTAATACTTACTATTACTGCTGATTGCTATGCTACTTTTATCAAACATACCCATAATCTTCGATCATAGTCATAGTATAATCATTTGTTTCGAAATCAAATATAGATGAAATCATCACATCCTTAGCTATAATATGTTGTATACGTTTTATCTTTCAACGATATACTTACTTTACATAAATAATTATTCTTTTAAAAAACTTTACGTTTTGAAACTTCTATGTAACTACATATGTAGATGAAGAATAGATTTATGTCGCCCTGATCGGACTGAGATGAGGGATTCACCCTCATCCTTTGTACTTCAATTTTTTTTTTGGTGTAATGCATTTTACCGGGTGGAAAACCCTTTACCCAAAAAAAGATAAAGAATAGAGGTTTCAAACCATTGATGCAAGTGATCTAATGCTCAAAAAATTCATCTAAAATTGGGATGCTTCAAATCTCATTACATTCATATAAACGTTTGATGCTTTAAATGTAACAGATAAAAAGTTTTTGATCATGAAACGGATCTAACGATAAAATAGCTTGTAAATGTAAAATATCTTAAATAAAAACACAAAAAGTTAATGAATAACACGAGTTATCCTACATGATAGCAAACAAGCCAATACATTACCAAAAATAACATCATATTAATCTCTAACACACCCAACAAACATATCCTTAGAATATAAGATATCAAAGTTTTCTTTCAATTACCTATGTGGGATAATCAAACACAACTTTATATAAAAAAAATGTATCAACACATATAAGCTATATGTCTTATTTACCTTCACTCAACTCTAGCTTAACTACCTTTTGTATTGAAACAAACAGCTTTCGTAATGTTTGACCAAAAAGGTCGTTTAGCTTATGATTTGATTTAAAGGTGTTATTAAATATTATCATCTGGAGGCTATTTTCTAGTTGTGCATATTTGCTAAAAGGTTCGTTGACTTCGTTCTATGCAAATCCGAATGAGGCTTCACTTGTTTAAAGGTAAAACAACACTTTTTCCTTTTGTCCCCTTTTTTTCCCTTAATTAATTAGTATTGCATTTTGCATTGTCACTTCTTTGACGGTTGATCAAACCGGTTACCATCAGATTACCATCGATGTTCTTAAACAATACAGAACCATCATTATGCAAGTGAATTAATACTGTATCCGACCAAATAAAGACCTCGCAAAAACCCGACACCACTTGAAATAATTGGTCTTTAACACGGCTTCTTCACAATAACCTGATGTTCGATCGATATGCCTTGACCAATGATGAAAAATATATTTTTGAGAACAAGACGAAAAGACACGACCTTTTTGGTTTTTCTAGTCTTGTCTAGTTTGTGAAACTCCGATGCTTTAAATCTCATTATGTTCAAAATATACATATGCAAGCTGGATGTTTTTTGGGTAAAGGGTTTTCGATACCCGGTGAATAGAATAAATTAATAAAGAGTTAATTACATGACAGAGTGGACTTGACCCACTCTAGACCACTTTGCCGGAGCAAAACACCATTGCTTCGAACACACTCGAAACAAGCAGCCACTAAACATAACTAAAGCCTAGATCACTTGGACTTAAAATAGGGAAAGCTAAAATAAAAACACCAAGCCATCTATGACAAAAAAGAAAGCTATGTGACATCAGAAGGTATGTTCCAATATTGCAAGGTCTTCATGACATTGGAACTTTTTTTGAACCGCAAAGATACGAGCTTCATTCTAACAGTCTCGAAAATGACTTCACACACGCGCTCCTCCTTCCTCGGGTCAAAGAACGCTTGGAAGAGATGGAGATCAGCCATGATGTTATGTCTTCTAATTTTGTGGGAGTATTATGCATCCCAGCCTTAACATTAACAAGAATCCATACCTTCAAAGAATATGGGCATTCAAAAAACAAGTGCTCATGCGAATCCCGAGTCGTCTTACACAAAGGACACCGAAGCAGGTTTAAGTCGACGGATTCGCCGACATCCCATTGCCTCAACTTGTCTTGTTTCTTAAGTTTACGAGCCATAATAAGCCATAAATTAAATGCGTGTTTCGGAATACAAAAAGAGAACCAAACCATGCGAAACCACTCAACCTCCTGTCCTCGAGGACGAATCGATTCCCATACAGCCTTGACAGTAAACTCACAAACAACAGCATTAGTATCTTTCCACATGATCTTATCTTGCGTATTAGCTATGAAAGAAGGAGTATTAACCTGGTTTAGGATCGGGTATTAGTCGTACCAGGTAGCAGGATATAGCCAAGCACCATGCAAGCAGGATGTTTAAATCCACACTAAGAAGCTTTTTAACCTTGAAACAATCTAACATTTAGGATAACTATAAATGCTTTGTAAATCATGAACAAAACCTGTTGGGATATAGAAAGTCAAAGTGCTGAAGAGTTAAAGTGCTGAAGAGTCAAAGTACTGAAGAAGTCAAAGTACTGCTAAAGATTAAAGTCAAAGTATTGCTCGATTCATCAAAGTACTGCATGCTTAAAGGACTGATATGCAAAAGCGTTAAGGATTATCTTGTAATTCTAGAATGTTCTAAGACTTAGTATAGTATTACTTGTCGTACAAGGTTTGTAATTGTAAACCGACTAGGGTTATCCTTAAGCCTATAAAAGGACCCCTAGGTTGGCATTAGAGATATGCGTTTTTAGAGTTTTAGAGAGTACGATATTAGAGTTTTAGAGTTGTTAAAGAATCTGTATAACAAGCAGGTTCTAAAGTATTAATAAAATCGTTGAAGTTAAAAGTTAATTCTTCTTAGCTTTGTTAAGTAAATTCCGCATACTTAATAGAGTTTGTTTAGTGTTTCTTTGTTAGTAACTTAGGATTTATCCGAGGTTATTAAACCCTTAACAAGATATATAAGTTATTTTGGTTAGAGTACATCGATCCAACAAGTGGTATCAGAGCTTGTGTGGAAACTCTGACTAAGAAGAAACCCATAAAACCTAGTTAACAAACAAACCCTAAAGATGTCGACTAAAGCTGCACCACCACCATCCATCACCTCACTCAGAATACCAATCATCAAGAAGGGATAGTATGATCTATGGAGTATGAAGATGAGGCAGTACATTGCTATTACAGACCATGCACTGTGGAATGTAATTGTCAATGGTAATGAAGTTATTCCAGAACCTGTAGATGTTCTTGGACAACCTAAACCACCTAAGGCCGTCTTGCGAGCTGCTACAATAAGGAATCAGGAAAAGGCTCTCAACATACTCTTGTCTGCTATACCTGATGGTCACCTACTCAAGTTTCATGATGCTAAGGATGCTAAACAGTTATGGGTTGCTCTCAAGACAAGGTTTGGAGGTAATGATGCTTCCAAGAAGATGCACAGGAATTTGTTGAAGCAACAGTTTGAAACTTTCACTGTTGGTGAAAGAGAAGGTCTTGATGCTGCCTATGATAGGTTCCAAAATCTCCTCAGCATACTAGAGTTATACAAGGTAGAGGTATCTATTGAAGATGCCAATCTGAAGTTCTTAAGGAGTTTGCCATCTACATGGCATGTGATTGCTACTATGATCAGAGGACAACCTGGTTTGGATGTTATGGACTTTGATGATCTCTACAACCATCTGAAGGTGTATGAGCATGAGATAAATGGTCAATCAAGTTCAAAGTCTCATAGTATAGCTTTTGTGTCTTCTGAAAAGAGAGGCAGTACTTCCATTAAAAGCACTGCTTACCCTACTCAAAGTACTGTTGCTTAGAGTACTGTCTATCATGCTCATTCTATTACAACCATGACCAACCCTACATCATCACCAACAAGCACCATCCATTCTGATGAAGTTGTATGCTCATTCTTTGCTCAGCAAGCTACGTTACCTGTTACCTATGAAGAGGATTTGTCACAGATTGAAGAGGATGCTCTTGAAGAGATTGATATAAAGTGGCAAGTTGCTATGATCACTGTAAGGATCAAGAAATTCATGAAGAAAACAGGAAGAGGCATCGACTTCAAACCAAAACAGGGTATCACTTTTGACAAGTCCAAGATTGAATGCTTTAACTGTCAAAAGATTGGACACTTTGCAAGGGAATGCAAGTTTGCTAAATATCAGGCAAACATGATGACTGAGAAACCTAAGCTTGAACTGAAGGAAATTCCTATTACTGAAACAAAAGCTTTGGTTGCTCATGAGAATCTATCAGAGGTTGACTGGAGTGCTGAGTTTGATGATGAACCAGTAACCTATTGTATGGTATCGATGGAAGATTCGGTGGAAGAGTTTGATTGGAGCACGACTTTTGATGAGGAACCGGATTTCTTTGCTTTGGAATCCGAGATGGTCTTGGAAGCTTTGATTGGAGCATGGAGAGCGAAGATGAACCTGTTCTGCTTGCTATGGTAGCCACTTCACCAAGTCCACCCTCTATCTCTGAGGTATGTTCTAAGTGTCATGACTTTTATCAAAAAGTGCTTAATGATTATGTGACTGAAAGATATAACTGTAGAAGGGCTAGGTCTGAGGTAGCTGGCTATCAAATTACTTTAGAGTCAATGGAAGCCAAAATAATAACACATGAAAATAATAAAATGGCTTGGGCTGAAAAGTATGAACAACAGGATTATCAGTTAAAATTAAGTGAATGGAAGTTAGGATGTAAGATCTCTGAACTAGGGAAAGGGATGAATTGCTAGAAAAGTTTGCTGCCTGGGGAAAATCTGGTCTTTCACATGTAAGTTTTGTTGAAAAACAGAAAAGAGCATACATTAAAACTGGATTAGGTTTTGGCATGGACTTTAGTAGCACAGAAGAGAACCCATCTAGTGATCAGGATGAATGTGATTATGAGGATATAACAACTAGTGATGATGAACTCATTAACTATGTAGATACATCTAGTAATGAGGATTCAATTAGTCAAACACCTCCTGAATTTAAGAAAGACAAGGGTTATCATGCAGTCCCTCATCCCACTGGTAGTTTTCAACCACTTAGGCCTGATGTTTCTTGTTTTGGAGTAGACAATCTAGAATTTAGGAAAAAGCTTATTGGTCAAACTAATACAGGTCTATCTAGTTCTGAAACCTCAAAAGAAACAATTGAGAAACCTAAGGATGATAGTGTTAAGAGTCAAGCAGTACCTCCTTCTCAAAGTACTGCTAAACGTTCAGCAGTACCTTTAAGAAAACCTTTTCAAAATACTGCTAAACCTTTTTGGGATAACTTTGGTCATAATAATTCTCATCATTCACCTAGAAGACAGGATAGGTTTGGTCATACACATAGAGGAAGCAATTTTGGGATTACAGGTCAAAAATTGTGTTTTGTTTGTTACAGTCCTGATCATTTGATTAAGCACTGTGACTTTCACTCAGAGTACCTAAGCAAATTCCCAAAGAACAGAACCGCCAACCAAAAACCAAGGGAAACTAGACCAGTTTGGAGTCATTCACATAGGGTTAACCATAGCAACTTCTCACAAGACTATAGGTACCCTCACCAGAGAAGACCTTTTTCAAAACCCCCAGTACCTTCAAACACTTTCCAAGGTACTGTTAAGCTAAAAACAATACTGTCTCAAAGTATGTTCAGTTTTCACCAAACACCTTTTGGAATACGAACCCTAGGAGATCTAATAATTATCAATCTAGAAGGCGTTACAACTCAAAGAAAGTAGCTAGATCAAGGAACTCTACACCAGAAGTTAAAACCAAATGGGTTAAGAAGGAAAGTACTGATGGGGAACAAACAGTACTTTCAACAAATGAGAGTGAAACATAGATTTTTGTTGATAATAATAAAGAAAACTTGGATGAAAAAGAGATTTTTTTTGAAAAACCAACACAAGTTTTGGAACAACCAAAGATAATTGATCATGTGCTTAAAGACAGTGGAAATTACATACTTAAAGAATTTAAGTATGTAACTCCACAAGGGGAACACAAGTCAGTAATGGCTTGGGTTCCTAAAATTAACTAACTCTTTTATCTTTGTGCAGGACAACCCAAAAGAAGAGCTTAAAGATCATCTAATTGTGGATAGTGGTTGCTCTGGAAGCATGACATGAAACAAAGATATTCTGTCAGATTTTAGATCCTATTGTGGAGGAAGAGTTGCATTTGGGAATGATGCTAGTGGAAGAATAATTACAGGCAAAGGAACTATTAAGGCAGGGAGCATAGATTTTGAGAATGTTAGATATGTGAAGGAGCTCAAGTTCAACCTTTTGTTAGTCTCTCAGATCTGTGATAAGAAGCACCATATGTTATTCATAGACACAGAATGTCTCATTCTTTCCCCTGATTTCAAGCTTATTGATGATAACTTGGTAATACTGAGAGTACCAAGAACCAATGATGTGTACAGTCTAGATATGAAGAGTCTTCACTCTTCTGGAAGAGCAACATGTTTAGTAGCAAAGGCAACACTTGAAGAAGCACATCAGTGGCATAGAAGATTGGGCCATGTAAATTTCAATAATATCAACAAATTGGTCAAAAGGAAATTTAGTTAGAGGTTTACCTTCCAAGACTTACAAGAATGATCACTCATGTTTGGCGTGCAAGAAGGGTAAACAACACAAAGCTTCATGCAAGAAGCTTGAGGAAAGAACTATTAGAGAACCTTTGGAGTTCTTGCACATGGATTTGTTTGGACTGTTTCATTGCTAGTCTAAACAAGAAGAAATCTTGTCTGGTTGTGACGGATGATTGCGAGAGATTTAGTTTGGTATTTTCTTGGGATTTAAAATGACACCTTTGATGCTATTCATGATCTTATAATAGCCCTAGAAAATCAAGCGAGACTCAAAGTAAAAGGTATTATATGTGATAATGGGATGAATTCAAGAACAAGCTTATGGATGAATTTTGTGCTAAGAAATGAATCAAGAGGAGTTCAGATTGCTAGAACTCCACAGAGAATGGTGTTACGAAAGAAAGAACAGAACTTTGATTGAAGCGGCGAACAATGCTTGCGATTCATTATTACCTATTCAATTCGGGTCAAGTCGTAAGCACCGCTTGCTATGTGCTTAATATAGTATCACCACCAAACCTCGATGAAGACACCTTATGAGTTGTCGATGGGAAACAAACCCAACATTCGCTTTATGAAACCTTTTGGATGCCCTCTGACTATTCTCAACACAATTGATAATTTAGGCAAATTTGATGGGAAGTTAGAAGAAGGATACTTATTGGGGTACTGCACCAATAGCAAAGGATTTAGAGTGTATAACAGGGTCACCAAAAAGGTTCAAGATTGTCTTCATGTTGAATTTTTAGAATATCAAGAAAATCAGAAGGGTAAAGGTCCTTATTGGATATTTGATCTTGAGGTTTTGACTCCTTCTATGAATTATGTACCTGTTAGAGAAGAAAATCAAGTAGATCACAAGGAAGATGAATTACAGTACATTGTTCATGGAGTCAATATTAGACCTGATGTTGTTCCTGATGAAGAACCTATAACTGTTGGAAATGACAAAGGTACTGATGAGCCAAAATCTACATTGTCTGCAGAAGATCAAGCTATTCAAGATGAGCTTAATAGGATGCTTTTTCAAGATGTAGTAGCACAATCTTATGATGATGATCAAAGAAGAGCTTATGAGGAAGCAAAGAAAAAGAACAAGACTGCAGAGTTCTCTCACAGTAGTTTGGATAACAGTACTTTAGATCAAAGTACTACTGCACCTGTTGATAGCACTTTGGATGATTTGGATGATCCTACCATGCCTGGCTTAGAAGACATTGATGATGAATTTGAAGATGAAGGTATTTTATCAGATTCCAATGAAGGTTCTGATTTCACAAATTTGGATCTTAAGGTTGAAGTTCCATAGACTCCTATCTTAAGAGTTCATAAGAATCATCCTACTGGTCAAATCATTGGACCTTCTACCTCTGGAGTGCTTACAAGAACCAAAGCTAAGGGTTTTTCTAAACCTCACAATGCTTTACTTAGTTTCTTTTATAAACAGAACATGCTAAATCATAAGGATCACCAAACATGCATGTTTACTTGTTTTATCTCTCAAGAAGAACCCAAGAATATAGCTCAAGCATTAACTAAAGAAAGTTGGGTTGAAGCTATGCAAGAAGAACTTCTTCAATTCAAACTTCAAGAAGTTTGGGTATTATGTGATCTACCAGATGGAAAGAAAGTCATTGGTAGAAGATGGGTGTTCAGAGTCAAGAGAGATGAAAGAGGAAATGTCATCAAGAACAAGGCAAGGTTAGTTGCACAAGGTTATAGACAAGAAGAAGGAGTAGATTATGATGAAGTATTTGCTCCTGTAGCAAGGATTGAAGCCATTCGAATATTCCTTGCTTTTGCATCATATATGGGATTTCAGGTTTATCAAATGGATGTCAAGAGTGCCTTTCTTTATGGCACGATTACAAAAGAGGTTTATGTCAAACAGCCTCCTGGTTTTGAAGATCCTACACATCCAAACAAAGTCTACAAAGTTGTTAAAGCTTTTTATGGTCTTCATCAAACACCTAGAGCTTGGTATGAAAGGCTTTCTACTTTCTTATTGCAACATGGTTACAGGAGGGGAGCCATTGACAAGACTTTGTTTATCATGAGAGATAAGAAGGATATCATGCTGGTTCAAGTTTATGTAGATGATATCATCTTTGGAGCCACAAAACAGTCCATGGTGAAGGAGTTTGAGCAGCTGATGCAACATGAATTTCAAATGAGTTCTATGGGTGAATTAACATTCTTTTTGGGGCTTCAAGTTAAACAGTCAAAGGAAGGAATTTTCATAAGTCAAGAGAAGTATGTCTCTGACATTCTTAAGAAGTTCAAATTTTATGCTATAAAGCCACCACTACACCTATCAAGTCAATCAACTCATTAGGCAAGGATGAAGATGGTTAACTTTGTTGAAGTCAAGTATGCATGGATCTATGATTGGGTCATCTTATGTACTTAATCGCATCTAGGCACGATATCATGTTTCTTTGTTTGGTTATGTGCAAGATATCAAGTCTCACCTAAGGTATCCCATATGAATGCAAGAAAGAGAATTTTAGTTATTTGAAACAACAACCTAAGTTGGGGTTGTGGTATCCAAAGGATTCACCTTTTCACTTGGAAGCTTTTTGAGATAGTGATTATGCGGTGACAACTATGATGAAGATCAACCACTGGAGGATGCCAATATCTTGGAAGAATATTAGTCTCATGGCAATGTAAGAAGCAAACTATTGCAAGCAACATCATCTACCAAGCGAGAATATGTGGCTGCTTTGCAAGTCGTTGTGGACAAGTTTTGTGGATGCGTAATCAACTTACTTGTAATATATTGGATTTCACATACACATCAAACCATAACACAAAGTGGGCGATAAGTGGAATTCTAGAGAGAAAGTTAGAGGTTTAGGGAACTTAGTGAGAGAAAGTGAAAGATATTATTATGAGCTCCAACTCTACCTTGGGAGGTAGAGAGTATTTATAGTCTTACATAAAACGCCACACAACGGGTCGTGGATCGTGCATACAGTGGGTAAAGACCCGTCTGTCCTCCACGGTGTTACTTAACTAAATACTACTTAGCTTAAAATAACTACGACTACGAGCTTTCTAACGATTACATATACTTGAGGTGACCGACTCTTTAATACCGGAATTTCTAATTCCTAACAATCTCCCCAATGGAGGTCACCTCAATCATGTACTAAAATTACATTGAATACAAACAGATATTACATTAAAAATTGTTCTTGCATTCTTGATGTAGTACTTTGCTCAAGCTCGTAGTCATTGATTCTTCTCATTGCATGTTTGGTTAATCCAAGTGGAGGTCTTTATCGATCCACGTGATAATAATTTTGAGCCGCCTTTTGAGATCATCACTATCAAAAATCTCGAGACATCCATTATGGTGTTGGTATTATGTGATGTTGTGACTTTCGGACCGACATGCTCACATTCGGATCATGATATCTTCTCATCGAGTAGCGGAAGCTTTCGTTGATTCATGATATTGGCGCAGCAGAAGCGTAAGCATGGAGTGAAAATATCGAGTCATTGATGCACTTATCATGATTTCTTGAGAGATGAATGTATTGTGTGAGCATGCGGCTATGGATTGACCGCTTCATTCGATCACCGCAAACGCCGGGTGTACCGCATACAACGATTAGCAATAAAGCGCATAAAAGTGTCTTTGACCACTTTAGTTGAATCGAGGTACACGCCCACGGTTCCCCGCTGATCAAGACATGTACCGCCGTGATCGTATAATTCAAGAATTTCCTTGACAAGGTTTCGCAATGCTCTAGTCGTTCTCAAACCGAACATCTCAAAGAAGACAACACGGAGTGAGTGAACCAAATAATTTAAGTCCACCGATTGATGAAAAGAGATTTGAAAATCAATCGTATTGCTCAATAGAAATTGTTTTGCAATACAACGAAGGTTTTATTGAAAATCAATTATCAATCATAAAACACCTTTTGATTTGAAAATTAGTACACGGTCGATGTGCTAAAGAAAAGAGTTATTAAGCACAAAGACCGGTTTTTCAAAGGTATCCGTCAATCCATAACTCGAACTAGATTGATTCAAGAGATTGAATCGCCCCATTGTTTCTCGCTCGCTTGTCACATGGTTGATCTATATAATAGATCTCACATGCCACCTACCGTGAGCTTGTTTGATGTTGGCTCCGTAAGGCTTTCCATCTTCATTGTGAATATGTATACACATCACTCGGATGTTCCGCAATACCACAAGGATAATGCGAGGACTCAAGATATAATCTCTTTCCACATTGTGTGAAACAGAGAGTCTTCATTGAAAGTGTCCTAATGAGATTTATTGATGATCTCGTGGCTCTAGACTCAATTTGTGCATATTTGGTTCCCGTGTCGGAGACTAGGAGAGGGTCTCCTTCTTCAATATCAACAATCTCTAAGAGAAAGTCGATAGATAATGTCGGTTCCCGTGAGAATGAAACAAGTCCTTTAAGAGGAACTTGAGTGGTTTGGAAAGTTGAAGTGCAGCAGCGCCACCGGGTCCATGACGTCTTGTCTTCAATACCGATGTTACCATCAAGAGCATATGAATTGAACCCGTTTTCGCCCTAAAGTTGAATATATGGAGGGCTATTTGTTTTCACCCTTTCTCATTCAATTCTTTTTAATTCTTCAATCCTTCAAGTGCTTACCGAGACTTCATAGCTAGAACCTTGTTGGGTTTATTCCAAGACTAGCTCGCCTCTCATCCGCACTCTTCCCATATCTCACTTTTCTCCTTTTATCATCATACCTAAGGACTCTACACTAACTAGTGGATTGTCCTCGGTAGATCCCTCCGGCTCGGCGGATCATGGGAACCAATACCTAACCTTATCATCCTTATATCACCGTACATAAAGTAAAGTTGGTCGGTCTATTTGGTATTGTTCATCCGCCATTTGAACCAATTGAAAACCATTTGAAAATCAATCCAGATACTTGTGATATATTATCAAAGCATTTTGTACCGAATTGTTTTTGATATTTTTAGAACAAGTGCTCCCCTCAACATGTGCATCAAATGTTTGAAATCGTTTTGCACATGGAGGCAAGAGGAAGAATTAACTTCTTTGATTACCATTTTCAAAAGATATCAACATCACTTCCTAATCGAATCAAGTAGATAAAGCATTTTGGGAAGGATGAGGTTTTCATGATTTTGCTCCCCTCAATATGTGCTTCTAGGTTTGAAAAGGGTTTTGCACATACTAGAGGAACCCGCACATTGAGATAAGTGATCACGTTTCAAATCATAGGTTTAAGATAGATGCTCCCCTCAACATGTGCATGGAAAATTTGAAATCGTTTGTCACATGTGGGAAGGAAAGCATGTACATCCTTATAAAACCATTTACCGAATTATCGCTTAAATCCAATTTAAATCACACATTCTCCCCGATCACAATTATCAAATCATTTGAGATTTGTGATCTCTTATAGATTTAAATTGATTTTGAAAGCTTTTAAGGGAATTGTGACTTGATTATGAAAGCGTTTTAATCGATAAGGATCGGATTTTAAGACTTTAAACTCCATTGATAAAACATGCATGAATATCTTTTGAAAACAATTGAATGCCAAATAACTTTTTAATTTAATTGAAATCATTCTCCCCTCAATCAATGACATAGGTTGTTGATTGAGAGATTGATATTTTGACTAATAAGTCCAGATGATTATCAAAAATAGAGTCCGAGTTATTTTTCAAAGCAGCTTAGTTTTCATCAGATAAATGTTTATAGAATCGAGCATGGAATTTGAAAACATGGTAAAGCATGGCTCGTTCTTTCTTTGAAAAGCGGTTATCGCTCGAAATGACAATAAACCATTGTTTTACTTTCTCTCAAAAATATTTTTTTTTTTTTTTTTTTTAACATTCGAACAACATCTAAAGTCCCGTGTCATTCTTTGAATGACATCACAAAGACCGTAGATATTATCGAATCGAGGAAAACAAGAAAATTGACAATATTTTTGAATTTTTCAAGATTTTTCAATTTTTATGGATTTTGAAAGTTTTATATTTTTCTATTTGCTTTTGAAGGTTTTGTAATTTTGTATTTTGCTTTTCGAAAAGATATTTACAAGAGATAGATGAGCATAGACCTTTACTCCTCGCCTTCCTCCTCAAGACGTTTGAGTGTTTTCGTTGAAGGCTTTTCAAGCCTAGTCGTGGAAGTATGAACTCAAAACGTTCTCTTGGAAGAGCTTTGGTGAAGATGTCTCGCTAACCGGTATTCGGACCTCACAAAATAGAGTTCCACCACACCTTTTTCCACTTGTTCCCCGATGAAATGATGTCGAATGTCGATATGCTTTGCTCTTGAGTGTTGAACGTTGTTGCATGAGAGAGCAATAGCACTTTTATTATCACAAGACAGAGGATTTTGTTGAATTCAAAGCCATAGTCGATAATTGAGATCTCATCCATAAGATTTGAGCACAACAAGATGACATGGCTATGTATTCACCTCGTAGAGGAAATAGAAGTACTCATTTGCTTTGAAGAAGACCACCACAAGCTTATCACCCAAAACCGAGCACCTCCGCACGTACTTCGACGAGTATCTTGACAACCGCATGATCAAGATTCGTGATAGGCCGTTAGTGACATACCGGTGTCCTTCGGTACCATAGTCCCATATTGATGGTTCCTTGGAGATACCGAAGACCCGCTTAACCGCTTCAAGGTGCTTTTTAGTAGGCTTAGCTCGGTATCTAGCACACATGCAAACAAATGAACAAGATGTCTGGTCTACTAGCCGTGAGGTACATCGTGATCCAATCATACTACGATATTTTGTTTGGTCAATCATGATCCCCGAGTGGTCCTCATCTAGTTTGGTTCGATCAATCATGGAGTGTCAACAGGTCACTTGAATCAAATCCAAATTTCTTTAAGATCTCGTTGCATATTTAGATTGATTTATGAAAATGCCTCCGGACTTTGTGAAATTTGTAATCCCAAGAAAATGACATTTGTCCCATCATTGACATTTGAAATTTTGAACTCATTTCATTTGAAAACGATCACATTCCATTGGGTCGGTCGAGGCAAAAATAATATCATCAACATAAATTTGAACATGAATTAAATGTTTGCTCGACTTTCGGTGAACAAAGTAGGATCAATCGCTCCTTTGTCAATCCGTAGATAGAAGAAACTTTGACAACAGATCATACCATGCCCTAGGAGCTTGCTTCAAACCATATAGGGCCTTTTTCAAGCGATAAACATGAGTAGGATGCTCTTGATTCACAAACCCTTCAGGTGGTCGACGAAACCACTTCTTTAAGATCTCCATTAAGAAATGCGATTTTTACATCCATCCGATAAACTACCATGTTCTTACTAGCAAGATTAGCCAAAAGATTTCGATTGCCTCGATTCGAGCAACTGGAGCAAAAGATTCTTCAAAGTCTATACCTTCTTCTTGACGATATCCTTTAGCAACTAATCGAGCCTTGTTTTTCAAAACATCACCATGCTCATCAAGCTTTACTTTGAAGATCCATTTAAGAGCAATAATCATAGCACAACTGGAGTCGGTACTAACTCCCATACATCTAATCGATCAAACTCATGAATTTCATCTTGCATGGCATTGAACCATTGTCTTCATTCATGGCGCTTTTAACATCTTTAGGTTCGATCTTTGAGAGTACGGAGTTAAAGAAGCACCATAAGGCATCGGTTGTAAGTTGTTACAGTGGATACCGGACGAGAAGGATTTCCAATGATGTTGTCTAATGGATGATCGTGAGTCCATTTTCCGAGGTGTTCATGTGGTAGTTGTTGAGGGACCAAGTAGCAGAGTCGATGTCTCTCAAGAAGATGGTTCGATGAAGATTTAGGAGCAAATATGTTTTCAAATGGAGCATCTTTAGTGAGTAGCAAAGGGATTAACTTCATCATTGATGCCGTAAACAGTTCCATGATGTACATTTGAAGAATGATGATTTGTTGATGAGATCAAGGATCAGCAGCAGTGCTTCTTGACTTAAAGATATTGAGACCGAGGATTGACTTCATTCACGTGAATATGAGACCTCTCTGTTGTAGGAATCGACACCTCATTAGTACTTGGATCATAAAGTTCATCAAACATAGGATCAAACAATTTCTTTAAATCATCTTCGATGGAGGTACATATGGAGTTTCTTGAGAAGAGTTTGGAACAAGGGATGAACCAATGGGACTGTTTTGAAGTGCGGGTCCCGAATCGAATTGTCCAGAGCCATTTGACCGGTCACCATCAAACGTAACGTGAATTGTTTCCATGATATTTCGGGTTCTTTTGTTGTAGATTCGGTATCCCTTTTGTTAGATGCATACCCAACAAATACTCCAATGTCTCGCTTTAGCTCTAAGTTTGCCTAAGTCTTGTCCTCATTAGTTGGATAACACAATGCACCAAACACACGAAGGAAAGAGAGATTAGGTTTTCTGTTGTGGACAAGTTCATATGGAGTTTTTCCATGAACAAGGTGAATCGTGGAACGATTTTGTGTGTAGCATGCAGTGGCAATAGCTTCACCCCGAGAAACATCGGAACCTTTGAGTAAATCAAGATTGTTCTAGCGGCTTCTACAAGAGTTCGATTTCATCTTTCAACTACACCGCTCGCTGAGGAGTTCGTGGAACACTTCTTTGATGGTCGATTCCAATGCTTTCATAAAATTCACTAAGTTGTTTGTTAACAAACCGGCCCATTGTCCGTCCGGATAATTCGACGGTTTTGTTAAGTCGGACCAGAATGTTTGATGAGTTTGATGATGATATCGAGTTTCATCCTTTGTCCTTAAGAACTTGACCCTGTGAATCTAGAGTAATCATCAACCACAACTAACACATATTTCTTCCCAAAGATATTTCTGACTCTCATTGGTCCACATAAATCCATATGAATTGTATGAAGAACTTCGTGATTGAGTTAGTGGGTTTGGGTTTATGGGCATACTTCTTGCTTTTTCCCAATTGACATGCTGAACAAAGATGATCCTTTTCATACTTGAGTCTAGGTAAACCTACAACTAAGTCCTTTCTTGAGAGATCATTGATGGTGCCAAAGTTCAGGTGATTGAGACGACGATGCCATAACCATGACTTTGTTTTAGAAGCCTTTGACATCAAGCAAATTGGAGAAGACTTCATCATATCATCGATAGAGATGGTGTATAGATTTGACCCATGTGAACCTCTTAAAAGCTCCTTACCATCAAGTTCTCTAACGAAGCAGGTGTGTTTTCTAAAGGCTACTTCTAGATCAAAATCGCAGAATTGACCAACAGAGAACAAGTTATGACCAAGACCTTCCACATAGTAAACCCTAGAGATAACACTTTGCCAACAACATAATCTCCATAACCCATAATTGCACCGAAATGATCATTCCGAATCTAATCGTCTCCGATGAATTTGCTCACGAAGTTCATGAGCCGCGACCGGTCGCCAACATATGCTTGGAACAACTGAGTCCGTGTACCACGTAACGATTTGAACGATCCGCAGCTGAACATGACAAGAATGGATAATCGATAATTGGGATCCCCATGCAAGAATGGGTTCCATTTGGTTAGTAACAATGGTTGGAACACCCACATCGTAAATAGAAGCATTCATATCGTAAATTAAGGCAATGGAATCATTATGAATAGATGCAGATAGCCCTATTAGTGTGTTCACTTCTCAAGGAATAGTTCTACCAAGAGGCATCCATTTTCTAGTGGGTATTGTCTCGATTAGTCTTATGACCAACAGAATCCAATGATAGCCTATCTTACTAAATGTTCTTCCGTGGGTTTCCACTGCTTTCTAACTTTCTTTCGCTTTTGCCTTTTAGCCTTCTTAGCATGATTTTTAGCATTAACAATATTAATCGGACAATTAACATCATTAGGCAAAACATTAACACCACATTCATGATTAGAAATGTAATTCAAGCAGACATCAATACAAGGTTTGCAAATAGTATCGTAATTCAATTAATTACAAGACGCCTATGGCTAATACTAGAATCAACACGATTCGCTTTATTCGCTCAAACTTAAAGTTCCTAGATTGTTCTTCTACTCTTTTCCAAAGGCACATTCTTAGCTCATGAGGTCCTATCATTCCTTGTATTGTCTTGAGACTTTGACCGCTCCCTTTAATGTCACCGACACTCTGTAGAGGAATGGGAACATTAGTTGGTTTTACTACTCTTTGCTTCACCTGCTTAGATGTGCCGATCCGAACTACATGCAGCACACTAAGGTTCACTTTCTTATCACTAGAGTTACCTGGATTTGAACTCTAGAGTCCACACTAGTGTTTGCTTTCTTAGCATTCAAAGATTTGGAATCAACTACTTGAAGGCACACTAAGGTTCACATTCAATACATTGGGCATCGAATGAATAGCATACTTGGCACTAGGCATAGCACATGGAATCAAAGGATTAACTCTCTCACCTAATGACTTAGGACATATTGTGATCAAGCATTCTAGGATTTCTTGAGATCGTTTGGCATATAAGCATGCATGTCCAATTGCATTATCATGAGGTTTCTAACTTATCCTCTTCAACAATCTCACGCAGACATTCTAGGCAATCCTTAAGGGATGAGAAGTATGTTTGAATAGCAAGTTTGTTGTTCCCGAGATGAGGAGGACATATTTCACGCACAAAGCATATTTATTACAAGAGTGAACCTTTGATACACCATTCTCCCATTGGTCATTGGCATTTTCCTTTTACCCGACTCTTCGATTCTCAATTTCCTTTTGCAATGAAGCTATTTGTTCGTTATTTTGTTACGAGTGACCTTTATTGATTCAAATAACTCATTGAAATGACGTTTAACCTTTTCATTTTCTTCTAGAAAACTTTCGCTTTCCTTTGTAATGCATTTACTAGGTTTTGAAGATGAAACGCTTGAGAATTTCGAGAATCTAGAGGAGGAGGCATTTGGGAACCCGTCATATTGTTCGCTTGACCCTTTAATTGAGAGATTTGGGCTTTCAACTTTCTCGATCGTGTTGCAATGAGCTTGAATCTGCTCATCACGCTTGTTAATTTGAAAACCGCATCAAACTCGAGCATCCGAGGATGTCGTGATATTTGAAGTTTTGACATTTTCTTTAAGATGTTGATATTTTAGTTGTAAATTAAAATGCTCACCTCTAGTTTAGAAAAATGTTTAATCAAATTGTCGTGATCATCCAGCTCAATTTTCTCATTTAGTTTGAAATTAGTCTTTTCAAGCTCAATGACACGATCATGGAGACTTTCGTGGCAACAGATAATTCATGAAATTGAGAAGCGTTAATGGAACAATTTGTAGCGTTGAAAACATATCTTGAGCAACACATTCAAGAATAAGAGTCTCATTCAATGTATGCAAGTTCTTCCTCTCAATCTCATTATATTTTAGTGCACGCCATAATCACTAACCTCAACTATCATTGCATCAAATTCCTTTTCCATTTCTTTAATGTCTAAATTCATTCCCTTTTAAGACTTTCAAAATGGTCTTTTAGTTGTTTAAAGAAAGGCATGACTTCGTTAGATAACATTCTTTTGTTTGTTCAAAACCCTTTTCCCTTCAGTAATTCCAGTGGGTGTGATTCTTTTCTTGCAAGTTTTCTCAAAATCAACAAATAGTTGAAAGATAACGTATTGACCGATTAAGGTCTTGCTTTTAGTGGCAATAGTTCTAGGAACTAGATGCATTGGTGTATTGGGAGGATACACAGTTGTTTTAGGCATTTTCCTAAGGGAGGGTTTGTTTCAACAATATTTTCCGCTTTCGCTTATCTAAGTCCATTTTCCGTAACACTTGTTCGGGAGTCAACAATGTTTGAGGCTTAAACATGTTCAAGGAGATCCAATTCTCCTTTTGTAGTCATGGGGAGTGATAATTACTTTCTTCTCTTTGCATTTAGGATCCTTTAGTTTCTTATTCATCTTCTCCCTAGTGATTTCATCTAATTTCTTATCTTCCTCTGCACTCAAAGCAACTAGGTTTTTGTCTAGGTTTAAGAATCTCATTGCCATCATAGATCACACTTTGAGTCGCTTTTGCTATCTTCCGCACTCGTGGTCGGGTTTATCTATAATGGGAACACTATGCTTATCGCTAGAACTCTATGCTTAGTGATCATGTGAGCAATCAATGGTGTTCCTTGTATGTACAACTTGTTTTCAAGTTTGTTTTTCAAAGTTTTCGATTAGAAAATCTTTCAAGAGTTTTGATTCCTTTGCATTAAATTCTTGCTTAAGCATTTTCACATTTTCTTGAAGTTCTTGTTTTTGTTTAGCGCTTTAGAAAGCTTTTCTTGCAAGGAATTTAACTCTTGTTTTAATACTTCTCTAAAATTACTTTTTCTAATGATTGTACGCACTTGGTCATCCATTTCCGCGCTCACGAGTGGTCAACTCAAATTTTGCACGTTGTTCATAAATAGCAACACGCTCTTTATAGGCATTTAGTTCGTAAACTACGTAATCATCGAGGCACATGCGTGAATTCATCAAAACATAATCATTATTGATCGCGAAGATGCATCACTTGGTACAACTTCACTTTCACTTTGTTTCACATATTGATCATATGGGACAACATTGATACTATCCATATTTTCAATATTTGATTCAAAAGTTTCATTGATTGTACTTTGTCATGCATCTTTGCACATCAAGATCATCGATAATTTTAATACCTCGAGATGAGTTTGTCTTTGGATGGGCCAGCTTGTGGTGAAGATGAGACCTGGGAGAAACCATTGGAGAAATGCTAGCCATAAAATTGTGTGTGCAGAGGTCCATCATCCACATCGAGTCGATGCATCACAATCGGCGACTTGAAAGGCATTCGATGATTGTGACCTATCTCCGAATTGGTCGCTCATCCACATCTCGCATCATAGGTCTTGGCATTGCCTCAAGAAGAAACAACAACTCCTCTTCATCCAAAGTAAGACCATTATCCCGAGCTTGTACAAGCAAGATCTTATCTCTCAAGTAATCAAGATTCGTGGACGCTTTGAGATGTGCGCCTTGCAATGTGTCCTCACCACCACGCTTATAGCATTTGATCGGCTTAGCTTGACCTTGATTTCCATTCCTTCCTCGATTCGATTAGCACCATAACCTCCACCGCTCCACCCTTTCTTTGATCAAACCGCTTTCTTGAACCGGGTCGCCCATAATTTTCCCATCTCGATCAAAGCATGATTGTGAAGATTGAGGCGGTTCGATCTCATTGTTGGTGTGAAGTTTGTTAGTGTGAGGTGAAAGTGTCCTGTTCTCTTTAACCATGAGTGCCAATTGATTGATGAAATGTTCCATGACAAGATTAGCATCCGTTGCTTGAACCTTGGATCAGAATGAGTTTGTGATTACCATCTCCGTGGGTACAACTTGAGAAGCTTTGGTGGTAATCCCAAGATTTGTGTAAAAAGCAGTTGAATCAATCGTTGAGCTTGTTTCTCCCTGAGCTTTGAACTGATCAAGAATCCTCTTTTCAAACATGGCATGTCTCTCATTTTGAAGAAGGAAGGCATAGAGTTGCTCATAGTTAGTATTCTTCAAACCTTTGGTAAGCTTCACGTATAACGAACTTGTGCCATTCTCGATTCATATTGTTCACAAACTTTGAGTTCAAATTGAATGTTCGGCATTGTCATCTTAATATTTCTCATGTCATTCACAAGTTTGTGGAACCTCACATAGTACTCATAGACACTCTCATATGGTTTCATCTTGAAGTGCTCAAATTCATCATACAACCGTGATTCTCGATCTTCAACAGCTAGCTCGTAACCGTAAAGAAGCATCTTGACATTATCCCATACAACTTTTGCCTCGGTGTTGTGATTGATAAGCTTGTAGATGTCCTTTGGTAGACCTTGCAAGATAATGTTAAGCTCGGATATCCGCATCGAATCTCTTTTCTCCTTATCATCAAGCTCATCATACATCTTTGGTCCGTCCATTCCGTAAATCGTAGTTCCATCTTCAAGAAGATCTAGTACATCTCTAGTAGTCTCAACTCGGTAAGGTCCTTCATCAATGGATTTGAGAATGTTAACCCCATTTTCTTTTCCAAGACAAGACAATCTGATTCGTTGAGCCCAAGAGTCATAGTCGGCCTCGTCAAGCATGGGTGGACGAGTATCCGAGCCGCCAGCTTGAACATCCTCTCGCAACAAGTGGAGATGATTGTAGGAACGTTGGTAGACATGTTGACAAATTAAACGGATTTTATAACTCTATGATTAAACCGAAATAGATTCTTTCACGGATTTTACTAAATCAAGAGAAAACCGTAAAAATCACCCAAGTCGCTAGAAAATTATGCACCAAGTCGCTAACTACTAATTCGCTATTCCACCAAGTCGCTAAAGTCCCAAGTCGCTAAACAAAAGACAAGTCGCTAAATAGCAACTCGCTAAGCCTCTAGTCGCTAGCAAAATTTTGGCAAAGAATTGCTAAGATACAAGTCGCTAAAGAATCAAGTCGCTAAATAGCAACTCGCTACTTACCAAGTCGCTAACACAAGTCGCCACCCGTAGTGGAGAATCCACTACTTGTACCGTTAGTCGCTAAGTTTAAGTCGCTAACTCCACAAACCGCAACTCGCTACAAAATGTAAAGCAAGTCGCTAGCAAGAAAAGTAATACGAGGTCAAGTCGCTAGCAAGAAAACTTCACAAACATCACTTTTCAATCCAAAACAACCCAACCAAGATGATTCAAGCTACCAAATGAAAACCTAAACACTTGTGATGATTCTAAACACAAAAGTACTAACAAAATCCAAGCTTTAACACAAGAAATCAACCAAATGATGCACAAACCACTAAACTTTTTCAAACTCAAAACCACCTAAAACCACTAGAAATCCAAAGATGTGCAAGATATGATCTAACCATGGCTCTTGATACCAATTGTAAGATATTGGATTTCACATACACATCAAACCATAACACAAAGAACTTAGTGAGGAAAGTGAAAGATATTATTAGGAATTTGGGAGGTAGAGAGAGAGAAAGTTAGAGGTTTACGGGAACTTAGTACGACTACGAGAGAAAGTTAAAGATATTATTATGAGTTCCAACTCTACCTTGGGAGGTAGAGAGTATTTATAGTCTTACATAAAACGCCACACAACGGGTCATGGTGGATCTAATGTGCATACATTGATTTTCTCACGGGGTAAAGACCCGTCCAGTCCTCCACGGTGTTACTTAACTAAATACTACTTAACTTAAAATAACTACGACTACGAGCTTTAATTCTAACGATTACATATACTCATGAGGTGACCGACTTTGGTTCTTTAATACATCGTGGGAATGGAATTTCTAATTCCTAATTTACTAGAAGGAACACCCATTGACTACTTCAATGATGGAGATTGTTCAAGCAATTCGAGATGAGGTCGCAACTAGTGATGAACGAGAAGGTACCGCTTCAACTCAAGGTACCGCTTCTCAAGGTACCGCATCTCAAGGAACCGCTTAAGCTACCGATGTCAACGAAGGTACTGCAGCTTCACCTACCTCCTCTCATCATGATACTCCACCTATTGAGTCGAACCGGATATTCCTATTCCTCATCATCCTCCGAGGAGTTGCGGTGATATACCCCTCAAGGCGTAGTGTTGGATAATTATGTTCGATAAGGGAGCTAGTAAGATTAAAGAAAACAACCGAGGCTCAAGCCGCATGAGATAGCACAGGTTGAAGACCAAGCTTAGAAAATTTAAGAGGTCCGTCTGCCTTTGGTAAAACATCACATATTATGGGTCAAGGTGAAAAGAAGAGAATAAAGCATTTTAAGAAGGCTTCTACAGCAAAAGGTTCACCAAGAATCCTCTATCCAATTGGGAGGAATTTAGAGCAAGAAAATTTGAAAGAAGATGTCGATTTTATGAAGAAAAGAAGATGAACCTCAAAGCATCAAGCACATGTTAATATTCAAAGCATCGAGCACGAAAGAACTGGTGTTCAAAGTAATCGATGATCAAGGTGTCACGATCAAAGTACCGGTCTTCAAGAAACTCATAAGCAATAATCGATTAAACCAAGAATTTTGAATTTTGATGAAGAAGTCGGTCCTTCATCGTTATACAAGAAGAGGATGTCGATACACCAAAAGTAATGCACACCGCAAGTGATGATGAAATCAGAAGTGAGATATTGCACAACTTATCAAGACCAAGAGGTGTTAGCATTCCGTGAGTTATCAAGAACAACCACAAGCTTCTCAACCGCTTTTAGATCCAAAAGATAAAGGTAAAGGTAAACCGGTGATAACAAAGAAGAAAAAGAAGCTAACTTTAGCAGAGATAAGAGCAATTTAGGAAGCCAAGAATGAAGAAGTCGCTAGGGAATTACAAGCTAAGTTTGATGTCAAGTTGTTTGTATCAAAGAAAGGAGCTCAAGTTGTTATACCTAGAAGACCAATGAGTAAAGCTAAAGAAAGAAATGCTATGATGGCTTACTTAAAAGGTCAAGGATACACTGGATTACAGAAGCTGAATTACTTGGAGATGAAAGACTTATATAATGCTGTCAGAGAAGCTTATCAGAAGCAAGTTGAGAGTATTATTTCTTTCAAGGATGATAAGCAAAAGGAGGATGTTAGTAAAAGAAGCTTGAAAAGAAAAAGGACAACTGAAGCTGAACAGAAATCAAAGATTGAGCTAAGATCAGACACAGTTGATGAACTGAGGAATTACATTAGAGTTGTCAACTTTGAGACTCCTAAATCCAAAGATGCTGCAGTTAAGAAATCCAAGATAACTACATTTGAAGTAGTA
Organism: Chrysanthemum lavandulifolium; assembly: GCA_022545495.1. Lineage (NCBI taxonomy): Eukaryota > Viridiplantae > Streptophyta > Magnoliopsida > Asterales > Asteraceae > Chrysanthemum > Chrysanthemum lavandulifolium. The sequence goes on along the minus strand of CM040238.1, from coordinate 302,037,488 downwards.
GAATCAAAGGAGGATGGAAACTATTTGATGTTCCATAGGGAGGATGAAAGTTTTAGAATCTTCAATTTGCTATGGGATATACTGCATATTATTGATAGAGCAGATCTGTTTCAACTATATCAACTAGTCCAAGAATACTTTGAACATATTCCATCAAGTGGAGTTGGCTTAGTATTACTAGGAGATCTGATAACTATCATCGAAACTGAGACAAGCAATGATGAACTCTGGCAAAATCAAGAGAACTGGGAGATTACAAGCTGGAGATTTTTTGAAGAATCAGAAGTTCATGCTTTGGAATTGGAAGATGGAACTATGATCCACATGCTAGCTGAAAGAAGATATCCTTTGACAAGAGATCTCATGAGAAGGATGTTGGATCATGGAATGGAAGTCGAGGAAGAGAATGACACAGCCTTAATGGTTATTGAATTGTATATCAAATGGACAAAGGCTGAGGATGAAGCATAAGTACTGGTATGATGTTTATAATATATAAATTTTTAAAAAATAAGTACTTTATTCAAAGTACTGCTGGAACAAATAGTACTTTAATCAAAGTACTGCTTACAACATAAACCAGTAAATGTTTTTGAAAGAAAAACTTTTTTTAAGTAAAGAATATTTTGAAACAAAAGTTAACAGCAACAATGGTTTTTGAGATGGTTATAACAATAGGTTATCAGTTCACCATGTTTACAAAAGAACTGGCTAATCCATGAGCAAACGGCTCGTAAAGATATCTCAAATCCGTTATATAGTTGAGAACTTGCTAATAAGTTGTATGGTAATCAACTCACCATATCAGCAATGTAAAGAGTTGGCTAGCCCACAAGAAAAATGGCTTGTGGTAAAGGCTGTGGAAAAACCATTTATATGGTAATTAGTTCACCATGGTTGAAAGAACTAACTAGTCCAAAAGGGTACAACTTTTGGTAAAGACAAATCAAATATGTTGATAGCTGATGATTTGCTAAAAATCATATGGTTATTAATGTACCATGGTCTTACACACCTAAACATTTGGCTACTCCAGAGTTAATGGCTTTGGTAAAGAGACATCAAAATCCATTAAATTTCAATGATTCACCTCTCACAGGAGTTTACACACCTGGAAGTGATGAGAATAGACTGAAACTTAAACTGAACTGATGTACAATTTGCCATATGTTGCTGAGTTGCTGAGAAGATGGAGCTTGCTGATTATTGCTGAAAAGAATTACTGATAAAGACTACTTTGATGATGATGATATAAGCACATGATCTACATAGACAAAATTTGAAGATAAAGCCACAATCTCTCTTTGAAGACAAAGATGTTAAAGTTTAATATACAAAGGAACTTGAAATCAAGCAAGTAGAATTCAAGTTAGGGGAGGATTGTTGGGATATAGAAAGTCAAAGTGTCAAGAGTTAAAGGTCAAGAGTCAAAGCATCAAGAAGTCAAAATCGCTAAAGATTAAAGTCAAAGTACTGCTCGATTAATCAAAGTATTGCATGCTTAAAGGACTGATATGCAAAAGCGTTAAGGATTATCTTGTAATTCTAGAATGTTCTAAGACTTAGTATAGTATTACTTGTCGTACAAGGTTTGTAATTGTAAACCGACTAGGGTTATCCTTAAGCCTATAAAAGGACCCCTAGGTTGGCATTAGAGATCTGCGTTTTTAGAGTTTTAGAGAGTACGATATTAGAGTTTTAGAGTTGTTAAAGAATCTGTATAACAAGCAGGTTCTAAAGTATTAATAAAATCGTTGAAGTTAAAAGTTAATTCTTCTTAGCTTTGTTAAGTAAATTCCGCATACTTAATAGAGTTTGTTCAATGTTTCTTTGTTAGTAACTTAGGATTTATCCGAGGTTATTAAACCCTTAACAAGCTATATAAGTTAGTTTGGTTAGAGTACATCGATCCAACAAAACCTTTTCCTAAATACGCAAAAAATTGATAAATCACACAAGTCAAGGATACAACGTTAACCAACTAGATTTTTATTTTAACCACTTGTTGTCATACCAATAACATAATATTAAGGGGCAATTTCATATCTCCGCTTCTTTTTGTTGAAAATTTCATTTATACCCAAACATGCATAAAAAACATTGTACATTATGCATTCAATACTTGCACTTTGGGTATATATGAAATTTATCTTGAAAATAAGGTGATATATGAAATTAATCCTAATATTAATATCAAATTACCCAACCAACATAGTATATAAACTATCAAGTTTTTCTTTCCTACTACCAATGTGGGATAAAAAACGACTTTTTAAGAAAAACTGCATCAACACGAGTAGATTATTCACTTACTTTTTTTTAATGAAGGTTCTTTATTTATCTCTACTCATATTCACCTTTAACTACCTTTTCATGAAACTACAATTTTATTCCATGTGATAATTTTTAACTAAAAATCCGTTATGGCAAAACCAACATTGCACCTCTTGAAATTAAATGTAGGGTCTATTGTTACTATTTTTCCAATTTTGATTTGTCACAAAATTGACAAGTACCCCAAATGGAGAAGACACACGGCCTTCCAATATTTGTTGGTATTAAAAAAAAAAAAAAAAATAGGCATTCTTAAAGGACACTCAGAAGTGAGCTAGATTATTGTGCACATAGACTAAAGCATTATTAATATCTAGAAGACTTTGAACCATGGAACATTCTATGTTACCAATATGCCAAGTGAGAAGCATAAAATTGAGTTGTGCTACTAATTCCGTGATTTGTGAATACCAAATTGTAAGATATTGTCTTTACTACCGTGGGTCACTCATAATTTGTGCTATTCTCTTGGTAAAAATACACATCTTTACTGATGTGTTTAGCGCAATGCGTTAAGGAGTATTTAAGAGTGGTGAAGAATAGAGGTTTCAAAACATTGGTGCAAAGGGACTATATTGGCTTAAAATCGAGTAGATTTTAGCCATGAGGTGATCTAATGCTTAAAATATTCATCTAAAATTCGGATCAATAAAATCTCATTACATTAAGTATAAACATGTAAAAGTTTGATGCTCTAAATAAACAAATAGAAAGTTTTTAATCATGAAGCGATGTAACAATAAAATAGCATGTAAAAGTAAATGTTTTAAATATCATAAGTAAAACCACAAAAAGTTAATAAATAATACGAGTTATCCTTGTGATAGCAAACAGCTTCGCCAAGAATAACATCATATTAATCTTAACATATTACATAACCTTGGTATATAAACTACCAACGTTTTCTTTCTACTACCTATGTGGGATAATTAAAGAAAACTTCTATCAAGAACATGTATCAATATATGTAACCTATTTGTTTCTTTGTTTAATGATGGTTCTTTATTTACCTCCACTCAACTAGAGCTTAAACACCTTTTGTTTAGAAACTTAAAAACCTTTATTTTTGGTCATAATGTTCAACAAAAAAAGCTCTTTTAGCTTGGGGTTGAGTCCATCTCTTTTATTCAAGACCAATGTAACAAACATGCCCTGAATTCTTATGTATTAAACTTGCTATCAAAACCTGAGGTATCTGATTGAAGTGCTAATAGATTTCTTTAAACTAATGTTGAGAATGATCGTGTGCGTGCGTTATAGATAAATCCCAAATGTTATTTATTTATTTATTTATTTTTATTATTTATTATTATTTTTTTTAGTCAATAAATTTTTATTTCATCAAAATAGGATTTGATATTTTCGATCATTTCTATTGATTCTGATGAACCCGAGTGACCGTCTCGAGCAAGAACACACGCGTATACTAGTACGACCGAACCTACAGTTATAATATTATATAATAACTAATAAACCGATTCAAGTGTTGATTATTATTATTTAGTTAGAAATCATCGATCGATCATAAACGTACATTCATGATTGACATCGATGGGCCGGGCTGAATATATTGGTGGATTTCTATTTCTAATACAGTATAAAAGAAAGATTAGTCCACGATATATACGTCGATTGAAACCTAAGTTTTGTTTCTTAACATTAATTTTCGTTTATGCCCCGTTCATTTTCTGTCCCATTTGCTCTTTTTTTTATCTTAACCCCATTTTGCATCTTCACTTTGACGATTGATCAAACCGGTTAACATCGGGTTACCATCGATGTTCTAAAACAACATAGAACCATCGTTATGCAAGTAAACGATCAATACTATATCCCGCCAAATAAAGACCTCACAAAAACAAGAAACCACTTGAAATAACTAGTATTTAACATGACTTCTTCACATAATCTTATGTTCGAAGTGTGTTTCATCGATATGACTTGACCAATGATCAAAAATAAACGTTCGGAACCTAGTTGGCTGCTTAAATCCAACAATAAGAGGCTCTTAACCATGAAATGTAACATTCAAGATAACTATAAATGCTTTGAATATCGTGAACAAAAGCTATTCTTAAATCCACAAAAAGTTAATAAATCACACAAGTTAGCGTTGATAGAGTTAGCGATAGAATTTTATTCTATCCACCAAGTATCCAACGAATAACATTATATTTGTATCAACTTACTCAAACAACATGACTTTAGTATATAAGCTATCAAGTTTTTCTTTCTACAACCAATGTGGGATCGAAAACAACTTTTTACCAACAGAATGCATCAATATATGTAGACTATTCATTTACTTTTTTAACGAAGATTCTTTATTCATCTCTAATTTTTGTCATGAAACTATCAATTATTATTGCAAGTGATAATTCTTAACGCCTTTATGGCAAACCATCATTGCACCTCTTTACATTAAATCATATTGTTACTATTTTTCCAGTTTTGATTTGTCACAAACATGATGAGTAACCCAAATGGAGAAGACAAGGCCTTCCAATATTTGTTGGCAATTGAAAAAAATGCATTCTTAAATGAGACACTGAAAAGTGGGTTAGATTGTTTTGCACAGAAACTCAAGCATTATTAATATCTAGAAGACTTTGAAACTATAATGGAACATTTTTGTAGCAATATGCCAAGTGAGAAGCAAGAAATTGAGTTGGGATGCTATTTTCATTATTTGTCAATGCCTAACTTGTAAGGTATTGCTCTCATCAACGCGTGTCACTCATAACTTGCACAATTTCAAACATATTCTAGAAGAAATTTAAAAATACATTTCGAGGATATATTTTCTTTACAACAAATTATTATTCTTTTGAAGTTTGTCAATCTTTGTAACTTCTGTGTAACTATATATGTAGATGAAGAATAACAATTGCTGCAAAGAGCCAATATTGGATTTCAATCAAACAAATTTTAGCCATGAAATTATCTGACGCTCAAAATATTCATCTAAAATTTGAATGCTTTAAATCTCACTGCATTTAAAATAAACATGTAAAAGTTTGATGCTTTAAATCCAACAAACAAAGTTTTTTTAATCATGAAACGATCTAGCGATAAAGTCACATGTAAAAGTAAGGACTTTACATAACCACAAAAAGTTAATGAAAATTATATCAGTTATCCTTCGCGTTAACGAACAAGCCAATTTAGAGTAAATTGGAAATTGGTGTTAGGTCACTAGTTTTACAAACACAAGCTTATAAGAAAGAGATGAGGCGATTGAACAAGTAAAACCACACACACACACGATAATATGATACGGTTTACGCGTAGGAGTATGAAAGGAAATAACTTGAACAACCAACCTTCAAATGAAGGTTTACAAGAGTATTTATAGGAGGAAAGCTAGGGCAACACTCCTAGTTTCCATCCTTTTCTTAAATGGCCTTGGGCCTAAGCTCATGGGCCTTCTACATAAGCTTAAGGCTAATAACAAACATAAAGGCCATAATAAAGCTAACTATTACATATTAATTACTAACACTTGATTATGGTCTAGAGTGATTCCAACAATCTCCCTCAAGTGTTGGTGATGAACGGTGAAGGCGTTGATGTAATAGTAGCTCGACGCCTTCCGACATTCTTCTTCTTGTGAGAGGAATTGCCTTGATTCGAACAATCTCCTCGATGTAGAGATAGTTGTCTTTGAGCGCTTATGCTTTGACGTCATCTTTAACTTTGTTCTTTGATCATTGTTCTTTGTGGTGAAAGTGATAGTATGTTGTTGTCTCGCATCGAGTCTCGCTTCAGTGTCCGCTTTCACGCCCAAAGGTTCCACGCCATTCTTCAACATGCTCACACGTTCTTTGACGTTGGAATTCAATCATCGATGAAGTTCTTTAAGTCTTTAACTTTGTAGATTCTTTGGTTTGACGAAGAATCATTTCGACGGTTGTGTTGCTTTTGAATAGAACTTCCATTAGTGATGATGTTGGCGTGAGCATGAGAAGAATCAAGACGATCATCCCGCCCGAGCTTCCATAAGAAGAAAACATTTCAAACGGTTAGTAATAAGCGGATTCCAGACTTACAAGTTTGAACTTCGAGAGTGTTAACAAAGATAGTGTGAAAACACAACTCTAATTCTTACAAAGGCCATTCTCGAACCTGAGTCCCACAAGTGAGATAACGCGATGTACCAAGTACATCTGATTCGATGAGTCGCCGAGGTACACCAAGCATCACCTCACGATCAGAGACCGTTTGAGACACACTCGCGTAATCCACGGGAGTTACCGAAGTGACCACCGCCGTGGTCGTTTGATGTTGACCCAGCAGGAGTTTCCATTCAATCACCGAGGATCACGGATGTGAACCTCTCATAAATGTTCTCGATGATTGCTAAGATCCGTGAAGGACTCGATATGAACCACCGATAATCTTATTTGTTGATCAACAAGTGATGAAATGTCAAGTGTTCCTAAGAGATCTTTTGATGAATCTCGTGGCTCTAGACTCAATAGTGCTTTGGTTTTCCGAGCGGAGACTAGGGAGAGGGTCTCCTTCTTCAATACCAACGATCTCTAAGAGAAAGCCAATAGTTTACGTAGGGTTCCTGTGAGAATGAAACAAGCTTTTGTTGAGAGAAACTTGAGTGGTAAGAAGGTTTAGTGCATGCGCCACCGGGTCCATGACGACTTTTAATCTTCAATACCAAAGTGTCACTAAGTGACAACCAAGAGTATATGAATTGAACCCGTGTCCGTCTCTAAGTTGAATAATTTGAGGGCTATTTCTTTTCACCCTTTTCTTTGCATTTCTTTTTAATTCTTCAACTCCTTCTTTCTCCGATTCTCATTTTCTTCTTTTTTTATAATCATACCTAAGGACTTCTAAGTACTAACTATTTGTGATGTCATTGGGTAGATCCCTCCGGCTCTGGCGGATCATAGGACGGTTATTCCTAACCTTAGTCACCTTATAACTCCATGACTAACCTATGTTGCCATTAAAACCACTATTGTTAAGAATCTCTCAGAGGGTTTGTAAATAAAAAACATGTTTGAACCACTGTGAGAGATAAGATTTTGCATAAATACTCCCCCTCCACATGTGCTTAAGAGTTTTAATAGTTTAAATGCACAGTGAGGAAAGAGCGCGCACATTTTGAATTGATCCACTGGAGATAGACAATCCCCCGCGAGACACGGTTACGTTGCATAGTTAAAGAGTTACATTGTCGCCTTTTAGGTGACAACTAGCTCTAATAACTACCTTGAAGGTGTAGACAAACCTCGAAAGGTTGTCATACCCACGAGTTCATGTCTACCAAGAGTATCTCGAATGGTACTTTCTACTTGGACAAGTCCTTTGCGAGACACGTTTACATTACTAGCGAACTAGCTTGAAATTATTACCCGTCCAGACAAGTCTTTTCGAGTTACTAACAGTTTAGTACCGTCAATTCGTTGGTTAAGTCTATTACACAAAGATTTATTTGCATTTGCACAACATATTTCTTATCACATAATTTTCTCCCCTCAAAATGGCATATAGAATGTTATTTTTGAAAAGTTGAGAATAAATATGACCATTTCGAGTGTTGGGAAGATGACCACTATGAACAATTTGTGAACAAGGTTTTAATTCAAATACTCCCCTCAACTAGTGATATAAACGGTTGAGGTTTTGAAAATCATATGGGAAGTACTTGTTCTTTTGAGCAAAACCTTGAAAAATGAAAGGTTTGATAGGTTTTACTCAAAAGTAAGAAGCTTTCGCTCCTTTTATAAGGATTGTGGCAATCAAGCGCACTACGTGGTCCTTTCTTGACAATTACGGATTGTACATCGTTATGTGTGCACAAGCCATATTAGGAAAAGATGAAATAAGTATGAAACAAATTAACCTTTCCCCAATTGACGATGTTTCGTAAATAGCTCCCCTTGAACCGACAACCGCCTTTAGCAGATTTGAAACTTTTGATGAAGTCTACATTTCCTCTAACTTTGACGGTTTCAAGATGCGCGGAATTTGTAGATGAGCAATAAACCATACAAAGAAAATCGACTAATTGCGGAAGATTCGCTCGAGGAAACATGCCAAAATCAACAAGATCTTCTCGTATGTAGACGCATCACATCAAACAAACCACGAAAGACGAAATGAGACGACTTTCCCCTGAATGTTGTGGTCTTTCGGAATACTAGTCACTGTGAATATGCAATAACTCGATACCAAGACCGTGTGTGAGGCATCTTAACATTATATTTGGGTAACTTCACACAAGATAACCCGTGAAAGTTGAGACGATAACACTAAATTAAGACGTTTGAACCACAGATCGTCTCATTTCTTCGCCCTTATGGAAGAAATTTTGGAAAGCATTGGGTTTTCGCAAGGAATCATGTGGTCAAACAAAAGAAGCAAGGGACGCCTACACTCTCTCCCCTCGATGTTTTCAATGAATCGTAATCATACACCACGATGTTGATGATGAATTGAACACATCAAACCATGTATGAGGAGATAGTGAAACCATGTATGTCCAAGCAACCGAACAAGTGTGAAGTACCATAAATATCTTGAGAGAATCAATCACGACGAAAACATCTCGCTCAATAAGTTGATCATCACCGTGACATTGTTGTAGGAAGCACTTTGATCTTCCGTTATAGAAGATTCGGTTGTTGTTGTAGATTCGTGTGTATCGAAATTAGAGTATTATCGGTTGCCAGCAATGGAAACATTCGATACATCCGAAGCACGACTTTTAGCGTAATCTTTAACCGTAGGAGCAAGCAATGTTTCCAATTCATGACGATTAAGTACAATGGTGGAACAATTGATGGATCATGATATTTTGACGGTGAGAAACGGGTCCTATGTTTGTTTTGCAATAAGAGCCATTGTCATTGTACTGATAGACAAATAGAAGGGGCAAGAAAGAAGAAACATGGATCCCAAGTGTAACGGGTTCCGGATGTTAGAGGCATAAAGATGTAGTGTCAATTATATTCTTGACACCGAACATGCTATTTTGATGATTTCCTTTCCCGCCTCGTGGATGGATGTAGAGGGTTTCACACTTGTTTGCAACTACTTAATATCTTGCTGTAGGAATCCACCTAAGACCAACAAAGTGTTGAAAACTCTACCCGTTGGTATCCATCTAAGGTTAGATCTAAGGGATGTTGAAACTTCTTTTGGGAAGAATTTGTGTCCTATATTGATCCACCTATTAGGTTTCAAATTTTACGCTTAGATCAACGGGTTTATTTCTAACTGTTTGAGTTAACTTAGGTTTTGGTTTGCCACTACAAGCAAGTGTTCAAGAATACACTCAAGGTGATACACTAGGTTGTGAACCTAAGATTCCATCCTTTTGGAGTAGTGCCCTTTTCCTAGCCTTTTCTAGATCATAGTTCTTGTATGCGCCATTTGAATCATATGAATTTTTACGCTTAATGCTCGGTTTAGACACGGTGTTCGAACTAATCCTAGATTGGCCGAGCGACCACTCATGCATGTATAATGAAACATGTTTAATAGAAACAAAAGCATTATTGTTGGGCCGGAATGTGGAGTGATTGGTTTTGACAAATGATTATTCTCAACAACTTGGGAGGAAACCGTGGTTTTGACGATTTTGAACGTCAGATTTAAAAGCGGTTGGATGTCTAACAACCGATTGGTTTCGATTGGTTTTAGAGACGATTTCCCAAGGTTGTTGGTTTTGCAAAATTAGTATCCACACCTTGTCGCTAATCTTCTCGCTTGTTTTGTAAAGCAACATGTGCAAGCCCTTTGCTTGAATTTGAGCCTTTAAATGCTCATTTTCTTTTACTAATGTATCCACACTATTACTTTGATCATTTGAAGACCGACCATTGTGTTCTCAAGAAAAGATTTGTTTTGTAATTTAAGTTCAAGAGATACAATGTGCCTCTAATTTTGAAAAATCTTTATGAAACCGAGCAATGGTCTTTTGAGAAGAATGATTTGATTCAAGAGTTTGATTTGACGTTTCGATTGAATTGTTAACAAGTAAGAGCTCGGACATGAGATAGTTGTTCGACATTGTGCAACACATCGGTCAACCTCTCCTTCATTACTAAATTCAAAGTTGCTCAAGATGTTGTGTCGCATTTGCGATCGAATATGATCAACGATGAGATTGTACCTCGACCATCCGCTCGTGTCGGTGTCATGGGTGGGTAAGATATCTTCCTCAACCATTTGCTCTTCGTCACGCTTGGGCTCGGTGTCGTAGTTAAGTATGATATCTTCTCCGGATCTGCGTCTTGTCATCCCGCTTCCAATGCTACAATCTCATTGTCCGTGACAAGCGATGCTGAGAATCACAACATTCTCAACGTCCATATGAGCATGCCTTTCATGTACATCAACTCTTTCACCTTGCACGATCGCGGGATATCGGAATTTGATGATGTCGACGCTTGGAATTGTTAATCATTGGAAATTTGAATGGTTTCCATCTTACGTACACCATTTCAAAGATCGTAATCCATTGATTTAAACCCCGTAAAAGAATCAAAAGAAAAGGTGCTAAGACGATATAGCACAGAAGGTCTATATAGTGAATTGCAATTTCCTCCAAAATAATTTTGAAAATTTTTGACTCTCAAAATTTGAAATTCACTATAAAATTCAATTCTAAGGTTGTAAGAAAAATTTGAGTTATGCCAATTTTGACGCCAAATTTTACTCGAAAAATTTGAATTTAGGCCCAAAAATTTGAATTTTTGACCAAAATTTTCACAGTTAAACCAAAATTTGAATCTCGCGTAAAAATTGAACGTTTAGTCTCCCTAAAAAATAATATATATATATATATATATATATATATATATATATATATATATATTTTTATAACTTGTGTTGATGGATCTTTGTAGTCGAATGAAACGATGTTGATGAAGTATCCTTATGCGTAGAAATCACAATAAACCAAGTAGCACTTATGCGTAAAAACACCAAAGTTACGCGTAATGTAAGTAGCTGCGTGAGGTTTTAGCTACGCGTAAGGTGGAAAAAGACTAAAGTTATGCGTAAAATGAAGTTAGGCGAGAAAGTTAGGCGAGGATTCCCTTATGCGAAGACAAGGTTTACGCGTAAGATGAATCTTAGGCGAGGATTTTCTCTGCGTAAGCTTAAGCTTATGCGTAAGTTTAGGGTTTTATCTCAAGTGATCTTTACACTTCACAAGGCAAAAGATATCCAAAGTCGACGATTTTCGGACTTATCCAAGTAAGAAAACACGGAGTAAACCACGAAAATGAAGATCAAACCAAGGAAATACTTACGCGTAGTTTTAGGGTTTCACTACGCGTAGGTTTACTCGTAAATTTGATATTGCTCAAAGATGTTTCTAAACCGGTTTTGTGTGATGAAATAACTTCAAGATCACCAAATAACACAAGAATGTGAAATTTGATGAACCAAACCTTCTAAAAAGCTTATTCGCGTAGAACTACACCCACGAATAAAAACTATTTCAAAACAATGATCCACACATAAAGTTCCAAACTTTTGCCAAAACAAGAAGTTTAACACCTTATAACGTTGAAAGGACAAGAATCTTGGATTAAAAGTGAAAAAATAAGTTTTGATCAAGCCAAAAGTAGGATACGCAAGTTAAGCGTGAGACCAAAACTCACTTCAAACAATACGCTCACTCAACTATTAGGCGATTGATACCACTGTTAGGTCACTAGTTTTACAAACACAAGCTTATAAGAAAGAGATGAGGTGATTGAACAAGTAAAACCACACACACACGATAATATGATACGATTTACGCGTAGGAGTATGAAAGGAAATAACTTGAACAACCAACCTTCAAATGAAGGTTTACAAGAGTATTTATAGGAGGAAAGCTAGGGCAACACTCCTAGTTTCCATCCTTTCTTAAATGGGCTTGGGCCTAAGCTCATGGGCCTTCTACATAAGCTTAAGGCTAATAACAAACATAAAGGCCATAATAAAGCTAACTATTACATATTAATTACTAACACTTGATTATGGTCTAGGAGTGATTCCAACAATTGGAAAAATAACCTCAAAGAATGACATGATATTAAATACAACATACTTGGACAACATAACCTTAGTATATAAGCTACCAACGTTTTGTTTCTATTATGTGGGATAATCAAATACAACTTTCTAACAACAAAATGTATAAGCAAATACAAGCTAGTTTGTTTTTTTGTTTTTTGTTTTTTTTTTTTAAATGATGGTTTTCTATTATTTACCTTGACTCAACTCAAGCTTAAATACCATTTCTGCTGAAACTTGAGAACCTTTATTTTAGGTGATGATGTTGAACCAAAAAACCGTATTTAACTATAAAAAACTGGAGGTGTATACTTCTTCTATTACATGTATATGTATTTTAGATGTTACAAATGTTCAATGTGGTTACAATGATTAGGCGCACGTGAAATAATGAAATAGCACGCTAATACACTGTTACCCTTTTCTGATATATGATGTTGGTTTACTGGTTGGCATATCATTGTAATTTTTATTTTGAAGTTCCTATGTAAGAGACGGCGCAGGAAGCGATGGCACGAGAAATTTTGGGCTGGAGCCCTTGCGCGCCAGGGCTCAACTGTACCCTCCGCTTTAAATGATGGATTTGAAAGATCACATGTTGATGCAAGGTAACTTGCGTTTTTTCATCATATTTTATCGACATCAACATGTAAAGCTACTCATCTATACTACATAATCATGTATTTAGGACTTCTTATGAAAGGAAATCTTAAAAATATAAGCCTACACATGTTACTATAATTAGTAATTAATATAATTAAGAAAAGAAGCATAATGTACAACACTTTAATGCATATAATTTTAAGACGTACAAGACAAGAAACATAGCGTACACCACGGATATACCCTCATGGTTAAGTGAGTTAACTGACGTTAGTGGGATTTGGTTGGCCCAGTTGGATGGAGGGACGAACGGTGCATAACGTTTCACACTTAAGGACGAACGGTGCAACTTTTTTGGTCAAAGGACGAAACCCTGCGGTCAACGCAAACCACAAGGACGAACGGTGTAATTTACTCTAGAAAAAACAAAACACTACATTAATGCTATTTAATATAGTCAATTAATTAAATGATCAATAAATACAATTAATACATTTATTAAAACACCCCTAACATAATAAATACAAATTATTAAGCATATTGTACAACCAAATTAAACACAATTCCTACATTAAATGTCACTAATACAAATAATATTTAAGCCGGGACGGCGCATAATAAACGAATGGGCTTGAGCCCGAGCACGCCTTGAGCCAACGGGCTTGAGCCCGAACGGCACCAAGCTAAACGAAATTCTTGAAATCAGTAAATTTATTGTCAAAAAGAACATAATAAACTAAAATACATGATTCACTTGAAAATCTTATTTCATGGTACCTGCCGCCGCAACGCGCGGGTACTCTGCATTAAATGTCGCTAATACAAATAATAAAGCACATTATACAAATATTAAAGCCCGAACGGGCAATGGGCAAAATGGGCTTGAGCCCGAACAGGCACGGGCCAAACGGGCTCGAGCCGAACAAGCGCGAGCCAAACGGGCTCGAGCCCGAACTGGAACGGGCTAAATGAAATTCTTGATATCCGTAAATTTATTGTCAAAAGACAACATAATAAACTAAAATACATGATTTACCGGAAAAATTTATTTCAGGGTACCCGCATATTGCGGCAGCGGGTACCCTGCTAGTGTTAGTATAGTCTTTGTATTACAACTAATAGGGTAATCTTGGAACTTAGTTTAAGTTTCATTCATGTTCATATTAGTTTTTGACACAAGTCTTTATTACGATAAACTCATTCATGATAGATGAAGTAAGTTATACCACGTGAAGCTACTCATGTTAGTAGAGAGAAATTTAGTTTCCGTAAGCTATACCATGGTAATTTTATCACTATTAATAACTGTTGGAAAATTTTAGTGAAAGACATGAGTTTTCACTAGCTTTGAACATAGATTAGTATTAGTAAATATAGTTTTATGGTTAAAGTCTTATATGGTTACGTTGTCTGTCATGAGAGCTTCGTAACAAGACTTTATATGTCTAAAACGGAGTTAGTGTGAATGGGATATCGAGTCTCAAAGTAGGGTATTTGGAATGAAGCTTAAGGAAAATAAATGGGTTCATGTTTATCCCCATTGGTGGGTGAATAAACTGTTATCAGCAATGAATGGATTTGTTGACCCAAAGTTTGACCCATTTTAATTCCTTTAAGTTGCCAATTATTGAGAACCATAACAGCAAATATGAAGTTACAGGTTTCTTTTTAAACTCTGTAACAACCCATTAAATGAGATTTAATAGGTTAAATGTGAATTGATTTACCAGTTATGTTTTTGCTGTATATATTCAAGAATTCTCAGCCATTCTAAGACCCACAACTTCACAGCTTCTCTTCATAATAGCATACTCACAATAATTCACGAAAGTTTTCAGGCAATTTGTCAATTCCGGCAGTACTCCTGCTCCGGCCATTGTACCCTGGGAAACAACCATGGTAATTGACACGTAATTGTTTTAAGGGAATCGTGTTCAACACGAGACTCGGCCTAGTTGTTTATTGCTTCTGTGAAAAAAAAAAGTTCAAGTTCAGGTGCTTCTCGTCCAAACAACCCTTTTAAAAGAGTGTGTCCAAACAGCCCCAAACCAGAAGTTTAGAATGGTTTTTCTGCAACTTTTCCGTGTTCAAACAGCTTCTGAAACTTAATTTCTGCACTTTTTTAATTGTTGAATTTTTTGCCCAAAGTTATATACTCTTTACACTTTCCGTTACTGTTTTATTCTTTCTTTTTTGCAAGTGTATGCCGGAACTTTTGCACATTATAGCAATTTGTTTGCAACATTAAAAGCTAATTATATAGCTATAACAGAACTTTGTTTGCTATCATATTGGTGCAAATAATTCATTGTACATTGGATAAGTTGGAGTGTGTTTCCTGATAACTTACTTGTGCAAGACTAATCACTTTGTGTACAACCTCGAGTTACAACCTAGTGTCAAATTTTCTGTGTGAAAGTTTCAGAATGGTTCATGATTTCGTTGCAATGATTTCAGAAGTAAACCAAGCAGGTTCAAACACAAACGAGTGGTGGATTGACACGAGTGCCACCCGTCATGTATGCTTAAACAAGAGTCTCTTTAGTTCGTTTAAAGAGGTTAACAATGGTGGAAAAATTTTCATGGGAAACTCCATCATCGTTGACATAAAAGGTGAGGGTGATGTGATTTTGAAATGGACATCCGGAAAAGAGTTAAAACTCAAAAACGTTTGGTACGTTCCGGAGATTCGAAAGAATCTTGTGTCCGGGTGGTTGCTCAACAAGTATGGGTTTTGCCTTGCATTTGAGTGTAACACATTTGAATTAACCAAGAGTAAAATGGTTGTAGGTACGCGCTACGCCCGTGATGGAATGTTCAAGTTGGATTTGATTGTTAAGGAAAACAATCTTTCTAAAATGAACACTAATTCAACTTGTGTAGTTTAGACTTCGAATGTGTGGCATGGCCGACTTGGTCATGTCAATTATAATTCCATCCGTCGTTTAATGAAATTAAATTGTATACCTACATTCCATATTGACTCAAATCACAAGTGCGAAACTTGTGTTGAAGCAAAAATGACAAGATCATCTTTTCACTCGGTTGAAAGAAAAACCGACCCTCTTGATCTAATTCACACAGATGTGTGTGATTTAAAATCGGTGCCAACAAGAGGAGATAATAAGTACTTCATTACTTTCATTGATGATAGTACGAAATATTGCTATGTGTATTTACTTAAAAGTAAAGATGAAGCAATAGATAAGTTCATTCTATACAAGAATGATGTTGAGAATCAACTAAATAAAAAGATCAAGGTAGTAAGGAGTGATAGGGGAGGTGTATATGTATCTCCATTTGCTGAATTTTATTCACAACATGGAATTAGACATGAGTTCACCGCACCCTATTCACCTCAGCAGAATGGGATTGCTGAAAGAAAAATCGTACTTTGAAAGAAATGGCAAATGCCATGTTAATAAGTTCTGGTTTAAATCAGAACATGTGGGGGGAAGCCATTTTATCGGCTACTTATCTTTTGAATAAGACACCTCGTAAGGAAAAGAAGAGACCCCCTATGAGCTATGGATGGGACGAAAACCATCTTATAAATACTTACGAGTGTGGGGGTGCCTAGCTAAAGTGGAAATTTGGCACCTAAAGCTCAAAAGATAGGACCCAAAACCGTTGATTGTGTATTCATTGGGTATGCTCATAATAGTAGCGCTTATCGATTCCTTGTGCACGAGTAAAAAAATCCCGAGATACACAAGAATACGATAATGGAATCAAGGAATGCTTCATTCTTTGAAACCGTGTTCCCTTGTTTGACCAAGGAGAATGAAAGGTCATCTAGACGAGATGACGTAGTTGTCCACAAAAAGAGACAACGAAATGATAACATCGTTCACGACGAGAGACAACATCAATATGAGGAAGAAGATGTTGAACCTAGAAGAAGCAAAAGGCCAAGAATTGAGAAATCGTTTGGACCCGATTATGTTTCTTTTATGGTAGAAAGTGAACCAAACTCTCACCGAGAAGCGGTTACGTCCCCAGAAGGGCCTCAATGGAAAGAAGCCATTAAAAGTGAGATATATTCTATTTTGCATAACCATACATGGGAGCTTGTAGATCTACCTCGGGTTGCAAAACATTAGGCTATCGATGGATAAGAAGAAGATGAAAGCTAATGGCACCATAGATAAGTACAAAGCAAGATTGGCGATCAAAGGTTACAGACAACGAGAAGGTCTGGACTACTTTGACACTTATTCGCCCGTAACGCGAATAACATCCATAAGGATGGTACTTGCTATGCGACCATAAGAAATCTAAATGTGGGATGTTAGTGCAAATATTACGATATTTAATCTATTCCACAATGGAGTCTCGTTTGTTTTGATTGATGACAAACATGTAACTTGTAATACATAACGTAAAATGTACAAGTTACTTGTTATTACATTTGTCTCAACATACATTCAACACCTCTCGATGTCTCAAGTCCTCGTATGTTACAACACGAGGTTCGTACATGTTTGTTATGTGGCATTATGATCAAACCCATTAACAAATCATATAGAATGTTTAAAATACGTTTAGAGTCACTAAGTATTTTAATAGGTTAACCATTCTATTTAGAACCTCATTTTACATTTTGCACTCACAAGTATTTCAAAAGGTAACTAGACTTTTATTAACTAGTTACATAATACATTTTACAAGTTTACTTTGATAAACATTTTAATCTAAATACATGTTACATCATGGCATGCATCATCTTTGAAATCCTTGGAAGATCTCTTGAATATATTGGTTAGATTGACACTCAATATATCAAATGTGATCTTAGTAAGATTTGGTAATATCTTGGAAAGATTTGAAGAAAGATTTTTAGATTTTATGTCGGCACCACGGTACCAAATTGCATAAAGGACGGACCCCTTTAAAGGGATCCTTGGTCCGTGGACGCTCTGTCCACTTTGGCTATAAATAGAAGCCCATTGTTTTCCCATTTCTTCACCACTTCAAAGCACATCTTCTCCACCTTCTTGCATACATTTAGATCAATCATTAACAATGTAGTAACACACATTAAACACCCTAATGATCATGATCATAATGCTTCTAACATTCATCTTTGTTGTAAGCATACTCTTTGATCAACCAAGGAAATCTTGGAGATCTAGCCATCCCACTCACCACAAGTTGAAGATCTATCACAAGAAGTTTAGGGAACTTGTGATCTTCATCATGAAGGCTTCCTATCAATGGAAGTTCATTTAGAAGTAGTTATTCATATCCATTAGACATTTGTGTCATGGATCATTAGTGTAAACATCATTGCATCATAACAACACTTTCACCAAACTAGATTAGATGGTTTATGTGTTTGTGCCATAAAACACAAGGTTTATTATGTTGGGCCATAAAACATATTGGGAGTGGTTGTACCCTTGTAAAAGAACTCGACATCTAGCTTAGTGTCGGAAATATTGTATAGGCGACGTTAGGTTGGTTCTACCTCGAACTAGAACCCGGTATTTAGCTTTGTACCGGAAAAAGTGTAAGGGACGATTGTAAGGTTTTCTCCGCCGAGAAGGGAGCTTGTTGATTTAGTGAAGTAACTCTCGAGTTGGGTACTCGGGGAGTGGAGTAGGGCGGAAAGGAGATCCGTGACCGAACCACTATAAATCCTCGTGTTTGGTTTGCACTTTCCTTTCTTTATCTCTTTACTTTTATACTTGCACTATACTATTGTTTGTGATGTGGTTTGATGTTCATGATTGTGTGACAACTTGGTTTACCATGCTTTATATTAGTCACAAACAATAATTGGTACTTTCATATTATAACAAGCTTCATAGCGATTTGATACTAAAGATCTAAAGTTTTTAAGCGGTAGCGTATTCACCCCCCACGTTTCCACAATTGGTACCGAGCCACGTAGCTTGTATTTTCAAAACAAATGGTTTTAAAATAGAGTACGATCCATGTATCAAATTACCATTGAAGCGAAAAATAATATGAAAAATGCTTTGCTTGTTATACTTAGAAATTTTGTTGTTAAATGTAACTTTGTATACAAGCTTGAAGGTTTTCTTGAAAAGTAAAATAAAAAAGTTTGTTGAAAGAACTAGTAAGTATTGTATTGTGTGCTCATAGAAAATTTACGAAGAAATATGATTTTAAAGGAGTGTTTGGGATAACTATAAATCTAGTTGAAAAATCACCTCCAGTAAATGTTTAAGATAAGTTACATAAGTAGATATGTTGTTAAATATGTGTATTATATGTTTACTATGAAATCTAGTAAGTCGCACACGTTTTCTCTATGTCAAATACTAGTTTTGGTGAATCTGTCTCGAGAGGACCACGGCACCAAATCTTATAAAGGCGGATCCCTTTATTTGGTTCCGTGGAATCCGTCTGTCTGATATCGATTTTGGGCAACTTCAAAAATCATAACTAATTAACCGTAAGTCCGTACTAGTCGAGCCACCTATCATTTTAAAGGGAATTGAGTCTACTTTCATTTAAAAATACTCTCATGGCCAGAGTCTAATTTTAAATAAGTGAAATAGACCAAATACTACAGTATGTCTAAAATATTGAGTTTCGCTTTAACATAAAAACTCAAAATTTTGAATCAAGAAATTTAAGTTGGTTTTCTTAGAACTTTGATACAACTTCCTTTAAAACTAAATAATTTGGTAATATGTTTAAAGGAAACTAATCAAGCTTGGTATACATCGTCATATTTAAACGCAAAATGACGAAAAGTGTCTTTCTTGTTATGCTATGCTAAATGACCACTTGTTTATGTTGTGTGCATATATGTTGCTTGCTTATTTTTCAAATTGTTGTTTACACTTGTTTGTTTGCATAGTATAAGTGTCAATCTTGCCATGTTATTTATTCGACTTGTTTGACGATTTCTTGTTTATGCACAATAGGTTATTTGCTAGATTTTGTGCACTAAGTTGGAAAATTATTTTACCATCGCTTGTAGAATTAGATCACTTCGTTTGCATAGGTTACTAACATCTCGCATAACTTATGAAATGTCATAACTCACTTAGCAATGAGTACTAAGTAAATTAGTCAAGTACTTTGAAAAATGAAGGTGTTAAGAGAGTGTTTGGTACAAGGACAAAAACAATGTTGTATGATGTAATTTATTTGTTTTACTTTGTAGGATGATAATATGACTTAAAACAATGTTGTATGCTAACCGGTTTATGCGGTGGATAGCACAAGTGTGTTATCAAATTTTACCCATTTTCACTTTTATGTGAAAATCGTTGTATGGTCAAAGTCTATGCTCCACTATATTTGTATATGTGTTATCGACTTTTCCTAACTAGAAGTAATTAATGTCACATGTTTTAAGGAAAATTTCGGGTTTGGAAAACTCCCGACACCTAAAAATGGGTCGTGAACTTTTACGATGTCCACGGATTAGACGGCACCAAAATGTTGGTACCGTCTGTTATGTATTTTGGTACCGCCATACATGCAGGCGGACCGGCGGCACCAATTTAAGGGTTCGGTGTGTAAAGAAATGGTGCCGTGAATCCTACAGGTAAGTTATTGAATTTTACTAAATCCCCGCAATCTAATTTACCAAACTTCGTTTCTAGGATAGTTGTTAATACATATCTTTCATACCTCACTCAACACATCCTCAATGGATTAACTTAGGATGTTTGACATGATTTTAGACACTTCCATCTCATTAGAAACTACCATCTTTGTATGGATTAACATCAAATCCATGAATCCTTAGTTCTATAAATCAACACATTCAAGATGATCATTTTCACACCTTCATCATTACTTTTCCTCAAACTTAGCATTTCTTAAAGCAAAATCAAAATGACTAAATCTTTAACCTCAAATAAGCCACTTAAGAAAACCACTAGGATTAGCATTCGATCTTGTTACTTCATTAACTTGAGCTCTTCATCCTCAGACTCATTACCTCTCAACATCTCATCACCCATTCAAGATGTGAACTTTCTAAACTTGAGTACTCCAACTCCACCACCAAAAATCACCCACCATCATCCAAAACAACTACCAAAGTCTCCAAAGCTTGTTCCTATCAAACTTTGTGCAACACCACCAACATCTCCTCACCCGTTTGCGGATGACTTAGATGACTTACCGAGACTAATAAACCTGGACTCATTATTTGCAAAGATATCATACACAAGTCTAACATATGACTATAGATATTGTTTTGTATCTACATGTATTGCCTCACCTGGTTAACATGAAAATAATGTGTCATCCTTCAAGACGATAAGTATTTACATCGAGTCATAACTCACACATATGTTAAATACATATTATCAAGTCTTGTTATCCTTGAGTTCAATCTAAGCTTTATAATCTCAACAAATTAGGATTGACAACTTAAGTATTTCATCCGAAATATTCAAGTATATGCGACTTACGATTGTAGTCATTAAAAGTCATATCCGAAAAATCAACACCCAAGTATTTTAACAACACATGTTGAAACACTTATCCAAAACAAACAACCCACGGTGCCACTTATCCTCTTTGACACCTACTATCCTCTTCCATCTTTTGGCACCATTAACCGTATTGCTCATGAACTTCCAAGAGTATACTTTAAATCAAACGTGCCCTTTCAAGGTGAACCTATACCTCAGCCCTAAGCTTCATAAACATAACCAAAACTTCAAGCACTTCACCCACTAGTTGTAGCAACCAATGAACCATAAGAATTAGTATCCGTATTTTTGTTCAACATCTATGGACAAATATTCAACCTAAGTACTCCCATAGCACAACAAACCCTACATCACCACATCCTTATTTAGACACTAGAAGACCTACCACCTAGATCAACCAATCCACCATCCTTACCATCATTTGAATTAGTTGAGTGTATTGCTCAAAAGCCCTTGTGTCCAACACTTGTCTTGAATCAAATGCACGTTTGAACAAACTCAAACATCCTTTCCAACATATAAGGACTTAGATAATTCATTATGGCTAGAACCTCAACTATCAAATAAGCATGGTGCTCTTGGTAATTGTTGTCAATTTCCACTAGGTATAAGTAGTACTACCTTCACAAATTATCAAAGTATTAGTAATACTTGTCGTTAAACTTCGCATAAATTTCGTTAAACCTCAAATCAACATTTTAACAACATATGTTAAAATGCAATCTCAAAGCCAACATCATACACCCCAAGCAACAATGACTTTTGAGGGTATACATAAGAAACCCGAGTGAATTCCTCTTGTCATCATCTAGTGAATATAATCTTGAGACCAAGTTTATTTAGATGGGACTATCCGATTCAAACACTTTGGCTTCATATCTTCATTTAGGAAAACATGATGTTTTGAAGAACATTATGACTAAGATTCATGCGTTAAGATTTCATCTTGTTAAAAGGATATTGTATATCCTATGCATCATTCTTGCGACATAAATAGTTGTGTTACAAGAGATTTCATTACACCTCATTGGCTAAATGATCTTGAAACAAACATCTACAAGTTCTATGAACTAGCATATCCAATTCATCTTGTCATACTTGTTTTCATAAGCATGATAACTTTATCCCATGGGATAATCTCATTTGTTGAAAGATACTATTTGTATCTATTTCCTTTCAAGCGTACATCATAACCTAACCTTGCTCAAACCGAGTGCACATCCAAGGTTAAAACTACACATCTTTAGAGCATACACAAGATCTATTGAAGTTGGTAACCTCACTTAGATTATTGTTAAATAAAATACCAAAGAGCTTTCTTGAGAACGTTCTTAGTTTAACATATTCTATAGTCTTAGATGATCAATTCACATTTAAATTACACACTTCAACTCAACATAAAAGATGTCATCCATTAGATCATACAATTAGCTGTGTAATTTGAACAACTTTAGATTCTAAACACAAGATTAAAACACATTGTTTATCAAACACACCATTGTTAAAATTCATGTGTATAACATGACGTCTTCATCACCTTAGTTATATTGCATATTAGTTAATTCACATTAAGCCAAGTATTGGTAAACTATCATCTTTATGCACTTTAATATGCAAAAGTAGGAGTTCACATCTTTCTAACATGAGAATGACTCTTGGAGAACCTATTGCACTAGAAACTCAATTTGACCTAACGGTTGAATTGCTTCACGGAGAGAAGTTGGGTATGTGGAATCACCCGTAAAAATGGTCGTGTTTAGCCTTAATTGAGCATCGCTAGTAATAGTCTCATATTCATTCTCCAACTTGAAAAATCTGTATTCCTATACTTGCCTAAACTAAGTGTTAAAACATTGATAGTTTGCCTCGCCTTAGGAATACTAATCAAACAAGTAGTATATATGACTTTTCTTTTAAAACCACTTGCATTGCACTTACATGTGTTGATTACATGTTCTTGTTTGATATGATAAGTTGATTTGACATTATCTTAGTGTTTGATAACTAGTCAAATGTGTAAACCTTGACTTGACATTATCTTAGTGTTTGATAACTAGTCGGTTTTATCTTCATAATGCTTGTATTCTTGTTTCATGCTACTAAGCGTTTAAACCTAAACTTTATTTGCATGATACTTACTTTGAATTATTTTAGCATGATTCACATGTTAATTATGAACTCATAATATGCCATTTTGATACGCGATAATTTTGATATGATATATTTGTGTTTGAAAGCTATTAGTTGGCATTCATTACATCTATGTGTAGTACGATCCAAATGATACATGCTCCAAATTGTTATGTCTTAAACATGGCTTGCATGAATCTTTCATTTGGTTTCTTTTGCTTCTTGTCACACTATTTGTTTGCTACGTGTGCACATATAATCTGTCAAAGTGCTTTTGGTATGACAAACTTTTAGAAGCTTTTATCTTACAAATTAATCACATAGATTATTGTATATCCAAGTATGCTTAAGTGGCTAAGTCTAACGACAAAACAATCTCATAATGAAATGTCTTGAATAAAATCGCATTCTTGCATAATATGATTGTTTTGATGCTATCTTGTGCGGTGATTTCTTGTCTACTAAGTGTAATGTGTTGTTTTGCTTATATAATATGTTATCACTTGATTTCTATCATGTTAACATCTTTTGTCACTAACAAATTTGTTTTGTAGGTTGATAACAAATTATTTGTTATCTCACTTGGTTCTAACTTTTATATGCTCATTTTGTATAATCCGTTTATTGCTCGTAGATTAGTACTATGCTTTATGGGACCCCTACACTTGCATATAGTTTAAAAGCATATAGAATTAAGTTCTAGAGGTTGGCTTTGCACTTTTGTCTTTCAACCGACCTCTTTCCAAATCTCATTTTGCTTCCGCTTTCCAAAATCACCTTCATCATTATTTAGTTATAACAATACTCTAATCCTCTTCACTTCCTATTAGGAAACCACATGCCTCATCATACGATCATCTCGAGAAGAGTGCGTGACTTTAAGGATGAAGTTCATTGTATGCTAACCATCATCCAGAAAAACATCACTAAGCTCATCTCTTTCGTTAGTCCGAATAACCTCCTAAACGCTTTGTTGTCATTCCTTATTTGATACATTACACATTATGTTGGATGTCCACCAATTAAGGGGGAGAGAAATTCATTCACACAATTGTCTTTTGTCAAATTTTATGTCTCTTAGACTCTACAATACCAACACATAGGTAAACACCACTTAGCTAAAACCGGTTCATGAAACCACAACTAGTTCAACCTTTTTCGCACCAATACCTCATCAAGTGAAAACGCATCATGTGTTTTACAAAGCGTCTTCATCTCCACATATAGGATTTTCCTTAAACTAGCACCTTACAACTTCACTATCTAGAACACCATCATAGGATCTTATCCTTTTCTCGCTTATCATGCATGTCCTTGTCGGTGCAAAGCGATATATTAATCAAAACAACCATCTCCAACACGTTGGTCCATCCAACTCTCACTCATATGATGTCATTCTCATCCTCATATAGGTACTCATTATTAGTATTTTCCATATTGTCTTCACTTCTTTTCAAAGTGATAATCATCCATGTCGGTCAAAACCATGCTAATACTACCTTTCCCATTGTCACCTAGAATAGGTCATTTTATAATTCGTGTCAATCAATGAGCGAATTTATCTTCATCACTTTAATATCTTTTGGTATCTTCATTATAATATTCTTAGGTAGAACGCATTATTGATTACTCTTGGGTTGAAGCACATGAGAACTTGCTCAAAATAATAGGTTGTTAGCATCAATAAATCATTCAAATCATAACCCTTATGCATCATTGAAATGCAATGTCCATTCAAATTTTTTTTAGCTTTGGTCACTTGACATGACGAAAGGATTGCATGAATCCATATTTTTATATTTGCTATACATACGAGTTTCTAACTCCTTAATAGCTTCCTACCTAATCACCACCACCTTCCATCACCACTTTCACTAATCATCACCACCATAGATTAGCGAAAACTTACTTTTGTAAATCTCGAGTCATCTACCATCACCACATGAATCCTACTAGTAAACCGACACCAACACTAGCACCACTAGTGGCACACCCGGTGGGAGACTCCATATCTTCTTTCTAGGAACTATTTTGTAGGTTTTATCATATTATATTCTCACTTTTCTTATGATTGTAATTAGGAGACTACACTTCATGAGATCTTTGATTATATCATTTATCACATATATATATCTTATTTTCTTTGTGAAAAGATGAAATATATTGCACTAATGTTTTTCATTGTAGGTTCATCATCATATACACTCGATTGTATATAATTTACTCATCTAAGGATGAAGTTTGCATCAATTATTTTTCTTATTTTAGGTGCTTCTTGACACCCTAGAACAAGGAGGAATATCCTTTAAGCACTCATATTGCATCGCCTATACACTTGGTTGTATATGACATATTTGTCTTAAGACAAAGCTTCTATTATACTAATATTTATTTTGAAGGTTCATCTTGGCCCTAGAGCAAGGGAGCTTCCGTCAAGAATTCTTGAATGCATCTTATACACACTTTGTTGTATATCACTCACTCGTCCAATAGCGAATATAGTCTTGCACTAATATTTGTTTTATAGGTTTTAATCATACCACGGCGCCTCAAACAAGGGGAGCAACCGTCGAGGGGAGCATACACGCATCTAGCATCATTCTCACTTTTCATACAAGCATTTGTGCTTGATAAAAGTGGAGAAAATAGGCTAACATTGCTATGCATTTTTCTTTTCATATATTTCTCATAATTTTGTTGCATAAAACTAACCTTGATGTAGGTTAAGCCTCTTTATTTGATCCATGGATCCGCTACCAAACAAGGGACGGATTGAACCTGGACGATTTAACTTCACTAGAGATGATGCAAGCTCGCCTTTTGGGGAGAAATAAAGTTAAACTCAGGACACACCCTTTTGTTTCGACAAAGGGGAGAAGAGTGTAAGCGGAGAAGGTAATGTAAAGGTAGTAAGGATGCAAGTAACCTTTACATTTTACTTTCTATTACGTTTACATATATTTGTCATCATCAAAAGGGGAGATTGTTAGTGCAAATATTACGATATTTAATCTATTACGGTCTCGTTTGTTTTGATTGATGACAAACATGTAACTTGTAATACATAACGTAAAATGTACAAGTTACTTGTTATTACATTTGTCTCAACATACATTCAACACCTCTCGATGTCTCAAGTCCTCGTATGTTACAACACGAGGTTCGTACATGTTTGTTATGTGGCATTATGATCAAACCCATTAACAAATCATATAGAATGTTTAAAATACGTTTAGAGTCACTAAGTATTTTAATAGGTTAACCATTCTATTTAGAACCTCATTTTACATTTTGCACTCACAAGTATTTCAAAAGGTAACTAGACTTTTATTAACTAGTTACATAATACATTTTACAAGTTTACTTTGATAAACATTTTAATCTAAATACATGTTACATCATGGCATGCATCATCTTTGAAATCCTTGGAAGATCTCTTGAATATATTGGTTAGATTGACACTCAATATATCAAATGTGATCTTAGTAAGATTTGGTAATATCTTGGAAAGATTTGAAGAAAGATTTTTAGATTTTATGTCGCACCCACGGTACCAAATTGCATAAAGGACGGACCCTTTAAAGGGATCCTTGGTCCGTGGACGCCCTGTCCACTTTTGGCTATAAATAGAAGCCCATTGTTTTCCCATTTCTTCACCACTTCAAAGCACATCTTCTCCACCTTCTTGCATACATTTAGATCAATCATTAACAATGTAGTAACACACATTAAACACCCTAATGATCATGATCATAATGCTTCTAACATTCATCTTTGTTGTAAGCATACTCTTTGATCAACCAAGGAAATCTTGGAGATCTAGCCATCCCCACTCACCACAAGTTGAAGATCTATCACAAGAAGTTTAGGGAACTTGTGATCTTCATCATGAAGGCTTCCTATCAATGGAAGTTCATTTAGAAGTAGTTATTCATATCCATTAGACATTTGTGTCATGGATCATTAGTGTAAACATCATTGCATCATAACAACACTTTCACCAAACTAGATTAGATGGTTTATGTGTTTGTGCCATAAAACACAAGGTTTATTATGTTGGGCCATAAAACATATTGGGAGTGGTTGTACCCTTGTAAAAGAACTCGACATCTAGCTTAGTGTCGGAAATATTGTATAAGCGACGTTAGGTTGGTTCTACCTCGAACTAGAACCCGGTATTTAGCTTTGTACTGGGAAAAAGTGTAGCGACGATTGTAAGGTTTTCTCCACGAGAAGGGAGCTTGTTGATTTAGTGAAGTAACTCTCGAGTTGGGTACTCGGGGAGTGGAGTAGGCGGAAAGGAGATCCGTGACCGAACCACTATAAATCCTCGTGTTTGGTTTGCACTTTCCTTTCTTTATCTCTTTACTTTTATACTTGCACTATACTATTGTTTGTGATGTGGTTTGATGTTCATGATTGTGTGACAACTTGGTTTACCATGCTTTATATTAGTCACAAACAATAATTGGTACTTTCATATTATAACAAGCTTCATAAGCGATTTGATACTAAAGATCTAAAGTTTTTAAGCGCCACGTAGCGTATTCACCCCCCTACGTTTCCACAAGACTTTATATGTCCAAAACGGAGTTAGTGTTAATGGGATATCGAGTCTCAAAGTAGGGTATTTGGAATGAATCTTAAGGAAAATAAATGGGTTCATGTTTATCCCCATTGGTGGGTGAATAAACTGTTATCAGCAGTGAGTGGATTTGTTGACCCAAAGTTAGACCCATTTTAATTCCTTTAAGTTGCCATTTATTGAGAACCATAAAAGCAAATATGAAGTTACAGGTTTCTTTTAAACTCTGTAACAGCCCACTAAATGGGATTTAACAGGTTAAATGTGAATTGATTTACCTGTTATGTTTTTGCTGTATATATTCAAGAATTCTCAGCCATTCTAAGACCCACAACTTCACAGCTTCTCTTCATAATAGCATACTCACAATAATTCACAAAAGTTTTCAGGCAATTTGTCAATTCTGGCATTACTCCTGCTCCGGCCGTTGTACCCTGGGAAACAACCGTGGTAATTGACACGGAATTGTTTTAAGGTAATCGTGTTCAACACGAGACTCGGCCTACTTGTTTATTGCTTCTGTGAAAAAAAAATTTCAAGTTCAGGTGCTTCTCTTATGCGTTATTATTAACCTCCTATAAGTACTCTTTTGAATTCCATATAAACGGTATTTAGTTACTACAATAACTTCTTTATATAAACCACAAGACGCCACACCACTCATATATCCAACTACGTGATTTCCTTATTTTCAAGATTAGAGGAATTTTTAGCAACAGTGTTTGTGTGAAATTTAATTACAAAATTTATTTTCAGTCACAAGTAGTAACATATTTGTTTACACTTTCCATATGCACAAACTTTCGGAAATAACTAATTTTCTCTTTCGTCTTTATCGGTTCCAACTAGTATTGCCGTTCGTCGGTCCTATGAATCAACTTGTTATAAAAGATCTAGAAAATATAAGCAAAAACCATGTACAGGTCAACTTAACCTGGTCCTACTTGTTTGTGCTGCTCATAGATTTTTAATGATTTCTATTTCGAAGGTTCCTATGTAAGAAGGTTATAAATAATGGTCTTTGGAACTTCAACTTCTAGATGGATGTCAAAATCTAAATCTTCCTTGGACCAAACACCAGAATGTTGTCGAACGTTAGTCCCAAGTGTTTTACCCTCTTGTAACGACTTTACATCATACGTGTCGAAATCAATACTCACTCCGTTTCAAAATTATTGTCTTGAGATAAAGAACATATAGTTAAACAAAAAGTAAGACTACTACACTCTTCGAGCAATGAAATATCATTTTCACTTACTAATTTCGATCAAAAAAAAAAAAAAAAAAAAAAAACTAGATCGATTAAATTTAAGATGTGTGCCTAATTTTATCGAGAGTACCATCGAGGTGTTGTCCCAGTGGGATCACACCATATAGGAATGTTTGTTTATCGGTGAAAGGAGGTTTTGTGAAAATAAATCATGGGTTCAACATAAACATTTGACTACAAGTCACTGAAACAGATGGCTATTGCTTGAGGTTAAGTTCTTGAGGAATGGTAGGCAGGCACCCAAAAGGGTGCACATCTAGTTTCTCTACAGAACGTTTATGAGACTTCTATAAGAAAAATAACTAACAGACCTAAAGATGCGTCTAGATTATGTCTAAACGTGAATAACATCCTGTCGGTTGCATTTCAGAGATATATATCATTTTAGAAACCAATAACAGGCTCATACACAAGGCACAAAATTTAACATATCTTTATGTCTTATGGTTAGCGGAAATAGATCTCTTTAGCCTTTTTATAATCATGATATCTAGGTTGCGTTTAGTTGAGGGAAAACACTATTGTTTTTTCTTAAAATATTTTGTGGAAAACAAGGAAAACATAAATCGCGTTCAAATCAACGTTTTCCAACAAAATGTTTTGTAAAACACAAATCCTCTATTTCTAACTTAATGAGGAAAATTACAAAACAAATTTTAGTTGTTTTCCTTTTCCTTCAGAACCCTCAAGCCTCCCTCCCTTTATTCAAAATGAAAATAAACATCAACTAAACGCGTTTATATTTTCAGTGTTTTGTGAGATTAATTCTCCTTCCAAATTTTTACAAAACTAGAGATAGAAAATAAGAGAATTTGTTCTCCAATTAAACGCACCCCTAGGTTTTTGTTTTTGTTTTTTGTTTTTTTTTAAATTGCTTTACAGATCTTTAACTAATAATCAAGTCATCTTGATAGTTAATGATATGACTTTTAAAGTATCTAATACATATATAGTTGGTGTGGATTATATAACTTCTAAAAAAGTAAGTAAACACCAAATCAGAAAGATGAAATTTCTAATGTATATATTGATACAACAACTAGATGATTATTAAACTTAGAACAAGAATGCTGTGCCCGCTGCGTTGCAGCGGGTTTTGGGTAATCATTTTTTGTTCGGAAAATTTATGTTTCTAATATTCGGATATTGTATTATATTTTGTCAAAAAAAGATAGGTTGATTTATATATTTCAGTCAAAATATGGGTAAGTATTTTTGACTTTCCACACGTGGCAAGAGTAACCAATGAGATAACAACCTTTACGCTTGATACATTATTTTTTGAACTAATGCCCTACCTCATACTACTGTAGATACAAATTTATACGAAACAATGGTTAAATACTCAATTGCTACACTTATAATATTTTTCTCAATGGTTAAATACTCAATTGCTACACTTATAATATTTTTCTCAATGGTTAAATACTCAATTGCTACACTTATAATATTTTTCTCATCGGTTCTCAGAAAATATGATTGTTATTATTATTGATTCATACATACCATCACAATATATATGAGATTACATAAGATATATTTAGTGGACACCTTTAATCATGGTAGTCACCACTAACTTAGTGGACACCTTTAATCATGGTAATCACCACTAAGGTAGGACGGAGTGGAGTCGGGTTGGGGGGCGAGTTCACGAAACCGAACGGCTACACCATTCCGTGTAGCTCGGGTAGGGGGGGCGAGTATGTAAATCGAGTTCGGAACTCGCTTGGCTACCCGTGGTTCTTGTGTGTTGTGTTTGTATTTCTTAGTATGTTTTGTCTTCTTTTTTTTTGTTTTTGCAGGTACAGGAACGAAGCTAAAGGAAGAAGAAGGGTACCAAGGAAGAAGAAGGGTACCACATGAAGTGTAGGTACAAAATACCAAAAAAAAAAAAAAAAAAAAAAATAAAAATCGGTACTAGGGTACCACTCCGTCCACGTAGGGTAGTGTTAGGGTAGTATTGGGGTAGTTTTGAGTTGGAAGGTTTTTATTGGATAGAGGTGATGTGGCACCCCCAGGGTATTAGGGTATTCGGGTTCCACTCCCTCCTCCCTAACCAATCTACTTTACAGCTAATGGATGACTAATATACAGTTAACATACCGGGACTTGAATATTACTTAGCAATATAGGTAGCATACTGTTTGATTTTCGGCAGCCCAAAAAACGTTAGCCATCAGCTGATAATTAAAAGCAACATCAGTATTTGCTCTGCTTTGCCTTGAATCATCATCACCATCGTCTGCATGTCCTAACCTGTTCACTTGAAAACTCTTCTACACTTGCTGCCCTGATACTGCTAGAATCTTGTGTGGCACAAATCATTCGGATACCTTGGTTGCTGTTCGTGTGTATCTGATTGAAAAAATAAAAAACCATAGATAAAAGCATGGTGTAAAATTTTCAATTACACAGTCCTAACTTAAATAACACCAATTCAACCATACCCAAATGAATATACACCTAAATTTCGAAGTACCCAATGCATAAAAATAAAAACACAAACGAACCCTAATCTTATTTTTAAAGAAAAACACATATTTTAACCTTATTAGAGAACCATACCCTCTTAATTTATTTTGAGCTCATCCACCGCACCTTCGCATAAGCATACCACCGGCCTTCAAATTCGTTTGAACTTAAAAAAATCCATCAAATATTCTTAAAATAATAAACCTAATAAGTTTTGATTAGTTTAAATTATAAAAATCATTGATTATACTTACCGAAAGTTGGAGCGATAGTATATCCAGAAAATCTAAGGTTTGTCCAACTTTACTTTTCACTTCTCCTCTTCTTTATTCTTCCCTCTGAAACCTGAAAAATTAAACCCGAATCAATAAAAAGTATACGGCATAGGCGATATAATTGTACCTGAATAAGTCTGCAACACTTATCATCGAAGTGAAAATAAATTGATAGGAAAAAATAAAAGAAAATAAATTGAAAAAATAATATCTGCTGCTACCGATCTTGAATATGTGTGTGGAAGGTTTGATACTGATCTGGATGTATGTGATAAAAACACAAAAAGGGGCTTAGATATAACCAAAGTGGACCAAAGTGTTGGGCTGGGATAAAACACGGAGTAGAATATTTAAAGAAAGGAATACCCGAGGAATATTTTAACATAGTTACAACTTGTCTTCTTCAATCCTTCCTTCGAGTAACTCAAAAAATACCTAAAACCTTGAAAAAGCTTTATAATGGTCGTGGGTGTTGGTGGTGCCTCTCGGTGGTTGAGATCCTGCTGCGGTCTTGGGGTTGCTGTGGTCGTTAGGTTGTTGCAGTCATGGGGTTCAAAGGTGGTGACGTCCGGTGTTGGTGGGATTTGTGGTGGTGGAGATGGTATTTGTTAGGTGAGTGTTTTGTTTTGTTAGGAGAGATATTTGTGGTGGTGAGAGTAAAAAAGAGTTTTGTGTGTGTGTGTTTTTGTGTGGGTGTGGGTGAGTGTGTTTTTATAACAGTTTGAGGTAATAAAATAAGAAAGATCAAAATAATTAAATTTTTTTGAAGTCCTTTTACAGATTTTTAACTCAACGTCAAAATAATTCGAATTGATTGATTGATCATTCATATTTCACCCAAAATTCGCCACTCGTCCAAATGAAAAGTACAATAATAAAAAAAGTACAAAAGTGACTTTTATTTGGACACGTGGCGAATTTCGAGTGGAATGAAATGAATGAGGTCATTATACTTAACCATTTTAAACATCGAGTTAAAATTGACCATAAAAGGACTTCAAAAAATTTTATTTTTTTTTGATTTTTCATAAAATAATTGTGAGTTCATTTTTTTAATATTTTTTGTAAACAGTTTTAAGATCACCGACCTTTGGGTTTAATATATATATAAACTAGCCTATAAACCCGTGATAAATCACGGGTAGCTTATAAATCTTTTGAAATAAACACTTCAAATATAGAAAAAAAATGTTAATCCTCAAACGATAAGCAAAAATTTTCACAACAATTTGCATATCAAATGTTCTATAGCATTTCATGATAAACAATGTTCAAAACATGTATATCATATGTTCGATGTTATGTAGCATTGGTGATCCTTGCATACATAAGATGTTGCAAGAGTTATACATAAGTAAATTGAATGTTCCAAAATATGTATAAATGACTATAATAAAGTCTTATTTAACCTTTTTATTGCCAAATTACATGAATATATACAACATGTTCACATCCATACTGCATATATGTCCATGCTTCTGTGAGAAAGTCGTTTAGTAGCATTCTTCACATAAACATAAAAAGATACAACATGATGTTTCCTTGTAAGTTGTTTTCTTTTAGCCCATTTGACCTGTAAGAATGAAAGAATACCTTAACTTGACCCATTTATAAGCAAATGGGTTGAATTTGTCACCGGTAAAAAATACAAATCTCGGTTAGTGTCAAACTCTTGATTTACAGGAGGTGAGCATGTAACCTGAAGTTGCATAATTAGTGAATTCTTACAACTTATTCGTTAAAGAATTTTGAGTCGTATCATTGTGCATATAAGTGATTTCAAATTTACCGTGCCCTTGGATCTCCCCTTCCGTAGCCCAACAATTTCATAAGCTTCAACATCGTAGATATTATTTTTGTATTCGAGCATACAATAGCATTAATTGTTGTACCGCAACATAATTGATCTTGATGAGCAGTTATCGTCGAATAGAGGACATACCATAACAACACGCATTTAAAAACAACATGAACTGGAGTAAAATTTTGTGGCCGTACCAATGTAATCATTAATGATTATCTCATTTCTTTCATGCTCATCAGTTGACTTGATGTCAAGATTAACCAATAATGATCAAATAGAACTAAGAGATCTAAAACTTGATTAATTAAGCAACTAAACCATAACTTTCTAGTTTTAGTCATCATATCCTAATCATGATCAAGAAATCCATGCTATCAAAATTAGAGCGACCAACCAACATAACTTATTGTAACTTAAATACAACTCTAATGTACGTAATAGAAAGTGAATTATCGATATAAAGTATCCTTAAAGTACATCATGAGTGGCTTATACCAACCGCAATTTAGTGCATACAAAAGCTTCACTGAATTGTCAGAACTAACATTAACAGACGATAATATTAATCTAGTAGCATAAACACTTCTAAAAATCTCGATTGTAGTTCGTATGTGATGATAAATCAATAATGCAAGAAATTACCCATAAAACTTTACAAGTGTACCTCTTTCATAAGAATAGCGCAAGCTTTGTCGTGGATGAAGTAGCTCAATAACCGCCGCAATCATAGCACCATCATCGAGCCACCACATTCACCAATACAACACTCGCCCTATATGCCACAATTTAGGAAACCCGCCTGCAAAAAGTCCGTGAGGTACACAAAGTACACACATAATGATAAAAAAGATAATTGTTCGTTTATAAAATTATACCTCGGCGGCCAACAATAAGCCTAATAACTTCGGGATGGTTATCAATTGTAGTCTGCATAGCCGCGGTTGAGCATGACCACGGTTGGTGATCAGCAACAACTTCAAATCTGTCATTCCTTTAGTCTTTGATATCATGTTTCAAAGAGGTTCTATTGATGGAAGAACACACTCAATACTTCGCCACAAATTTACGAATAATCTGATGCAATTCAACAAACAAACACAATCTTTCAAACACGAACACATGAAGCGTGCAAAATATAGAATAGAAAATACTCACCATTGTGGATACGTGTCGTCCTCCTTTAGTAAATGTCAGTTGCCCAGATCCTCCTTTCAACTCAAGGCTTCCGACTTCTTGTCGCCTCCTACGATGAAAATAACGAAGCTGCAATTAGACGGTGTACATATATATAACAAATCTATCTAACGTTATAATTTGCATACAACCTTATAATAAACAACCTGCTCGAATGAAACTTAGTCCCATCCAACAACGTTCTAATTTAAATAGTACAGCTAAGAAAAAGATGTTTGTTGAAACTGATTATGGCAACTTTAATTGTTACCAATGAGTTTTGAGGTTTAAGTAAAGGCAACCATGATGCTCTTTTATATATTTTCTGCACATCAGAAAGGAAAGGGTGAATGCTTACATCCCCTTTCATTAACAATATACCATCATAAGTATCAATACCATCATAATTAATTAACAATATACGCAATTAAGTAATTAATTTAACAATCAATTAACGATACCTACTGTAAATTAAAGAGTTACCTATACACGGAACTACGACAATAAAGTTATAGCAGTAACAATAGGTTTGATTAAAATTTGTGATTTAAAGTGAAGTATAAATTCCAAGCGTAAAATGAGCGTCACGATCATCGTGGTCATTCTCACAAACCAAAGTTTCGTGTTTTTAAACATTTTTTACGGTGAGTGAATACGACAATTAAGCTTTGAATCATATTATAACCCTATAATGATACCAAAATAAGCTGATTAAGATATCTGTAACGAATGTTACGTGGAAAGTGTAAAAATGATCTCTGTTGATGCTTAAACTAACCTGAATGCCTTTCGCTAAACTTCCTTTTTCAGTGTGCGTATTCTTCTCTTTGAATACTTGTGGCCTGACAACAGCATTCACGAAACATTTGGATGCACCAATGCATCGAAAGGGCCTCAAGCAACAAATGTCTAAAGTAGACATACCTGTTACTGAACATTCATTCACCACCAAAATCACTTGATCTACCACCGAAAACAACAAATCTGCAACCCAAACCACCAAAACCACAACAGTTCAACTGGTTGTTGAGGCAGAATCAGGTGGTTATACAAACATATATTATCAATTTTTCATATTTCGATTAACACAGTTTTCCAACAATTTACACATGTTAACAATTTACACATACTATACTTTTTATTTTAAGCAACCATTTAACAATAAATCAAATGTAACAAAAAAAATTAAAAAAAAAAAAACAGAGTGTGACTAGTCATCTTTGGCTAGTCTTCTAGAAGATAATTGAAAGCCGGCTAACTTTACCACTGTATATTAAATGAGTGTGACTAGTCATCTTTGGCTAGTCTTCTAGAAGAAATGCAAGGTGACCATAAACTTACTTATATAAATTCATACACTAGCGTGCTCTATTGCAAACTCATTTTCATTGTGCTACTACTACAACCACCATTATTCCTCATAGCCGATCACCAGAAAACTTAACAAGAAATGAATACGTATTCATATTTGGTCAGATCATCCTCTCAATATAGACGACTAGGCAAGAAGCCTACTTGCTCGCGACGTTGTTTGGCTATGGCAAAGCAACACAAGACAAGATTCTATATTCTAAGACGTTGTATATCGATGCTTATGTGTTGGAATGATAAGTATGATTAATGTTTGATCCAGTTTTGCAAGAGAATTAGGTTTTTGTTAGAAGATATGTAAGAAAGAGTCATTTTCTTTATTGTACATATATGATTTGAAAATAATTTATGAATCGGAAAATGATAATAACAGTGGACATATGATCATATGTGTGATTTGAAGTAGTGAATTGAAGATTCTTGTATGAATCATGCTCTTGTGCTACCATTCTTGGGTGTAAATGCGTAGTTGACCTGGTTAAAGTGAGTCTATTCGAGAAAACGGGCAATCCTAACTGCGCCAACTGAACATTTCTTCAAGCTGGTCACTGGGGAAGGGTCAGGCTTAATTCGTCGATTTGAAAAGATTGCATGTACTTAAATATGTAACTTTTAGAGCAATAATTAGCTTTTCATTTTTACAGAATACTTATGATATTCATATTCTCCTCTTTTTAATGAGTGATATCGATAGGTTGAATATATTGGTGCATTTCTAATATAAAAATTAGACTAATCCAAGATATATACGTGACTGAAACCTAAGTTTTGTTTCTTTACATTAATTTTCGTTTATGATATTCATTTTCTATCCCATTCAATTTTTTCCCCCTTAACTAATTAATATTGCATTTTGCATTCACTTCTTTGACGATTGATCAAACCGATTACCATCGAGTTACCATGGATGTTCTAAAACAACATAGAACCGCAAGTGAATCAACATCGTATCACACCAAATAAAGACCTCGCAAAACCCGACACCACTTGCAATAATTAATCTTTAACATGGCTTATTCACAATAACCTGATGTTCGAAGCGTGTTTCATCGATGACTTGACAAATGATTGAAAATAAACGTTCGAGAACTAAACGAAAAGACACGGCCTTTCTAGTCGATAGTCTTGTCTAGTTTGTGAAACTCCGATGCATTAAATCTCATTATGTTCAAAATATACATACGCAAGCTGGATGTATAAATCCAACAATAAGAAGCTTTTTAACCATTAAATGATCTAACATTTAAGATAACTATAAATACTTTGAAAATCATCAACAAAACGTTTTCCTAAATACACAAAAAGCTAATAAATCACACAAGTTACTAATGCAACGCTGACTGGATTGAATTTTTTTCTAACCAGTTGTCGTCACACCAATAACATAATATTAATATCAACTTACCCAACCAACATGACTTTAGTATTTAAGCTATCAAATTTTTCTTTCTACTACCAATATGGGATTAAAAACAACTTTCTATCGAGAAAATACATCAACACATGTAGATTTTTTTTTTTTTTTTTTTCACACTCAACTTTAACTACTTTTTTGTCATGAAACTATACAATAATTATTTTTTCAATTTTAATTTGGCACAAACACATAGCTTTCATATAAAGTATCAACATATGTAAGCTTAAATATCTTTTGTTTTGAAACTTGAGAACCTTTATTTTAGGTGATGATGTTGAGCCAAAAAGCCGTATTTAATTATAAAAAACTGGACTTGTATAGTACTTCTTCTATTACATGTATATGTATTTTATATGCTACAAATGTTCAATGTGGTTACAATGATTAGGTGTGAAATAATGATCAAATAGCACACTTTCTTGATATCCATTTACAAACATTTTTTCATTAACTTATATAATAAGCTAGAAAACCACAAGTGAACTCTCTAGGCGAAAACCGAATCCCTAACTTTCGAAAAAGCACTTTCTTACGATTCCTTCTTTAATTCTTAATTCTCCATTACGTGGTTGGTTGATAATTATTAGATTGTTAATCGTGGGTCGGTGTATACCGATTTTTGGTTTTTACATGCGTATGATTTTGGTTTGAATTATACAATTGCATGAGTCTATAATATTATTATCTAACCAATCTAGGGTGCAACATTTAATTCATTATCTTGTATTGATTTGAGGTCAGTGCGTGATATTAATCGATCCCACTTTGAGTGCATGAATTGGGATTCTCATGTGACGTTTTGAAGGTTTAACGATTATAAACCCTAACTATTAGTTAGGGTTTTCTTTCTTTTTCATTGGTTCTGCTTGCATGCGTGGTGTATGATTATTTTAGTTATTGCTGTACGTAGGGTTATCGAGAGATGAACAAGGGGTTTCTAAATAACGATAATGCATCCAAAGATACGAGTTCTGCGTATGTTGACATGGATGCGTTGAATGCTCAAATGCAACGATTAAAGGGCAATGATGTTGGGAACGCCGGTGTTTCGCAACATGAATCTGTTGGGGTTTCATTATCCTCCATTAATAGGAGTGTTGGAGCTGGTGGGTTGATACGAGTGGGAATGAGGCTGAGCCGAACTATGGTCTTGACCCGGTCGTTTTGGAAGCGTGTAAGACCTTTAAAGAGGCTATGCGCGGGGTTGAAGTTACGAATGCGGAGAATGCGGACAATGGTACTAATTATGTTTCTAATTCGTCTCCCAAAGTTCATAATCAACCGACGGGTGCCCCGGGTGTGAAGCCGGTTTCATATGCGGGTGCTACGTCAATTGATTCTACAAAGCGCAAGTATAATTTTCGTAGGTTGGAATGTAGTAAAAAGTCTAATGGGGTGGATCTCTCCATTCCTATGAAAGTCGTTGAGGAGGTAAACTCTAAATTTGAGAATACCCTTTATGGTTATTTTCTTGGTAAACGTATTGCTTTTCCGGTTGTTGATTATTACGTTCGTTATACGTGGGCCAAGTATGGTATTCAAAAGGTTATGATGAATGCTAAGGGGTTATTTTTCTTTAAGTTTTCCACTCGTAAAGGTGTTGATGAGGTTCTTGAAAATGGACCATGGATGATTAGGAATGTGCCAATTATTCTTAAAACTTGGACGTTGAATACTAATCTGCTTAAAAAGGATTTGACTAATATTCCGGTATGGGTTAAATTCCATGATGTGCCACTTGCTATGTTTTCTGATGATGGTCTCAGCCTCCTAGCCACATTGATTGGTACGCCAAAAATGTTAGATTCTTACACTAGTCAAATGTGCTTGGAATCATGGGGTCGAAGTAGTTTTGCTAGGTGCTTAATTGAAGGTAAGGCGGATCAGGTTCTTAGGGAGAGCATCACTGTTGAGATACCATTACTTGATGGTACAGGTTCTACTATTGAAAAGATCCGGGTTGAATACGAATGGAAGCCGCCTCGGTGTGATACGTGTAATCTTTTTGGTCATACGCTGCTTGATTGTCCTAAATCTATTCCACCTCCTACTCAGCCTAAACAGAGTGTTAATGATGGTTTTCTAACTGTCAATAATAAGAATAAGGGTAGGAATGGTGGTCAAAGTGTTCCAGGTAAGGGAGGTTTTACTAAATCTGGTGTGGGTCCTAAGTTTCGGTATCAACCTAAAGCGCCTCCTCCTGAACCCAAGAAGGTTGATAATACAAAGAAGAAAGCCACTGAAGTGGCTAGTACGAGTGGGACGAAGATTGCTATATCTAATCCTTTTGCTGCACTTAATATGATCGATACTGATGAATGTGGCACTCCTACTGATGTAGTGGATTCTGGTAGTACAATTGAAGCAAAGGAGGTTGGGTCTTTTATGACTGGTAATGTATCACAAGAACCGCTTGTAGGTGATTCAATGGAAGCAACCGAGGTTGGTCCTACCCCTATTGTTGAGAAAATTGGGGAGTTTGAAAAGCTTCTTATTGATGGGAAAGCTACTCTTGTTGATGATGATGGTAATCCTATTAAAAAGGTTGATCCAGGTAATAAAAAGGATTTTCCGTCTACTTCTTCGACTAAGAGGGTTAACCCATTCTCTAATGTGGGAGAGATTGTTGACTCCGATAGTGATGAAGAGGAGGTTGTGAACACTTTTGATGAGTCAATGAACCTATTTGGTGGTGGTCATGATCGTGAAGATGATTATGATGACTATGATTATGATGACTATGTGGACCAGGTCTACGATCTTCCAGGAAATTTGGATGCTTATCATGACACATATGGTATCAAGCTCCAAGGCCTTGGTAGGAAGTAATTTTGTTTCCATAGGAGTCTAATGTTATCTTTTGAGTAGTGGTTTATTTTCTTGTATAGAGAATAGGAAGTATCTTGTTATGTAAGCTTTCCGCCTATGTAACAGGCTGAGATATGGGATTCACCCATATCCTTTTGTATTTAAACGTTTTTTGGAGTAATATATTTACCGGGTTTTTGACCTTTTACCCAAAAAACATTTTTTCATTCATCTTCTATTTAATTCCTTTTAAATAACTCACTTTGCTATATTTGACTTATCGATGCTCATGTAACACAGTAACAGTGTCTAAAAGAGATAAATATGCCTCCTGTTGGTTTAATGGACAAAATATTAATAGATGTGTGTTAGGATCGAACTCGAGACCACGGGATTGCACACTTTACGTATGAGAATTAAAGTTAATAATTAAATATAAATGTTGTATTTATTTATTAATTAAACGAAATAACATAACGGACGTTAAGTAATTAGTTGTAATGGACTAGAGGTCGTTAAATGTAATTGGAAAAGGACTAAATTGTAAAAGTTGGGAAGGTTCCGGAATCACTTGAGATGTCCTTAACCGATCGGCCACAAGGATCCCAAACCCAACCCATATGCAACTAAAACTTGTTCACCAAGTTACTTTGGGTATAAATACAAAACCAAGGGTGTTTGTAATTTATCTCTTGTACTCATAAGCTAAAACCTAAAAGTGTTTGTGTGTGTTTTTGCTTGTGTTGAAACCGATCGACAATCACACCATGGGTGTCGATCATCATCTTTTCCAAAACATAATTATTTTGTTTAATTAAAACTAGCATTACTTTAATTTGTTATAATACGTGTGTACAAGAATGTGGTACAATCACATTATTGTTAGTATTCTTGGATTGAATTACAAACGGTAAGGGTAATTTTATAATCCTATAAACCCTAATTAGGGTTCATCCTAATTGCTAGTTTGTGGATTTGATTCTTGTTCGGCTAGAATCAAGAAAGGTACATATACTTTATTCTTTAGTTAATTAATTATTCATTATATGTTCCTATACGCTTTCGCACTTGCTTTGATGTTTATGTGTTTTTATATATGATTGTCATGTTATATAATTCCAACAAATGGCATCACGAGCTTGGTTTAATGAGTAATTAATTACTAAACACGTAAATAACGGATATTGTATGTTGTTTGATAGGATTATTCTAGGGTTTTGGTTATGATTATGTAAACCCTAATTTTAGTGTTAGGGCTTTTGCCCTAATTTGGTTTTAAAATTTTTTATGGATCGAATTAAAATCTTTTATGGGTGGAAACCCTAATTTTTAGTATCGAATTTTTAAAATTGTATTAGGGTTTATTATAATTGTTATGTTATCAATATCGAAACCTAGATTTGATATATTTGTTACGTGATAAATTCATGAATAATTGTTGTGTGACATGGGATTATTGATATGCGATCTTGTGACTATTTGTATAATTGTTATGATATATCCATGATGATGCATGCATGTTTGTCATGGATAGTTGCTTTGATATGTGTTTAATTGTTAAGATATATTTATCACATGTTTATTTATGATAAATCTTGAATTGGGAAGACTCAATTATATACATTAATGAATCAATTATGTGCAATTTGGTATATCATTAATTATGGGTTTACTTAATCGATCGTCGATGTATGTGGCTCACTTTCAATTGAGAGAGTGAAAGCCCTAATTAATATATACATTAATTAACCTATATATTGATTATTAATTGGGTTTTATCGAATAAGTTGCATGCGGCTACTTGTTTACACGTATAAATTGTTTATTATGTGCGCATTGTTTTTAGTTGTTTATTTTTGTTACTTGTTTGTTTATTATGTTTGACAGTTTTAAGCAAAGGGTAATTTTGAATAGAAAAATAATACGAACTAAACAATGGTGAAATTTGATTTGTTTTGGAAGAGTTAAGTTTTCAATAGTTTAATTGATTGATGATTTTGGTACAAAAGGTCCGAACGGCTCACCCACTAGAATGAACTATAAAGGGTTAATAAAGAAGTGCGACAAATACACCGAAAGGATGTCTAAGGTTATGCTTTTGCGCTTACCGGTCCTCTCCCTCAGAAGTTCGAATGGAGCTACTTAGTAAGCCATAAAATGTGCAAACTCATCTTAAGGGCGAATTAGTTTTAATTCCATGCGCCACTCGGTGGTAATTACCGAAACACTAAGTGTTTACACTTATGCAAAAGTACGGTATAATGGACGATAATTAACGCTAAATTCTTTGATTGGTGAAACCAATACCTCAATCAAAACTTTGATAATTTGATCTTTATGAATTGGTAATAAAAAGTTTTTTTTTATTAAAATTATGCTACAAGATGAATGCATGACATCTTTGTACATATTTGATTTAACTACATAAAATCAAAACTAGTACCCTTTTAAATTAAGTTATATGCTATCTAATTAAAAAGAACACTTGAAGTTGCAATTTATGTCATGAGAGTACTTGGCTAGATTGTGATGGAGAGGTAAATCTCTATGTAAAGTGAGACCTTACATGGACATATTTGCGTTCTTTAAGTTAGACACTTAAGTTGAGTAGAAGTGAGACACGGACTCAAGGCATAAGATGGGATGAAACATGTTTATATTTGCAATAGCGTTGGAAAATATAAATCCCATAATGATCTAGGAATTGGAAATTGTTTGCCAATTAATGTTCGACAGATTACCTTATTATGTATTTTCGTTACTAGCAGATCAACTGATGTAATGAATATATGATAATTTGGATCCTAGTTTTCGAGAAAATTCTATGGTTATATGAATATTACCTTGGGTATTTTATTTTCTTGAAAAGTTTAATTATCGAAAATACTAAAATTGAATTTTGAAAATTCTTTAAATGTATTAATGCAACATTAAACCGTAAACATAGGTTATTCTCATTGGTAAATTGATCTACACTTGTAAGGGTTTTGG
This sequence comes from Chrysanthemum lavandulifolium, assembly GCA_022545495.1. Lineage (NCBI taxonomy): Eukaryota > Viridiplantae > Streptophyta > Magnoliopsida > Asterales > Asteraceae > Chrysanthemum > Chrysanthemum lavandulifolium. The sequence goes on along the minus strand of CM040238.1, from coordinate 301,993,785 downwards.
TAGAGTCAACTTTGCTAAAAGAATAAACCTAGTCCTCTTTTCATAAGAAAGAGTGAGATTCAATCCTATTCCTTTTCATGAATGAAGAAAGGTATGTTAGGACAATTAGAATTGTCTAAATTCTAAATACATAACTCGTAAGCAAATTTTAATAGTTAAGAAAATTGCATATTAGAAGCTAGACTCTATTTAATCGCAAAATTGGTAAAAGACAAACTAGCATATTTTATCTAGGTGTTGTGCTTTGACCATTTAAACGTACTACTTACAATTGTTGGAATAGTAGAACTATTAAGAAAGAAATTGCATGCCCAATTTTTCAAGTTAATAGCATTGATGGATAAATTCATCATCTACATAGCAGAATACATTCTTTTAAGTACATAAGTAATTGTTATGTATGGACTTTATCAAAAATGTATGGAAGTAAATAGAACACTATTTTCTTTCACTGGTTAATGCAACACTTACAATGTTGTCAAATTCAGTGGGAGTATTTTGTTCTTATTACTGAATAAGGAATTAATGTAATGATCTCTAATTCAGTGGGATTTACAAGATTTGTCATCTTAGTAGTAACCCAAATTATCTCTAGAATGTCTTAAGATAATTACTTTCCACTTGTAGACACTTATGTTTTCAAGGATAGTCATGTACGTTTCCTTATTAGACAATGAAGTGGTTCTACATCTACTAAGTTATGCTAATATCAATGACACAATCATATTGGTCACATAAACAAACATATGTCGTGTTGTTTATCTGCTATATGATGTTGTTCCATGCACAAGTGGGAGAAATCTATATTGTGTGCAAGGTACAACATATAGGTATATGATTTAAAGGATTCTCTCGATCGCAAGGTAAGAGACTAACGCTCGATATAACTTGTACATATCTAATTCAAGAAACATTTGGTGTTGCAATTTTTGTCATGTGAGAACTTAGCGAGATTGTAACAACAAAGTAAATTTCTATGTGAAGTCAGACCTTGCATGGACATATTTGCAGTTTCTAAATTAGACAAGTATTTAGAACATGTGTAAAAATGATATATAAGATTACTTCAAATTAAATATTTATGTATTATTAGAATGACATAAATGAAGTAATCTAATACTACTTCAATTTGTTTATTTGTGTATTTTGGAATGACATAAATGAAAAATAATGTGAAGTAAATTAATTAACTTGAAATTACTATTGAAACCAAGAGTTGTGTTCATAATTACTTTAGTTAGACATGTTTATGATTCATTGTAAAGACATAAACATAAAGTCTTTTAAGACTTATAATAAAGTAAGACGTTAACTTGTTATGTTTTTTTAATTAAAACATATACAAGAAGTCATTGAGTTGATAAAAGATTTATAACATATAATGGGATTATAACAGTTTATGTTCCTTGATGAGACATAGATATGAAGTGACTTGGTCAAAAAGTACTTGTGTTATAAAGCATGCAATTGGCTTGAAAAGTCTACTATACCATTAAGTTGACTTATATCTTATATATTGTTAGATTGTCTTACAATATTAATTATAATGAATACCATGTTCAGTTAGGAGAATCAAACTCTATTTGTTTTGTTGATTCAAGATAACCATAACTTCTTTCTTAAAAGGTAACAAGGTTAGAAAATTGAGTATGGATTGATATACTCAATATGACTCCAACCTAGAAGATTGATAAAACACCATTTTATTATGGAATGTGATGAATCACATTAAGTTTAAAATTGAAGATTCTCAATTTGTTAAACTACTTATGAATAGGTTATTAACAAACTAAAGTCATCAATTATAAATTTGTATTTGTAATGTCCCAAAAGGAGAACAGTGTAGTTTTGCTTTAATTGCTAAGTATATATAGATAGTCTATATATATTACAAAAGACAAGTGGAAGTTTTTTTATCTTGAAAGATAAAATTACAAGATACATAATCTTCTTAAACACACTAGTAAATATCATGATGAGGTTAGACATGTAAATGATAGACCTCATGATGATGGAATTTTCATTCATAGATCTGCAAGGATATATCGATATTTGACTTATATGTCGAGAAATATGAGTTACATGATTATTGTAAACCCGATAATCATTATGATGGATTACCAAATATAGAATTGGGTAAATTACTCATACTATGAATGTTAAAGATGTCATCCATAAAGATAATCAATTTTGGAAATTTGGTTTATCTTAATAGTTAGACTAGAGAATAGAAATGAGTTTCTTCAAAGAGATGAAAACCCTAGTGGTTTGAATTTCTATGTAGAAATCATATGGACAATATTGTACACATATTTAATGCATGTTTTATGACAAGATTATTAATCATACTTAAGCAATTAATTATGATTGAATATTCTTTTCTAGACACATTAAATATATAAAGATGGTAATTGTCATACTTGTTTTCATTAATATGAAATATGACAATGGAATATCAAAACTCTTTCTTGAGAAATTACTTGAGCGAGGACGATAAGTAATTAAAAGGTTTTTGAATTCATATGATCTTTGGTAGTGTACAAGTGCAATAATTCATGAATGGATAAATGCATGCATCTATGAAATTATTCTTATGTTTAATTCTTAAATCCTAGTTTTGATTTATAATTGAAATAAGATAAATTTTAAGTATTCCTAAAAGCTAGTGGGAGTATTATGTTAAGGTTTTAAATCTTATATGTTGTATAACATATAGGAAGTAACATTCCTTATAAGCTAAATGTTAAGTCTTAGATTGGAATGAAACTTCACTTGTAAGATTTAAGAATTAAAACATATAACCTTGGAATATATGTTTATTGTTAATAAACATGTGCAGTAAAATAAATGATTCTAATAAAACATGATACATCATTTGGAAAATAGTTAAATATCTTTTGGACAAGATAGAATATGAATGAAATCTAAGTTTGACCTGTAGATTCATCATGTACATCATGTTGTGTATTCAAATTGTTGTATCATTCTTAAATGATAGATGATTTGACAACATTGATATTTAACTAAAAGTTATTAGATAACTTGTGTAATGAATATTCTAAAAGAATTACATCCTCAGCCTGGAATTGCTCCTAGATTCTATGGATGAACAATATGTCAAATGTTGTGCAAATTGTCATCAGCTTCAAACTTGAAAGTTTGGAAGACATCAACCATTACACAATAAGATATTAAAGTTTACGGAGTTTTAATGAGCATATTGTTGTTTGTATACAATGATGCTGGCTTAATTGAGATGACACTCAATACTAGTCATGGTAGGATTTCATCCTTGTTAATGGACATGTAAACTAGTTGTGCTACTAAAAGTGCAATTGCATTATACATTAAAAGAATAAGAATACTTTAAACTTTAAAATGTTTTAAAGTTTAAATTGTCATAAAATTGGTGATAGAGGATGTCACACACTTTATGAATTATTATGTGGATTGGTGAATGCACACATACAAGGATTTCACTAATTGAATTCTTGAAATAAGTATTCTCAAAATTAAGATAGATCAAGTTGGTTGATTTATGCCTTGTCAACAAGTATGATTGTCATTACTTAAGGCATAATTCATCAACTGAAATTTTCATGCATTGATCTATTTAGTATTTGGATAAGGGATGTTAAACAATTGTTATAATATAAATCAAATACTTGGTATGTTTGATTTTATAATATATTGTATCCTATATTTGCATGTTTAATCCGTGAATAATTTATTTATTCTAAATCGTCCGTTGTCAATTAATGATATGAGAGTATCATTAAATTAAGACAAATCTCAGTGATTTAGTAGAATATACTTAAAGGTATATTGATGAGAAAGCATACCAATTTCAGATGATATTCAATGAATTGAGTATAGGACTTATCACAACTACATGATTTTACTTTATGGATATTGTTATTAAGTAAATCATAAATAGTTATCCTCGGACTTGAGATACCATATAAATGTCATGAATATAGTGCACTTATGTGGAGCAACTTAACGCTATACGTTACTGGTAGTCATAAGGGTTGTTTTCATAAATGTTACAAAGTTTGTAGTTTATTCTCGTAGTCAAGATAGAATTTGTTCCTTCAAATTTATTTGGAGTTTAATATTGCTGGGCCCCTCGTAGGGTTGACAAGATGTTTGTGTGGCCACACCCAAAATCTTCCCTAAATATGTTTAGAAGATTTGGTAATCTTGCTCAATCACTTATAACGAGAAGCAGAATGGTTGAATAAAGAATGACTTAATTCCATATCTTTATTTAACATGGTATTAGAAACAAAAGGATAATAATAATGAGAAATCATTAAAAGGTTTTCCAGGAGCCTTACTCGAGTTGTACTAGAGGCATCGAAGTGTTGCTAGGCGCTAACCGATGTGATCACTCTATTAAGATATGTCCAAATGGGAGCTGTTGGTTTTATGGACAAAATATTAATAGACGTGTGTTAGGATCGAACTCGAGACCACGGGATTGCACACTTTACGTATGAGGATTAAAGTTAATAATTAAATATAAATGTTATATTTATTTATTGATTAAACGAAATAACTAACGGACGTTAAGTAATTAATGTAATGGACTAAGGCGTTAAATGTAATTGAAAAGGACTAAATTGCAAAAGTTGGGAAGGTTCCGGAATCCCTTGAGATGTCCTTAACCGATCGGCCAAAGGAAGGAAACCAACCCATATGCAACTAAAACTTGTTCACCAAGTTAGTTTGGGTATAAATACAAAACCAAGGGTGTTTGTAATTTATCTCTTCCACTCATAAGCTAAAACTTAAAAGTGTTTGTATGTGTTTTTTGTTGAAACCGATCACAACCCTTATGGGTGTCGATCATCATCTTTTCCAAAACATAATTATTTTGTTTAATTAAAACTAGCATTACTTTAATTTGTTATAGTACGTGTGTACAAGAACGTGGTACAATCACACTATTGATTGTATCTTGGATTGAATTACAAAACGGTAAGGGTAATTTTTATAATCCTATAAACCCTAATTAGGGTTCATCCAATTGCTAGTTTTGTGGATTTGATTCTTGTTCGCTAGAATCAAGAAAGGTACGATACTTTATTCTTTAGTTAATTAATTATTCATTATATGTTCCTATACGCTCCGCACTTGCTTTGATGTTTATGTGTTTTTATATATGATTGTCATGTTATATAATTCCAACAGTCGACATTAACATGTGTAGTTCTTACAATGTGTACATAATAGTTAAACTATTGTAGTTCTTACAAACATTTCAATGAATTAACCTGTTATAAAAAATCTAGAAAATGTAAGCAAAAACCATGTACAGGTCAACTTAACCTGGTCCAACTTGTTTCTACTGCTCATAGATTTTTAATAATTTTCATTTTGAAGGTTCTAAATAATGGTCTTTGGAACTTCAACTTCTAGAAGGATGCCAAATCAAAATTTTCCTTGGACCTAACACCAGAATGTTTGTCATACGTTAGTCCTTTACCCTCTTTTAACGACTTTTTATATCATATAGGTCAAAACCAAACTGTTTATCATCTAAAAGATCAAATTTGACTGATAACTATAATTATTAAGAGGCTCAGAATATGAATCATCGGGGTATTGTCCCCATAGTATCACCCTACATAGCAAATGTCAACTCTATTGGTTAAGAAGGTTTTGCGAAATTAAATTATTGTTTCAATCCACACTTTTGACAGGAAGTCATTGAAACGCATGTCTATTGCTTGACATTATATCTTTGGGGAAGGGTCGGCCGGCATCCAAAAGGGTGTATGAGTGAGAGTTTCTCTACGAAATCTTTATAAGACTTCTACGAGATAAATAATTGAGAGACCTAATGATATGTCTAGCTTTATAACATGAATGACGACATCCTGTTAGTTGCATTTAAGAGATACATCATTTCAGAAACCAATAACAGGCTGACACACAAAATTTAGCATATCTTTAGGGTCCTGCTATGCAGGCACCCCATGTAGGGGGTGTTTGCATTTTTCAATGGTTCCCAATCATTGGGGATGTGATGGGGGAATGTTTTTCTCGATTTCGTGCAAAATCTTAAAAGATGGGTGCTTGAAAGGTCATTGTGGCAAGAAAATTTTTTTTTTTTTTTTTTTTTTTTTTTTTTACAAGTTTTGTTCACAAAGTTCTAAAACTTTTTTTACAAGTTTTTTTTTGTTTTACAACTATTAGTTTCAGTTTTATAACTTTAAAAAAAAATGTAGTCGGAAAATTTTTAATGCTCAGATTCGAAGGTTGCAAAGTGAGATTTTATCTCACTTTACCGTCCATTCGGTTTCGGTTATTATCATCGCCTCGGAAAATTTTAAGGCTAAAATATCATCATCGCCTCGGAAAATTTTAAGGCTCAAATTCGAAGGTTGCAAAGTGAGATTTGATCTCACTTTACCGTCCATTCGGTTTCGGTTATCATCATCGCCTCGGAAAATTTTAAGTTATAACTGCATAAAGTCACAAGTTCACAGGATTGTCAAACTGCACAAGTCTCACAAGTTCAAAACTGCACAAGTCTCACTAGTCTCACAAGTCTCAAACTGCACAAGTCACTTGACTAACTGCACAAGTCACAAGTTATCAGGACACAAGCCTCACAAGTTCAACAAATTTCACGTTTACACGTTTTCAACATGAATGTGGTAAGTAGAATTCCAAAACTGCAAAAGTTCACAAGAAAGTAACTAAGATTCTCAAAATGCAGGCATTTCAGGCTTATAATGCCACAAGAAAGCAACAACACCAACCAACAACAAGCAACCAAAAATAAGTTTTTAGATAAGTGATTGCCACAGAAATATCACCACCACAAAACAGATAACCTCACAGAAACATCACCACCACACTTTTCAAGTTTTTTAGATCTAACAAGTAAACTTTTCAAACATCACCACAACAGATACCACTTTTTTTTTTTTTTTTCAGATCTAACAAGTTTTTAGATTAAAAAAAAATCAGTCTTTTTCACATAAACAGATACCGAATCTTTTATCTTTTTTCAAGATCTAAAAAGTTTTAAAGATCTAAAAGCTTGTTAGATCTAAAAAATAATCAACGAAACCAACCCACAACATTAGAAACATCACCACAACAGACCATTTTTTTTTTTTTTTTTTTTTTTTTTTTTTTTCGGATCTAACAAGTTTTTAGATTTAAAAAATTATGTCTTTACCACATAAACGATACCAAATATTTCATTTTTTTTTCAAGATTTAAAAAGTTTTCAAGATCTAAAAGCTTGTTAGATCTAAAAAATGATCAACGAAACCAACCCACAATATCAGAAACATCACCACAACAGATACCACTTTTTTTTTTTTTTTTTTTTTTCGGATCTAACAAGTTTTAGATTTAAATAAAAAAATTAAGTCTTTACCACATAAACGATACCAAATATTTCTTTTTTTTTTATCAAGATCCAAAAAGTTTTCAAGATCTAAAAGCATGTTAGATATAAAAAATAATCAACGAAACCAACCCACAACATCAGAAACATCACCACAACAGACACCACCTTTTTTTTCAGATCTAACAAGTTTTTAGATTTAAAAAAAAAAAGCAGTCTTTACCATATAAACGATACCAAATATTTCATCTTTTTTCAAGATCTAAAAAGTTTTCAAGATCTAAAAGCATGTTATATCTAAAAAACAATCAACGAAACCAACCACAACATCAGAAAACATCACCACAACAGATATCACTTTTTTTTTTCAGATCTAACAAGTTTTTAGATTTAAAAAAAAAAAAAAATCAGTCTTTACACATAAACGATACCAAATATTTCATCTTTTTTCAAGATCTAAAAGCTTGTTAGATCTTAAAAATAATTAACGAAACCAAATCATCACCAACACAGATACCACCAAAACATATACCAAAACATCACCACAACATATACCATTTTTTTTCCGATCTAACAAGTTTTTAGATTTAAAAAAAATTAAGTTTTTACCACATAAACGATACCAAATATTTCTTTTTTTTTTCAAGATCTAAAAAGTTTACAAGATCTAAAAGCATGTTAGATCTAAAAAATAATCAACGAAACCAACCCACACATCAGAAACATCACCCAACAGACACCACCTTTTTTTTCCAGATCTAACAAGTTTTTAGATTTTAAAAAAAAATCAATCTTTACCATATAAACGATAAAGATCTAAAAAGTTTTCAAGATCTAAAAGCATGTTAGTTCTAAAAAATAATCAACGAAACCAACCACAACATCAGAAACATCACCACAACAGATACCACCTTTTTTTTTTTTTCAGATCTAACAAGTTTTTAGATTTAAAAAAAAATTAGTCTTTACCACATAAATGATGCCAAATATTTCATCTTTTTTCAAGATCTAAAAAGTTTTCAAGATCTAAAAGCTTGTTAGATCTAAAAAATAATCAACGAAACAAAAACATCACCACCACAGATACCACCAAAACATCACCACAACATCATAAACATCACCAACGATCTAAAAAGTTTTTAGATCTAGATCTAAAAACTTTTCAGATCTAGATCTAAAAACTTTTCAGATCTATTAATTCAGAAAGCGAGAGAGAAACTAGATGATAGAGAGAGAAAGAGTTTACGTGTGTGAGGATAGTGAGAGAGAGAGAAACACAGATAACAACGAGAGAACGCGTGCACCTCACACACCACAACATCCGAACGCGTAAACCCTCCCAACACCACACACGTATTAGGTTTTTAAAAAATAAATGTATTATAAGTTTTTAAAATAAAAATGTATTATAAGTTTTTAAAAAATAAATGTATTATAAGTTTTTAAAATAAAAGTTGTATTAGGTTTTTTATTATAAGTTTTGTATTAATTTTTTACAAAAGTTGTATTAGTTTTAAAACAAAAGTAAGACTAAAATACACGGTTGGTCCCAAAACTTGGCAGGACGCTTCGCCATAGGACAAAACTCGGCCTTTTCATCGCCAGAGGTCCAAACCTTGGCCTTTAAATGCTAGAATCGTCCCTTGACCAATAATGTCGTTGTCAACGTTATGTTGGTAAGGGCAAAACCGTCTTTCACTGTAGCGTACTAAATAAAAACCGTTGTATAGTGTTTGTAGCTAGTATATGTGTGTGTAACACGGTTTGGTCGACATTTATCATCCATCCCTAAACTATCCTTCAAAACCAGTATTCTACAAAACGATAATCGTTTCAAGATGGTACGTTGCTGGTGTGGTAAGCAAGTCGTTATTCGACTTGGACCTCTCGCCAACCTGTATGCCGATTCTTTGGTTGTCCTGTTGAAGTAAGTGCGTCTTAATATTTTTATGTAAGTTTGTAACAATGGTGGTTGTTTAATGACTTGTCATAATCATCAATATGGGTCTTCTTGTCGGTGGATAAGATGGTATGATCCTCGAAATATGTGCTCGCTCAAGAATGATCATACCAGCCTTTTGGGGAGAAATGAGCTTGAGGCAAGATTAGTAGGCGTCAAGGTGATGTGTGGAAGTGGAAGATTTACCGTGCTAAGTTGGATGTTGTACTTCATTGTTTATGCATCGATAACTTTTATCTTTTATGTAATGACGAGATGGTTAATGTTCGTATCTTGAATTGTAGTAACCTTGTTATGAAGTATTCGATTTGGTTTGGGTTCGATTTTTTGAACGGCGGTTTGGGTTCGATTTTCAATCCGTTATGGGTATGCGAGATGGTTAGCAATTTGTTTAGGGTTGACTTTTAAATTTCAACATTCTTATGAGGTTCATTTAGCTTTGGGTTACTTTTGATGGAAATTATTCACACATTGCTTAGTCAATCTAAAAAATACACAATAATGACATGGTTCCATAGTTAATGCAAATGGATATAATTCCAAATGCATAAAATTGCATACTTTTCAAAGCATAAGAACTACGCTAGACACACACACATATGTTTTAGAGTACATAACTTGTCCATAGGAAATAACCTAGATGAAACATCGTCTAGATAATTAGCATAACAGTAATTGACCTATGGTGAGGCCATCATTCTTTCCAGCAGACCGCCTAGTCATTCTTCGTGTAGCAGTCGGGTTGAAGCGTAAACCGCTGAACATCACTTGACCGCATCCGAGAATCGACTAGGATTGATCATGTTCTTGGGATTGACACTGGCTTGCTCATGCATGCCGCGATCGGCAATTGCTTCATCTTGATGTTGATGGGATTGTGACAGGATGCATCATGTATGATGGGATCTTCGATTGTTGGATCTTGATTTTCGATTGAACACCACTTCCTTGAACCGCACTAACTGGCTTTCAACAACAAGACACAGCACTGCAGCCTTCTTTATCTCTCCGCTACCTTTTTACCTTTAGGATGTCTCTTTTTTCCTGCAGCTTTAGTAGGCACCTCTAGTAATCGTAAAATCTTGTTTTGATCCTTGAATATCATAATTTGGTAAAGGGTGGAAAAGTGTGCCTTTACTCTTTCAAGGATAATTTCTTGCTTTTAGAACGGGAATGGAATGACCTTTCCTTACAAGATAATCAAACCTTTTCCTAGTACCACATACAAGATAAACGAAACAGGGGAGGAACGAATTAAGTCGACTAACTGCAAAGAAAACGTGTAGTTAGCACCTGTTGTAGCGTCCTATATGAAGGAATCTTCTGTACCAACTTCATCTACTGACTTGATTATACTCCGTAGTAAACTAGTGAATCAAGGTGTGGTTAACAAGAGATCAACATCAAAAGAAACAATCAACTTCTTTATCCTAGAAATATTCTAGTTATATTATCGGACTTGAAATGTTAGAGACGTATTTAAAGGTATAAATACACTCGTTGATGCCATTATACGTTCCTAAGATTATTATTTAGCCAAAAATAATACATAGTTCTTAACAACTACAATTGTTACATTTAGTTATTCATAAACTTTAATTTTAGAGAACTTTTTGTTGGAATTATATAACGTGACTAATCAAAAATATAAGCAAGAAACATCAAGTAAGTGCGGAAGCGTATAGGAACATATAATGAATAATTAATTAACTATAGAATAAAGTATGCGTACCTTTCTTGATTCTAGCCGAACAAGAATCAAATCCACAAACTAGCAATTAGGATGAACCCTAATTAGGGTTTATAGGATTATGAGAATTACCCCTTACCTTTTTGTAATTCAATCCAAGATACAATCAATAGTGTGATTGTACCACGTTCTTGTACACACGTACTATAACAAATTAAGGTAATGCTAGTTTTAATTAAACAAAATAACTTTGTTTTGGAAAAAGCATGGATCGATCCCCTAGAGAGGGTGTACGATCGATTGGAGCAAAAAAACACACACAAAACACTTTTAGGTTTTAGCTTATGAGTACAAGAGATAAATTACAAACACCCTTGGTTTTGTATTTATACCCAAACTAACTTGGTGAACAAGTTTGAGTTGTAGATGGGTTGGGTTGGGTCTCCTTGGCCGATCGGTTTGGTAATCCCACAAGGAATTCCGGAACCTTCCCAATATTTTACAACTTAGTCCTTTTCCAATTACATTTAACGATCGTTAGTCCATTACAACTAATTACTTAACGTCCGTTATGTTATTCCGTTTAATTAATAAATAAATACAACATTTATATTTTATTATTAACTTTAATTCTCATACGTAAAGTGTGCAATCCCGTGGTCTCGAGTTCGATCATAACACACGTCTATTAATTTATTGTCCATTAAACCAACAACTCCCACTTGGACATATCTTAATAGAGTGATCACATCGGTTACCGTCTAGCAACACTTCGATGCCTCTAGTACAACTCGAGTAAGGTCTCCTGGAAAAACCTTTTAATGATTTCTCATTATTATTATCCTTTTGTTTCTAATACCATGTTAAATAAAGATATGGAATTAAGTCATTCTTTATTCAACCATTCTGTTTCTCGTTATTAGTGATTGAGTAAGATTACCAAGTCTTCTGAACATATTCAGGGGAGATCATTGGGCGTGGCCACGGAAACATCTTGTCAACCCTACGAGGGGCCCAGCAGTATTAAACTTCAAAATAAATTTGAAGGAACAAATTCTATCTTGACTACAAGAATAACCCACAAACTTTGTAACACTTCAACAACCCTTATGACTACCAGTTACGTATAGCGTTAAGTTGTTCCACGTATGCACTACATTCATGACACTTATCTCGTATCTCAAGTCTGAGGATAACTATTCATGATTTACTCAATAACAATATCCATAAAGTAAAATCATGTAGTTGGGATAAGTCTTATATTCAATTCATTGAATATCATATGAAATTGGTATGCATTCTCATCAATATACTTTCAAGTATATTCTACCACATCTCTCAGATTTGTCTTAGTTTAACGATACTCCCATATCATTAATTGACAACGGACGGTTTAGAACAAATAAATTTATTTATGGATTAAACATGCAAATATAGGATACACTATATTATAAAATCAAACATACCAAGTATTTGATTTATATTATAACAATTGTTTAACATCCCTTACCCAAATACTAAATAGATCAATGCATGAAAATTCCAGTTGATGAATTATGCCTCAAGTAATGACAATCATACTTGTTGACAAGGCATAAATCAACCAACTTGATCTATCGTAATTTTGAGAATACTTATTTCAAGAATTCAATTAACGAAGTCCTTGTATGTGTGTATTCAACAATCCACATAATAATTCATAAAGTGTGTGACATCCTCTATCACCAATTTATGACAATTTAAACTTTCAAACATTTTAAAGTTTAAAGTATTCTAATTCTTTTAATGTATAATGCAACTGTGCTTTTAGTAGCACAACTAGTTCATATGGCCATCAACAATGATGAAATCCTACCATGACTAGTATTGAGTGTCATCTCAATTAAACCAGCATCATTGTATACAAACAACAATATGCTCATTTAAACTCCGTAAATTTTAATATCTTATTGTGTAATGTTTTATGTCTTCCAAACTTCCAAGTTTGAAGCTGATGACAATTTTCACAACAATTGACATATTGTTCATCCATAAAATTTAGGAGCAATTCCAGGCTGAGGATGTAATTCTATTAGAATATTCATTACACAATTTATCTAATAACTTTTAGTTAGATATAAATGTTGTCAAATCATCTATCATTCAAGAATGATACAACAATTTGAATACACAACATGATGTACATGATGAATCTACAGGTCAAACTTAGACTTCATTCATGTTCTATCTTGTCAAAAAAATATGTATCCATTTTCCAAATGATATATCATGTTTTATTAGAATCATTTATTTTACTGCACATATTTATTAATAATAAACATATATTCCAAGGTTGTATGTTTTAATTCTTAAATTTTACAAGTGAAGTTTCATTCCAATCTAAGGCTTAACATTTAGCTTACAAGGAATGTTACTTCCTATATATTATACAACATATAAGATTTAAAAACCTTAACATATTACTCCCACTAGCTTTCAGGAATACTTAAAATTTATCTTATTTCAATTATAAATCAAAACTAGGATTTAATAATTAAACATAAGAATAATTTCATAGATGCATGTATTTATCCATTCATGAATTATTGCACTTCGTACACTTCCAAAGATTATATGAAATCAAAAAAACCTTTCGATTACTTACCGTCCTCGCTCAAGTAATTTCTCAAGAAAGAGTTTTGATATTCTATTGTCATATTTCATATTAATGAAAACAAGAATGACAATTATCATCTTTATATATTTAATGTTTCTAGGAAAGAATATTCAATCACAATTAATTGCTTAAGTATGATTAATAATCTAGTCATAAGACATGCATTAAATATGTGTACAATATTGTCCATATGATTTCTACATAGAAATTCAAACCACTAGGGTTTTTCATCTCTTTGAAGAAACTCATTTCCATTCTCTAGTCTAACTATTAAGATAAACCAAATTTCCAAAATAGATTATCTTTATGGACATCATCTTTAACATTCATAGTATGAGTAATTTAACAATTCAATATTTGGTAATCCTTCATAATGATTATCAGGTTTACTATAATCCTGTAACTCATATTTCTCAGCATATAAGTCAAATATCTGAGATATCCTTACGGATCTATGAATGAAAATTCCATCATCATGAGGTCTATTATTTACATGTCTAACCTCATCATGATATTTACTAGTGTGTTTTAGAAGATTATGTATCTTGTAATTTTATCTCTCAAGATAAAAAAAACTCCCACTTGCCTTTTGTAATATATAGACTATCTATATATACTTAGCAATTAGAGCAAAACTATATTGTTCTCTTTTTGGGACATTACAAATACACATTGATAATTCATGACTTTACTTTGTTAATAACCTATTCATAAGTAGTTTAACAAATTCAGAATCTTCAATTTTAAAACTTAATGTGATTCATCACATTCCATAATGAAATGGTGTTTTAACAATCTTCTACATTAGAGTCATATTGAATATCCAATCCATACTCAACTTTCTAACCTTGTTACTTTTTAAGAAAGAAGTTATGGTTATCTTGAATCAAACAAATCAAATAAAGTTTGATTCTCCTAACTGAACATGGTATTCATTAGAATTAATTATTGTAAGACAATTTAACAATATATGAGATAAACATATTCCTTTTAGCTTACCTATTTACCAACTAAGTCAACTTAATGGTATAATAGACTTTTCAAGCCAATTGCATGCTTTATAACACAAGTACTTTTTAACCAAGTCACTTCTTATCCATGTCTCATCAAGAAAACATAAACTGTTATAATCCTATTATACGTCATAAATCATTTATCACCTCAATGACTTCTTGTATATGTCTTAATCAAAAAACATAACAAGTTAACGTCTTACTTTATTATAAGTCTTAAAAGACTTTATGTTTATGTCTTTACAATGAATCATAAACATGTTTAACTAAAGTAATTATGAATACAACTTTTGGTTTCAATAGTAATTTCAAGTTAATTTATTTACTTCACAATAATGTAGGACTACATTATTTTTCATTTATGTCATTCAAAAATACATAAATAAACAAATTGAAGTAGTATTAGATTACTTCATTTATGTCATTTCACTAATACATAAATATCTAATTTGAAGTAGTCTTATATATCATTTTGACACATGTTCTAAATACTTGTCTAATTTAGAAACTGCAAATATGTCCATGCAAGGTCTGACTTCACATAGAGATTTACTTTGTTGTTACAATCTTGCCAAGTTCTCACATGACGTAAATTGCAACACCAAGTGTTTCTTGAATTAGATATGTACAAGTTATATTAGAACGTTAGTCTCTTACCTTGCAGTCAAGAGAATCCTTTAAATCATATACCTATATGTTGTACCTTGCACATAATATAGATTTCTCCCACTTGTGCATGGAACAACATCATGTAGCAGATAAACAACACGACATATGTTTGTTTATGTGACTATTATGATTGTGTCATTGATATTAGCATAACTAGTAGATGTAGAACCACTTCATTCTCTAATAAGGCAACGTACATGACTATCCTTGAAAAGATAAGTGTCTACAAGTGGAAAGTAATTATCTTAAGACATTCTAGAGATAATCTGGGTTACTACCAAGATGACAAAGCTTGTAACTCCCACTGAATTAGTGATCATTACATTAATTCCTTATTCAGTAATAAGATCACAATACTCCCACTGAATTTGACAACATTGCAAGTGTTTCATTAACCAATGAAAGAAAATAGTGTTCTATTTACTTCCCTACACTTTTTGAGAAAGTCCATACATAACAATTACTTATGTACTAAAAGAGTGTATTCTACTATGTAAATGATGAACTATCCATCAATACTATTAACTTGAAAAATTGGGCATGCAATTTCTTTCTTAATAGTTCTACTATTCCAACGATTGTAAGTAGTACCTTTAAATGGTCAAAACACAACAACTACATAAAATATGCTAGTTTGTCTTTTACCAATTATGCAGTAATTAGTCTAGCTTCTAATTTAATAACTCAGAACATATGCAATTTTCTTAACTATTTAATTTGCTTACGAGTTATGTATTTAGAATTTAGACAATTCTAATTGTCCTATCGTACCTTTCTTCATTCATGAAAAGGAATAGGATTGGATCTCACTCTTTCTTATGAAAAGAGGACTAGGTTCATTCTTTTAGTAAAGTTGACTCTACCAAAAACCCTTACAGGTGTAGATCAATTTACCAATTCAGGAATAACCTTCATTTACGGTTTAATGTTGCATTAATACATTTAAAGAATTAGCAAAATTCAATTTTAGTATTTTCGATAATTAAACTTTTCAAGAAAATAAAATACCCAAGGTAATATTCATATAACCATAGAATTTTCTCGAAAACTAGGATCCAAATTATCATAGTTCCATTACATCGCTTGATCGCTAGTAACGAAAATATATAATAAGGTAATCATCGAACAATAATTGGCAAACAATTTCCAATTCCTAGATCATTATGGGATTTATATTTTCCAACGCTATTGCAAATATAAACATGTTTCATCCCATCTTATGCCATCGAGTCCAAGTCTCACTTCCTACTCAACTTATGTGTCTAACTTAAAGAAGCGCAAATATGTCCATGTAAGGTCTCACTTTACATAGAGATTTACCTCTCCATCACAATCTAGCCAAGTACTCTCATGACATAAATTGCAACTTCAAGTGTTCCTTTTAATTAGATGGCATATAACTTAATTTAAAAGGGTACTAGTTTTGATTTTATGTGGTCAAATCAAATATGTACAAAGATGTCATGCATTCATCTTGTAGCATAATTTTAATAAAAAGTTTTATTACCAATTCATAAAGATCAAATTATCAAAGTTTTGATTGAGGTATTGGGTTCACCAATCAAGGAATTTAGCGTTAATTATCATCCATTATACCGCATTATTGCATAAGTGTAAACACTTAGTGTTTCGGTAATTACCACCGAAGTGGCGCATGAAATTAAAACTAATTCGCCTTAAGATGAGTTTGCACATTTTATGGCTTACTAAGTAGCTCCATTCGAACTTACAGAGCGAGAGGACCGTAAGCGCAAAAGCATAACCTTAGACATCCTTTCGAGGCGATCGTATGCACTTCTTTATTAACCCTTTATAGTTCATTCTAGTGTGAGCTGTTCGGACCATTTGTACCAAAATCACCAATCAATTAAACTATTGAAAACTTAACTCTTCAAACAAATCAAATTTCACCATTGTTTAGTCCGTATTATTCTTCTATTCAAAATTACCCTTTGCTTAAAACTGTCGCACATAATAAACAAAAAATAAACAAATAAAAAATAAATAACTAAAAATAATGCGCACATAACTAACAATTTAATACGTGTAAACAAGTAGTCACATGCAACTTATTCGATAAAACCCTATTAATAATCAATGTCTAGGTTAAATTAATGTATATATTAATTAGGGCTTTCACTCTCCCAATTGAAAGTGAGCCACATACATCGACGAATCAATTGCGTAAACCCATAATTAATGATATACTAAATTGCACATAATTGATTCATTAATGTATATAATTGGAGTCTTTCCCAATTCAAGATTTATCGTAAATAAACATGTGATAAATACATCTTAACAATTAAACAATATCAAAGCAACTATCCATGACAAACATGCATGTATTATCATGGATCTATCATAACAATTATACAAATAGTCACAAGATCGCATATCAAAATTCCATGACACATATCAAATTATTCATGAATTAATCACGTAACATATATATATTAATTCTAGGTTTCGATAAAGTTAGCAAACAATTTTATAACCCTAAAAAAATTTTAAAGTGTCGACTAAAAAAAATGGGAGAATTGCATATATACCCATTAAAACTTAAAAACTTGCATATTTCCCCAAAATACAAGTTTTCAATGCATGATATACAATGCAAGTTAAACATGTTTTGGGTATATATGCAAATATGCAAGTTTTAGTGGGTATATATGCAATTGACCCAAAAAAAATTTAAGGGGTACGCCCCATAAAAAAAATAAATCGACCCATAAAAAAAATTAAACCAAAACCTTAGATTAAACATATCAAACAACATACAATTATTCGTTTTTTACGCGTTTAGTAATTAATTACGCATTAAAACCAATGACTCGTGATGCCACTGTTGGAATTATATAACATGACTAATCATAAATATAAGCAATAAACATCAAGTAAGTGCGGGCGATAGGAACATATAATGAATAATTAATTAACTAAAGAATAAAGTATGCTGCATTTTCTTGATTATAGCCGAACAAGAATCAAATCCACAAACTAGCAATTAGGATGAACCCTAATTAGGGTTTATAGGATTATGAGAATTACCCTTACCTTTTGTAATTCAATCCAAGATACAATCAATAGTGTGATTGTCTGCGTTCTTATACACGCATTATAACAAATTAAAGTAATGCTAGTTTTAATTAAACAAAATAACTTTGTTTTGGAAAAAGCATGGATTGATCCCCTAGAGAGGGTGTACGATCGATTGGAGCAAAAAAACACACACAAAACACTTTTGGGTTTTAATTTTATGAATACAAGAGATAAATTACAAACACCATTGGTTTTGTATTTATACCCAAACTAACTTGGTGAACAAGTTTGAGTTGTAGATGGGTTGGGTTGGGTCTCCTTGGCCGATCGGTTTGGTAATCCCACAAGGAATTCCGGAACCTTCCCAATATTTTACAACTTAGTCCTTTTCCAATTACATTTAACGATCGTTAGTCCATTACAACTAAATACTTAACGTCCGTTATGTTATTCCGTTTAATTAATAAATAAATACAACATTTATATTTAATTATTAACTTTAATTCTCATATGTAAAGTGTGCAATCCCGTGGTCTCGAGTTCGATCCTAACACACGTCTATTAATTTATTGTCCATTAAACCAACACTTTTGATTGGTTAAAAATAAGAAGCGTATATAGCAAACTTCGTCCATGTTTTTTTACTTTGATTAAACGTTTTCTCCCTTATCTTTTGAAAGCAGATGCGGTCTCGCTTTGAGGAGGTTTCAGGTCCATTTTCGTTCACTAGAGTGAAAAAGACGAAATACCCTCGTCTTCAACCTTTTATATTTTTTCTTTTCGTATGATTGTATCTCTATCTTCTTCCAGCCTTCAAGTTTTTGTCACCCGATGGATTTTATTTTGTTGGGCTAATTTCAATGTTTTGAGCTATTACAAACCATCACTTCGTTATAGGAAAATGTTGGAATGTATGACTTGCATACATGTGTCTAGGAAAGAATGCCTTCTGATAAAAAGATGAACACTCAAAAAAAGAAACGTCACGGATAAATTATGTATATAGTGGATAACAGTAGAAATTCTATAATGAAATAAGTAAACTGAGTCATCAAGTGACCATCTTTGGTTATCATGTTGTAAACATATGTTGTACCCATATAGCTATGACAGTAATTCTCTTTGTGTAATACTTCTTTGATTACTAACTATCAATAAAAATGAAAGAAAACCTTAACTAATTCAAAAAAAAATTAAATGAAGGATTTAACATGAAATTTTCGCATAAACCTACATATGGTATGTCTATCTCAGAATACAAAATGAAACAATGTACTTGATTTTGAAACTTTATTCCTGAACCAAAATATTCATCTGAAAACCTTCTAACTTCAAAAACTAGCTTATTACTACAACTTTTCCCTAGGTACGAACCTTCGTTATAGGAAAATGTTGGAATGTATGACTTGCATACATGTGTCTAGGAAAGAATGCCTTCTGATAAAAAGATGAACACTCAAAAAAGAAACGTCACGGATAAATTATGTATATAGTGGATAACAGTAGAAATTCTATAATGAAATAAGTAAACTGAGTCATCAAGTGACCATCTTTGGTTATCATGTTGTAAACATATGTTGTACCCATATAGCTATGACAGTAATTCTCTTTGTGTAATACTTCTTTGATTACTAACTATCAATAAAAATGAAAGAAAACCTTAACTAATTCAAAAAAAAATTAAATGAAGGATTTAACATGAAATTTTCGCATAAACCTACATATGGTATGTCTATCTCAGAATACAAAATGAAACAATGTACTTGATTTTGAAACTTTATTCCTGAACCAAAATATTCATCTGAAAACCTTCTAACTTCAAAAACTAGCTTATTACTACAACTTTTCCCTAGGTACGAACTAGTGTCACTTTACATCGAGTCCTAAATCTTGCTTTTGTCTTGTTGATGATCAGCTTCCAAGTTGAATACTTTATTTGTTTCTCCTTTCTTACAGACAAAAAGAAAGTTAAATAACCATTCGATAGCCACGGATGACAATAACACAGAGTACAAAATCCAGTCAAGGTTTTCGGGAAGGAATAACACCAACATAAGGGAAAGGGGTACTGGGTACATGAATAAGTCCCGTGTAATTGATCTTTGAAAAACTGATGGGCTTATTGTAGTCTGTTACTTGATGTAGATGCAAATAAAAAAGAAGGTACATTGACAATAAAATTCCAAAGCCTATCCACACAACTATAAACCCGGTCCATGTCGGGTTTTCAGGGTAAAGCATCAAGAAAAGCGACGAAAATGCAAGTAATGCAGATAAAACACCGACATATCTTAAGATGGTGTAATGGGTATTTTTCGTCGACGAGATTTGGATGTAGTCTTTAACATAAATCAAAATCAGGGTTGTGACTAAAGTGACACATAGTGCGACAATCGAGATGATCGTAAACAAAGGACTATATTCCAAAGGAGATTGCTTTTCTGTTTCACACACTGACCGAACCATAAATAGTGGACCTCTGCAAGTAAGTCCTATTGAATATAAAAATCGAAGTACCACGAGAACACGAAGCGCAAAATGTAAACATATAAGCGATATACATTAATTATTTTCCACAAAACTAGTATATCCAACACGTAACCAATTAAATTAAACCCTTACAATTGAAAATGCATCGGAATGTGATATGAGCGAAACAAGCTTACTGTGGATTGGATGCCGTTGAGGAATGTGATGGTGTGTCAACTTTAATTGGAATGGCAGTTGAATCGGACTTCATATGTGCTTCAACATTGATCAACAAATATGGTGATTTAAAGTTTTATAAAACAACTGGACTACTAATTTATTTGATCAAATAATGGGACAAAAAAAATAGACCATACATGTTACAATTATCATTGAACTAACTCCCGAAAAATCATCATGTGGTATTATTGACCAAATCTTTCAATTTTATTTACATAGAAGTTCGATATAAATGAATATACTTAAAATGTGTAAATTTATGACAATGTCACAGTAATTGATGATAGAGATCAAATTGTAATTTTACTAGAGTTATAATTATGTGGGAAATATGACTTTGAACTATATAGTAATTTCCCCCAAAATTCTTGTATCGTCATGTACCAAAATTAGGTATCGTAATTTTTTTCTGACGGTTACCTTTTTCGTCTCTCATATTTAAAAAATGTATGCTTTTGCAGGAACTTCTGAAGTCTACAGAGGTTGCAACTGGTGGTCTTCATAATGCTATGCCTAAATTCTTGGAAAGTATGGGCATAAAAGTTGGTTTTAGACGAGTAGATTCATGCATTACATTGTTCCAAAGGAGTTTGAGAGAGGTATGAGCGTGCCCAAGTAACCCACTTCTTTGTTGGAAATTACTTTAAGTCCAAATCTTTGGATTTATACATTCATGTTTATGTAAAGACAATGGTTCATTTACTTATTTGTATTATTAAGTTTAAGACAATATTTGCAGCTATGATCAAATTAATCATGTGACTGCAGCCTAGAATAGATGTGGCTAGAGCCACTTTTAGATATAACATAGACCATGTATGTTGGTCGTTTAAGACAGTTATTGAAGGGTAGTTATGTGGCAGTTAATGTTGTTATAAGACATAACTGTTTTGGTTCTTGAACCAACACAACCTTTGGACATACCCCTTCATAAACTATAAATAGGTCTTGTAAATTTCGTTTATACTTAATCAATAACAATTACTTTTATGCATTAAATTTCCCTCCATATTTTGCCTGCACATTTCTATTTATCCACAAACAAAACTGCACTTATATTTCTAGAACAATTCACTGCAAACTATGGCATACAACCAAAGATTCAATGATACCATTTGGCCTAGAAGCACTTATCTGTCAAGAGGAATTGTTGGCCATTCAATAAATGGCATCGAGCAAAGTATTTGGGAGAAACTTGCCAACAAGATTCCAAAGAGATTTTATAGCAAGGCAGATTGAAAGGGAAAACAGTACCAGGATTGGGAGATGCATGAGACAACTGTCTCATGAATGCAAGAACATGCTTAAGAAGAAGTTAATGGACATTGAAGCCCATAACAAGGCACTGCCAAAGCCACAGATACCCAACACATAGAAGCATAAAAGATATATATGCTTTGGGTGTGGTGTGAGAGGACACATCTCTGCAAATTGTCCAAAGGAAGAAGAGAACAAGCATGATGCAGAACAAAGGGAGAAGGAAAAGACAGAAGATACAGATGTCAAGATTAGTTACCCAGAATACATTCACCTTTCCACAGATTTCATGGTGGAATCCACTGATGAACAAGGATGGAGTGATATCTGGTACATCAGCAATAGGTTGGACAAACATGTTTGTTCAAATCTAAACCTATTTGCCAAGATCAAAGAAAGATTTTATGTTGAAAGAATGCATGAACAACATAAACTTATGTTTATCCATGGGGTAGGAGAAGTTCATATCCGAATTAAGAAGGATATTCTCATCATTCCTGGTGTGCACTACACACCAGATGTTTCATTAAACATCTTGTCGCGAACAAGCGGGTTGCAAGGATTGGAACTTACTTTCAAGGACAACAGATGCAGACCCATCCCCATGTTCAAACATCCAGAAGACTACTGTTTTGATCCAAACAAGATGAACCTTAAACAAAACATGTATATGGAGAACTTCTACAAATCACTTGCAGAAAGTTCCATGGAGAAGAAAGAGGAGGATCATATGAGCACCACATCAAAATAAGATGAATCCATCTATGTCAAAGGTGTAAATTATCCTGTTAATATTTCCTCTTTCAAAGATCTTGTTTCATTTCTTGACTTAATTCAAATTGACAATATAATTAGCCAAGAATGGGACAGATTTAGAGAAGCCTTTAACAAAGCATATATCTGGTTCTTTACTGTCTATTTAAACAGGGATATACCAGGCCCTATTCCACCAAAAATAGAAAATAAAGAGATCCACTTAATGGACCTTTATAAGATTGTGGACACACTTGGGGGATACCTCAGTGTGGTATTCACACAAGAGTTTGATTTTATTGCTGAGATATTTGGCCTAGAAAAGAAAAATGGCCATGATATTAAAAATTGTTACAACCACTATTTAGATGTGTTTAAGTCTTTTATAGCATGCGCAAGAGCCTCAAGAAGAAACGAAGGACATGTTTCGGGGAGCATGAAGAAATGCATTGGAGAGATTCCAAAAGGAGAGCCAAAGAAAATGTAGGAAAACACAAGGTTGGAACATTTCGGTGTGATGCTGGAAGATCTCAACTGCAAAGGATCAAGCAAAAGATTGGATGAAAAAGAAGGGACAAGAAGCTCCAAGACTTATGGAGATTATGACAGTGATGATTTCACAATCATCATCTGATCAAACCAGAGAAGAAGGCAAGAAGAATCAGCATTTGTCCTTAGGGAGGAGTGTTGGAAATTACTTTAAGTCCAAATACTGGATTTATACATTCATGTTTATGTAAAGACACTGGTTCATTTACTTATTTGTATTATTAAGTTTAAGACAATATTTGCGACCATGATCAAATTACTCATGTGATCTATGCCTAGAATAGATGTGGCTAGAGCCACTTTTAGATATAACATAGACCATGTCATTGGTCGTTTAAAGATGATTATTGAAGGGTAGTTATGTGGCGATTAATGTTGTTATAAGACATAAGCTGTTTTGGTTCTTGAACCAACACAACCTTTGGACATACCCGCCATAAACTATAAATAGGTCTTGTAAATTTCGTTTATACTTAATCAATAACAGTTACTTTTATGCATTAAATTTCCCTCCATATTTTGCATGCACATTTCTATTTATCCACAAACAAAACTGCACTTATATTTCTAGAACAATTCACTGCAAACTATGGCATACAACCAAATATTCAATGATACCATTTGGCCTAGAAGCACTTATCTGTCAAGAGGAATTGTTGGCCATTCCAATACTTGCAGGTTTGTAAATATTGTAAATGTTTTATGTTTATACTTGAGATGTTGGAAAAATAACTTCAATGGTATAAATTTATGACAATGTCCCAGTAATTGATGATAGAGGACAGATTGTAATTTTTCTTGAGTTTTTATTATGTCTTGTTTGTCATATTTAATTTATTCATCGTGTGTGCTTTTACAGGAACTTCAGAACACTACAGATATTCAACTTGTGTGTTCTTCATAGTGGTAGGTCTGAATTATTGGGAACTTTGGGCATCAACATTTGGTTTCGGACAAGTAGATCATACATCTTGTTGGTCCAAAGGAAACAAGAGGTATGAACAACGGGCCTAAACAACAAATATCATTCATGTTTAAATTATGCACAACAACACGTTTGTCAATTTGACAGATTCAAAAGGAACAAGAAAATGAGAGCCTCTGTTGGATCTTTAGCAAAGAAGGAGGACCTAAAGTTATTTAAGTATACTGCTGAAAATGTGTGAAGAGTTGCTAAAAGTAGGGGATTGAAGTCATTTATAGTAAAGGTTAATGGGTTTACGCATTTCAAACGAAAGAAGCTTGCAATTTGAGTTTTAGAGACGGATACACAAACTCGGGATCTGAAAAAACCTGGTTGCATACATTGAAGACACGACACGAAAGTTGCATAATGGATGTCGTCTCAGGAAGAAACCATATTTTTTGCTGATTGCAAAATGCTAGTTACAGTGCAATCAAGAGGCTGCTTCTTTTTGTATGTATGATTGTGTTCTTTTTTATATTCATAGACTGCTAGAAGCATGAACTTATAATTTTTTGTTGAGTGGATCATTGTAAAGAAAACTATAAAGTATGTGAAATACTTTCTTTTTTTTGTTCATGTGGAAAACTAGAAGGGGGGTTAAATAGTTTTACCAATTAAAACTCGTTTTAAACTATTTAGATCGACTTATGTCAATCTATTTGTTTGTGTGTTGGATGTTGATAAACCAACATATAGAAATATAAATATGTAATGAAGAGATAAAGAGTAAGAGGCACAAAACCACAACGCAAGTATTTATAGTGGTTCGGTACAAGGACACATTCCTTGCCTACTCCACTCCCGAGTCACCTACTCGAGTTCGTAATCACTACACAACACCAACTCCTTATGGCGGAGATGCCCATTGCTTGTAGGAAGGGGATTCTTAGCTACCGCTAGTGCCATCATTGATTGTAAGATGTCCAAAATAGTGGTAGGAGAAGGGAGTGCTAGGTCAATTTATGATGTCAAAAAGCATATTTACTACAAGGAAGAGGAAATCCCACATGAGATTAGGTTGGATAGAGCACCATCTAGATATGGACCTTGGATTAGTAAAGAATTCATAGGTCCCTAACGGCCTTTCTATCTAGATGAAGCCTTTGCTAGTCAAGCAAGAAGTGACCGAGTTCCTAGGAAGCTTGCCCGTCAACCTTGTCATGAATAAGTGGAAAGTTGAGAGCGATAAGCCTAAGCATAAGTGTAATTGGGATAGACTGCCTAATGATGGTAATGGAGAGTGGAACATTAGGATAACGATCTATGACCCCGATGGAGAGAAGTTTGAAAAGGCATGCCGAACCAAGCGTACCACTAGGAACTTAAATGATAAGTTTGATCCTTATGACATTCTAGAGGATAAGCTTACTGATATCGGTACATAGGGGCACGACTTCAAGTCTAGCTACAAGATTTATAAATAAAGAAAAACACTTCGTGGGAGGCAACCCATGCTTAATTGTTTGCTTGTTTGTGTGTTGTATATCTTTTATTGATTTTTTTATTCTCATGTTTAAATTTGTAAAAAATGCTTTATTCTGTATTTAACCTCGTCTTAATTATATAAAAATGTATTTTACATAAGGGATAAGTGTAGGGAGGATTACACACGTTTTCAAAAAGAACGTGAACATGAGAATTACGATTATTTAAAAGATATACATGTGTGTTTGTTTGAGTCAAATGCTTGTATCGAGTCACAATGGATGTTTTGCAGGAAATTTTTCCAGATTCTAAAGATATAAATTTTCGAATTTTTCCGAAAATCGAGACCGGTTTGTCGGGATAACTTTGGTTGTCGGTCATAACTGACGTCGGGAGGAGTAGAAATTGCTTAATACTTTTCTCATTTTACGAGCTACTTATAAATTTTGGAATTTTCCATGTCTTAATTTTCCGGAAAATGTAAACATCCATTCCACAAGCACTATATCCTAGTTTAGTAGAGTCATATATATATTATTCTACCATGATTTTCTGCGAAAGTTTCGTTTGTTTTCTTCAAGTGTGCGGGTTTTATTTATTAAGAAGAAGATACATAAGATTAGAAGGAGCTTTCACGCAAACACTCTTTTGAAGAAGGATTTAACCACTACTTCACACGGATCCTACCGAGCTAATCGAGTACTAGTTTCTTTCGTTTTAATTACCTTCCATTATCATAACTTTGATACTTTCGGGAACATTGGGGACAATGTTCGGTTTAAGTGTAGGGAGGAGAATAAAGCGAGAACTTTGAAACTATGCTTATCCTTGAATATTTGTCTTGTCCTAGTTCATTTATGTAATAAACCATGAGAGATATCGGTTAGGGAAATTTTAGCACCAAATTTAAATTTTTTTATGACATGTACGAGTGGGACTTTAGTCTTAATAAAGCATCTCATGGATAGGAGGTTATATGACTAGCACAAAAACCCTTTACCACTTAAATTCCACCCAAAATGTGAGGATCGCCCTTAGATTTGTAGGAATTAAAGCATTCCACTTTAATGCTTGAGTGTGTCTTGGTAGTATAATAGATTCTAGAACTTGTTTTGTGATGCATTCGAGATCGCTAGTGAGACTACACTTGTGTAGTTAGGAATAACTAAATGATAAGAGGCATTACGATAACCCTTGTTTGATACCGTAATATAATTACTTCTTCCACATCGGTTGAGTAATTCCCCACACCTGCGTTGTACTCATCTTTAGTACACGATACCCTAGTTAACCCTCAGAGCCTATCCTTTTCGTGATTCTCTTGATGTTTGGTTTACGGAATATCAATGAAAACATTGTTTACAATCCACCCCGAATGTACACCCAAATCGCCTCGGTCTACCTTGTATGCACTCACTTTTAGTGCATTATTGTTATCATACTAAACCCTTAGTTCAATTATCTAGTTGCTTGCATAAGTTGCTAAGTCGATTCATATCCTTTGTATACAGTTTTGGGACGATTGGGACTCATGGGAAAAGTTAAATTTTATGAAATGATGGGAAGGAACGTTAAATTCAAATTCTCTTTATTTGCGTAATAATGTACTCCAAGTGTTTTTATCTTTTCAATTCGGGTCAAATTAGTGTTAGAGTAATAAAAACTCAAGTGTAGGGATGTGCCTATAAATCCATATTATTTTGATGTTATCGTAGAGGATGGTAGAGTAAAAGTGTATTTGTAAAAAAAATTAAAAATAAAAAAATAGAGTGTTAAAAAAAAGGAAAAAAAAAGGAAAAAACATACGGGCTACCATCCTACATATATCTTTAAATTTATGTTTGTTTGTTTCAAGTTATCTAGCGTTTAGAGTGTCGAGTCTTGGCTTAGCAACGCCATTCTTCTCATGCTTGTAACAAAAAGATTTTTGACTTGCCACCATTAATCACCTATACCACCAAACCCTTTGTTTCCCTACCGTAAGCCTAACATTACAACCCTTTAAAAGACCTCTTGGATAGTTTTTTCTTAGGTGCTTACGCCATAGCGATGGAGGTTTGATCTAGTCTCAAGCCTATGGTAATCTATGTACTAGGACCGGTTAATGAGTGTTTATCTTCCATTTCCAACTTGATATATTTCATATACACCCGAGAGATGAGAGTATCCAAAAACCACTTGTGAGGTGCTAGTATGTAATTTCCGTGCTTGTTATGACTTTTACGGGGCTTATATGTGTTGTGAATTGTTATAAACTAATGCTTCATGACCCCTAACTTATAAATTAATTGGCTAAAAGCACATTTGCTTGAGGACAAGCAAATACCAAGTGTAGGGATATTTGATAAGGATTTAAAAGGTACACTTTTGAGGGATCATTTAAGCCCTTAATTGATCACTTTGTATCGTTACTACTTAATTTCGTTCCTTTTCACTTTTTAGGTCTCTTGAAGGCAAATTCTTTGGAATGACACTTATTCGGATGAAAAGGCGCGAATATCTGAAGAAAATGGTCAAAGTCGAGAATCGAGACACTCAGTGCTTTGGAATTGAAGGGACGACGTCACGGCTTAATTGCGGCCGTCGCGACACATCTTGAGGCAATTAGAGAAAATTGCTATTTTACAAGTGGCGGCATCGGGTTTAAAAGAGTAGGCGTCATGACTCGGACGGCCTAGATTTGGATCCCATTGCGTCGAGAGGTTGAAGCCGGCGGCGTCACGAGCATAAGGTGGCGCGTCGCGAGTTGACGTGACCAAGGCGAAACCCTAATGGCGGCGACCGGCGTCACAATTAAAGAGTGACGTCGTCGCATATTGTAACACTATATATAGAATCTGAATGTTTTAGTTTTAGAGAGGTAGTTTTGTGGAGTAAAAAAAATAAACCGAACCAAGGCTGTCTTGGGCAGTATCTTAGGGTTCCATACCCTATTTTACAACAATATAAGTTTTTTACTTCATTAATTCAATCATGTCTTAAAATGTTTGTGTGTATGCTTGCATGTTCTTCATGTCCAGCTAATTTACTTGTGTGTAGGGGTGCTATTCGGGTCGGGTTGGTCGGGTTCGGGTCAAACGGGTCGGGTCCAAGTCGGGTCGAGGCTAAAAATAATATACGAACCCGACCCTATTTGAACTCGGGTTAGTCGGGTTCGGGTCAAGTCGGGTCGGGTCAAGTCGGGTCGGGTCGGTCGGGTTGGTGCATGCCATTTACAAAATCATAGAATTTAAATGTGTAAATCATGTCTTTGATGGACCTACGATTCATTGTGTAAATAAGTTTAATTATGGTAAATTAGCACCTAAACAAATTTATATCAAATACATCCATTGGACAATCCAAAACAATTGAAAATATAAATTTTAATGATGTGAGATGGAAGCTAGTAGGCGAGCAGATAGAAAAAAGCGTTGTCTGGAAACCATACCACGGTTGTCTCGCATTGCCTAAGTTGTGGCATTATGAAAAGTTCATCACCAATGAATAAATCAATCAATAACAAACTAACACACGTAAAAGTCGGGCTTTTAACGTTTGCATAAATAGTTGATAAATGGAAACAAAAATTAAAATCTTGTTCAATCTATTATTGAATATAACGAGATCTTTATTAAGAGCATAGATATTATTAAATAAATAAAAAAAGATAGACTCAAATCAAATGTAGTTGTGAAGATTTCTCGTCGTAGAAAGAATTTAAAAGCAGAAAACAAGAAACAAGACTTTGACATGAAAACACAAAGTCGAAAAAAAGAAGCTCCAAGTCCATGAGCGGATCCAAACAAGCAAATTGAATAATCACAATACCATAAGCATTTTTACCCATTACGACACATCCTAAAGATAACACAAATCTTGACAACACACCATTTCGACCACCTGTTGTTAAAAAAAAAAAAAAAAAAAAAAAAAAAAAATCTAACTCGGGTTAGTCGGGTTGACCCGAACCCGACTAAGCAAAATATTTAAACCCGATACCGACCCTAATTCGTACTCGGGTTAAGCGGGTTGACCCGATTGACCGAGTTAGACTTTGGACAGTAACCCGACACGAATATGCTTAGTCGGGTTCGGGTCCGGGTCGGGTCCGGGTCGGGTCGGGATTTTTGACACCCCTACTTGTGTGTTTGCTTAGATCTATGAAACCTAGGTATTGAATATTGATTGGTTGTCTCTTATCTTAATTGTGATTGACCTAGTATTGCGATAGGTCATCCGTTGTGTTTTTAATGCTTGATTAATCTTTTTTGAACCTTAGCTTATAGTTACTAATGGAATTGTAGGCTAAATATCCAAAGATAACCTTAGTGTTAAGTTTATGAATCCTAGAGATTTCGTAGTCATTAACCTTAGGTAGCTTCAAAGAGTTAGGGATAAACGCATACCGTACGACCTTAGAAAACACAACGCGTTAAGAATAAGGACGTGACAATTCAACCATCAATAGGAGATAACTAGGGAGTAATAGCATCTAAGTAAACACATTTTTAATCATCATAAGAGCACACAACAATAGACATAGACTACACTCACCTTAGTTTAGATAATTAGATAAGTAGAGTAATCGGTGAAATACCAACCCCAAATCCAATACCCCGAGATTCGTACCTTTCAATTTTCTAAAAACATAAAAAGATAAAAATAATCTTCCTCAACCCCAACCTTAGCGTAGTAATTTCTCACTAGCATTCATATTCCCCAGAGAACAATATCAATTCCGAGGCTTACCCTAATACTACACTACAACGATTAGGTTCATCGCCTAGGGTCTTTGAAAAACTTGCTCAACGAAAAGGAAGTTCCTTTGACCCCGAACGCACGTGTATGCAGCGTGTCGAAGAGATATACCAAAATTAAAATATGAACATCACTTTTGTGATGCTTGTATTGTAGGAAAACAAGTCCATTCTAGTCACAAAGCTAAAAATATGGTGTCTACAACTAAGTGTCTAGAGTTACTACACATGGATTTATTTTGTCCATCCGCTATCCAAAGTTATGGAGGCAACTACTACACTTTGGTTATAGTGGATGATTACTCTAGGTACACGTGAACTAAATTCTTAAAGAACAAAACTGAAACATTCAATTACTTTGAAATATTAAGTAAGAAAATCCAAAGACAATTAGGAAGTCCTATAGTGTCTATTAAAACAGATCATGGTAGGGGAATTTGATAATGAAGTGCAATTTGGAGCCTTTTGTGACGCTAATGGTATTACTCACAACTTCTCGGCTCCTCGCACTCCACAATCGAATGGGGTAGTTGAAAGAAAGAATATAACCCTACAAGAAATAAGTCGCACCATGTTAAATGAGCAATCCATACCTCAAAAGTTTTGGTGCAATGTCGTTGATACATCAACGTACATACTTAACCGAGTCTTAATTAGACCATTTTTAGGTAAAACTCCATACGAGTTACTTCGAGGCAAAAAGCCTACGTTAGATCACTTTAGAGTCTTTGGTAGCAAATGTTTTCTACTTAACACTAAAGATTACCTTACAAAATTTGATCCCAAATCAACGGAAGCTATCTTTTTAGGTTACTCTCCTAATAGCAAAGCTTACGTAATATTAAATAAAGAAACAATGAAGGTTGAAGAGTCATTAAACGTAAAATTTGATGAGAGCCCACCGAAACCTACTCCACCTCTTGTCGATGACGAGATTGTAGAGAGTGAAGCTATTGTAATAAAGAAAAAGACAAACGAAGAAGAAGAACCTTTAAATGATGAAATCGTAAATATAAAAGAGTCTAAATATCACCCCGTAGATAAGGTCATAGGAAATTTACATGAAAGAACCCTAAGGTCTCAAGTCCAAAACCAAAATAGTTTATTTTGTTTTGTCTCAACGATAGAACCTAAGAATACACAAGAAGCCATAAAAGATGAAAGTTGGGTAATGGCTATGCAAGAAGAGTTAAATCAATTTGTTTCTAACGATGTGTGGACACTCGTCCCTCCACCTAGTAATCAAATCATAATAGGAACCAAATGGGTATATAAAAACAAGTTAGATGTAAACGGTGTAGTGTCTAGAAACAAAGCTAGACTCGTTGCCCAAGGGTATAATCAACAAGAAGGAATAGAATTTGATGAGACATATGCCTCCGTGGCTAGATTAGAGTCTATAAGAATACTTCTTGCTTATGCTTGTGCTAATGATCTTAAGCTTTATCAAATGGATGTCAAATGTGCTTTTCTAAATGGTTTTATTAATGAAGAAGTATATGTAGCTCAACCTCAAGGCTTCATCGATTTTGAAAAACCTAAACATGTGTATAAGTTAAAGAAAACCCTTTACGATCTTAAACAAGCTCCAAAAGCTTGGTATGATAGACTCAATTCATTCTTAATCAAACACAACTACACCATGGGGTTAGTTGATAACACACTTTTTACTAAGAAAAGAGAGTCACATATAATCATTGTTCAAATATATGTAGATGATATTATATTTGGATCTACTTGTCAAGACATGTGTGATGATTTCTCTAAAATCATGATTGATGGGTTCGAGATGAGTATGATGGGAGAACTTAGCTTCTTTCTTGGTCTACAAATCAAACAAGTAGAAGAGGGTATCTTATTTAATCAATCTAAATACATTAAGGAGATGTTAAAGAAATTTGGTTTAGAAGAGTCAAAACCCATAAGAACACCAATGTCGTCTGACACTAAACTCACAAAAAGATGAAGAAAGAGAATCCGTTGATAACACAAAATATTGTGGCTTGATTGGTAGTCTTCTATACCTCACGGCTAGTCGGCCGGATATCATGTTTAGTGTTTGTCTATGTGCTAGGTTTCAAGAAGATCCTAAAACATCACATCTAGAAGCCGTCAAAAGAATTTTTAGGTACATTAAGGGTACGACTCAATTAGGATTGTGGTATCCTAAGGGTGAGTAGAAACAATTGTATATGCAGATTCTGACCATGCAGGTGATTATGTTGACCGAAAAAGTACTAGTAGGGTATGTACTTTTATGGGATGTTGTTTAACATCGTGGTTCTCAAAGAAGCAAACGGCATTGGCCATATCAACAACCGAAGCCGAATATGTCTCCATCGGCAAAGCATGTCAACAAGCACTATGGATGAAACAAGCGTTAGTTGACTACGACATTCATCTAAGTGACATAGCCATTCTATGTGACAACAAAGGTGCCATCG
The DNA here is from genome assembly GCA_022545495.1 of Chrysanthemum lavandulifolium. NCBI lineage: Eukaryota > Viridiplantae > Streptophyta > Magnoliopsida > Asterales > Asteraceae > Chrysanthemum > Chrysanthemum lavandulifolium. The sequence continues at coordinate 301,960,540 of CM040238.1, read as the reverse complement.
ACTTAAGCAAGAATCCGGTATTGCATTCTCGTACCAAGCATATAGAGATTCGTCATCACTTCTTAAGAGACAATGTTCAAAAAAGGAACATCCATATTGAGAAGGTAGCGTCCGAAGACAACATAGCCGACGTCCTCACCAAACCGTTGAAGAGGGAACAATTCAACCTACTTCGTCTTGGTCTTGGTCTCATGGAACAATCGTCGTAATTAGCTTTTAAACTCTACAAGGTATGTAAACACTAGCCTTCTTCTTTCTGAGTCTAGGATCTCTATTTCACACACAAATCACAAGCAATACGGGAATTTTCAAAACCCAAGATAAGTTTTTACTTATAACTCGTACTTTCATAGTCTTCTCTTATTTTTCAAGACAAGCACCTCTTGCAAACACGTAGCATACCTATTTTTTTTTAATAAACGTTTTATTCACACAATGATATCTCTTTTCAAAGTGTTTTCTAAAAGGATACCTCTTCCCGTATCACTTTCATAAAATCCATTTCTCACGTCTAGGATAAATCGCTTTTTCATTATTAATAAAAAGTAAAAAAAACCCGTTTTCATTGCATCTCATGTCTTTTGAATGCTAAAGAGGACACATAACTAATATGTGTTTTCGGGTACATTCATTTAAGCAACAATGAATTAGGAGCACTCGGGTTATCTCACATAATAGTGTGATCTTTTCACTTCTAGTTTATTTTTCATTTCTTTTTAGGAGTCGAGATAACCGCAACTCCAAATAGTTTGCATATAGGCACACACTAAGCACAAATGTTTTCAAAAAGAAAATTTTGAGCTGCCTGAGTCACCAGTACCACGGATCCCAGCCTTAATACTGGACGGTTCCCTCAAGGGAAGGATCCATGAGACAGAAGCTAATTTTATCTTCTATTTTTTCTCACTTTTGATGAAAACTTCAATATTTTCATCATTTTTTTTGTTGTATGTTACTTAATGCTTGTGTTCTCATGATCACATGCCTTAAAATCATATATAATCATTAGATTTTAATCCACATTTTGGGTCAAGCATTCATTACAATGCATTATTTTTTCTATAAATAGGATTCCCAAAATGCTTGCATATTCATCACTCTCAACCTCACAAACAAACATCATCATGTCACCCAAAAGATCTTCCAACATAGATGAATCACCTAGTGCAAACAATCCTTTCAAGAACTCCAAAATTTTGTCCTCCCACCTTCCAAAATACCACAACTAAAATCTAGGAAATCCGAACGGATTAGCATCTGGCCTTGTTGCTTAACAAAACCATCATCAAATGGTTCATCACCAACCACTCACTTACCACAAATTGCTTCCATTTTAGCACCTCCTTCATCACCAACAAGTACACCAACTTCATCACCCATCAAATCATCACCTAAGGTCACTCTTTTGGAACTCCTTAAGACTCCAACAAGATCTCAACAAACCAAGCAAAAAGAACTAGTCTTTTTGACACCTCCTACTTGTCCAAACACAATCTTCAAAGACCTTGAAACCTCATCACCTTTAGCTCCCATTGTATTACAAGAACATCTAGGTTCTTTTCCACCACCACTTCCAAACATTCCGGACTTTGATCCGTATTTTCTAACTTTTCCACCACAACTTCCGCATCTCACAAATCAAAATAACCCGAAAAACTTCCGCACTCTTTACCCACATCACTTACATTGTGAACATTGCCAATCCACTAGGGATCTTGCAAAAAAAATTAGGGAAGAAATGTGAGTCATACTTAACCTCATCCTTGATCGCATCAACATCATCACTCACCAAAACTTCCATCCATAACCTTATGCAAGCATGGAAGGAATCATTTTTTTACTTTTAGTAATTTTCTTTTGAGTCATTTTTAAGAACAAGTCTTGTCCTTAGTTTTACATGCTTGTATGTGGCATAAATACCACTACATTTTGTTGTTTTATTACAAGGCCTTGTTTACATACCTTGGCTCCCAATCTTGATTCTCGTCAATCACAAGATTATTTATGCATGTTAATACTAACCTTTCCCTTTGTAGGATTTTTTTTCTCACTTGACGCCCCATTCTAGGGGGAGCTACCGTCAAGGGGGAGTTAGAGATACGTGGACTATTTTTCCACATTTTATTTCTTCTTTAGGGTCACTTTTTGTTTCGACAAAAAAGAGGAGAAGAAGTAAAACTTATGTTTTCAAAACATACATCTAATCTTAAGTTTTACTCATTATAACATTATGTTTTGTCATCAACAAAAAGGGGGATATTGTTAATACAAATAAACCGTAAAAACATTTATTAATATTTAGCGATCTCTTTGTGTTCTGTTGATAACAAATATAATGTTATCATAAGAAAAATCATAAGGTTACATGTTATTTTTGTAAAGCATTTACATATAGTCATTTAATATAAATGATTGTAATAAATCATTTGTTGTAATAGTTTACTAGTTATAATACCCGTGCACGCACGGGGTTTTGACAAAAAAAATTATTTTGTTTTAATACTGAATATTGTGTTTTTAAAGGTAATTGTATATAATTATATAATTATAAGTTTCGTGCACGCACGAAGTTTACACATAAATTAAATTTATTTTAACATTTTAGTTTAGTATATACACATATAAGAATTTGCCCATGAAAATTGTGATATAAGTACAACTAATACTTATGCACAAGTTTTTCATTATGCATTAATAGCCATTAGAATTTGGTAATATATTTGTAAAAATTTGTATTAGATAACTCAAAATTTAATTTTATTTAGCTGACAAAGATGATGATGTTCTTATTTAAATTTCATTACTGATATTATGTTGTACAAATGATGCAAGTTTAATAGCACATAATGAGCGTTGATAAAGTTAAAGTATACTTCTTACAGTTTTTTAAAAATGTTTTTATAGATATCTTTATATAAATAAATAAGAATTACACGAGTCATTGTTATAAGTACAATCACGTATATATATTAAAGTAATCGTACTTACAATTTGATAATTATATTCCCGTTTTCAGTAATTTAGCCGTATTTAAAATGTAAACTCGTGTCCACACAGGTTAAACTTTTAAAAATGAAATAAATGAGTCCTTACTGAACGTATATAGTAAAAAAAATTGATACTTATAATCTTATGCAAATTTATATCTTGTTATTTTAAAACAACATATATTCATTGTATTTTTTAAGATATAAAGTATAAAGGGTATAAAGTATAAGGGGGTATTTGTTTATAATTCAAAGTTATTAAAAAACATGGAGGTTTATAATATTACACCGAACTCTATATAATTTTTTAAAATTCAACAACTAAAGTTTTATTAATTACCTCATCTTTTTTTAAGTTTTTGTTTTCTAATTTGACACCTATATTTTTGTGTGGTTTTTATCAACCAAATTCTCCACAAAATTTATTAAAGTTTAACAAAATCAATTTATTTTTACTTTTATTAACCAATCACATCACACGATTTTGCTTGCGTGACGAAATCAAGCTCTTCTATTGGCTATTATATTGATACATCATGCTGTCTCATAGGGATCTCTCATGTTCTAATACAATATAGTACGCATGAGCATACCTATGCTCTAGAGCCAATAACAGCCTTAACATGATTGTAGTAATCCTCCTACATATAAAACACCAAGTTAACCTTACTATATGGTACGCTGTTGAATTAATATTTTTAAATAATGATTTATAAGCTAATTCTTTATTGTCATGTAAGAGACTATATGATCTTTATGGCTAGCAAAATTAGTCCCTCTAATAGCAACAACTACATCAATATGCGAATGACCAACATACAACGAATACGTATTATACCATACATGGTAAATTACATTAAACTGCAGGATCCTAACTCCCAAGAAGCAGTCCTCGTTTTTTTAGAAGCTCTTTTTCTTCCTGAAAAGTAGGCATTTTTTCGCCATGCTTAACTGAATATAAGGTTAGAAGCAATAAGAAATATATGTAAATGGCAAATAAACTGTCAAAAAGAACAAAATCAAATCTTCGCATAGTTATTATAGGCAAAACCTTGGCCTTTACCAACCTAATCTTTGCATAGTTACTCGAAGCACGGATTTACATAAGTATGGTAAATTTCCTTCCGCAAACCTCGATTCTTAGCATCTTGCATAGAAGGCCTAAACTCGCATTTTCAACAGTCGCATTTTCATGGCCTCTACACAGACATAAGTAATTAAGCAAATATTAATGCCTTGTGGTAACTTGGACACAAAAGTAACCTTTGTTGAGCCTTGCCATGTAAACTACAAACAAAACCCATTGAAAAAGTTGTATAAGTTTTTATCTAAGGTCAACCCGAAACACTACTTCCTACATTCTAAATAGTGTATTTATTCATTGCATAAAGTGCTAATATAAGCTTTCCCATACACTAATACTATAGTAATAAATAGCGCGTAGAGAAGCTAAAACGGAACTATGTTGTATATAGGTAGCAATACTAATACTACAGGAATAGACAAAAAAGCATAATAAAACAAAATATAGATATAAAGTTTGTTGCTATCATTTTGGAGTAGGCTTCGGAAATCATAGTTGTGTCATCATTTGGGTTACGCAGAGAGGCAATTTCAAACCATACAATTTTAATACTAAGCGGTTAAGTAGCAGCCCCAAGCTCCTTAGCAAACTCACGGGTCTAATAATAAAAAAATAAATTATTATTAAAAAGCAATTAATTTGAATTTCGGACCTTTTTTCATTAGAGCTTTTGCATTCGCTATAAAAGTCGACTAATGGAACTACAATAAGATTTCCTCAAAGGAGTTAAGATACTACAATCAAAAAGCGAAAGTACATGATAGGAAATATGATATTGATTCACTTATACATATGTTCGTTAAAAGTATTATTATTACTATTTGTGGAAGTTACCATTTACTTAACCTTCATGTGTCTTTGCAGCAGTGAGTGTAAATCTTGCCTTTATTGTGCGGATCAACATGATCAGCTTCTTTAGTTGCCAACCACGCCAAATGCGAGATACCATTAACAAAATTCTCGTTTACCCTCACGGAGTCTTCATAATGCGGAATAAAAATGTTGTAATACATTCAAACACGCATCTTTATTTATCTTGTCATCGTAGTCTTTTTGTGCGAGTCATTATTATATAGTTTAGCGCCACATTTAGGTCATTTGCTAACCCATACTCATCACTTTTATATAAAGTTCAACATCATAAATCAATTAAAAAACTTGTGTACACACAGAATGACCCAAATAGGACAAAAGTTTATATTTTGATGACTTGATGTACAAAATGACCCAAAGACAATTTTTTTTTTGGCAAATAATCCAAATTAAAAAGCACCCCAAGAAACAAACAAACCTAAGAGAAGTTTCTTTTGTCATTTAACCTAGAGTCCACCAATTTCACCAAGTGGTCTAAAAAATTCACAAGCCAATAGTACCCTGTGTTTTTCTCTCTTGCAATTTTTCCTCAATAGTTCCATACCATCTCATCAATTGGAGTTTGCAAAGTATTTGATGAAGGTACCCTCCACTCAGTCTAGAAATTGATGAACCTAAAGTGTAAAACATTATTAATTACCTTATAAGAGCTTACATGAAACCATACTATGTGCTAAAGAGAATGTTGAGTATCATCTTTCTTCACTCATGAATTAAGAAAGCACCTTATCCAAAATTTTAGGTAGCTTGGTAATAAAAGGGAGTTGTTTGAAATGGCTTCTTAGCCTTGCCATAATACAATGTTTTACATCATGTTTCTGCTTCATGAAGCTCTGGTACTTGAAAGACATTAATACGTCTTCAACATTAATCTTTATGTCAATTGGTGAAACTAACATGTTACATACTTCTCATTCTTTAATAGATTGTAGCAAGCTAATTAGAAAGACATTAAAATTTAGTTTGATTGGATCTTCTAGCATTATAATATACTTTTTGACTAAAAAAGGTTCTTCTTTATGTCAATATACAAACCTGGACGTAATAACATATGTAGTACAACAATTGTCCTTGTTACTAATGTAAAAACTCAACCAATCAAACCTTTAATAATCTTTAATATTAGTTTGATATCTAAAGCGAATGTTACCTCGAAATATAGGGTTATTTGAACTTAACACTTTAATGATGACTTTTGAAACCTTACACTTCTTATTCTTGAGCGTGACACTTGATAAGCCTTATCTGCGATCTTAAACAAAAAAGCACAAACCCACAGCTTAACTACATAAAATATGGGTGTGCAAACAGCTTTTTAGGAAAAATTGGGGATCTCTAAAATAAACTTTGAGGCTTTGATTTTTCCTTCCAATCGAGGCGCCAAGTGTCCTTCAACTTTCGTAACCCAATCATTGAAATTTGCTTTTCGTCATCTATGCTTTCTAATCGACTTATATCCAAGTAATTTTTAAGATTCAAGCGAAATTTTTTTGTTATTTTCGAGAAAAAGTCAAACTTTAGAAAATATTATTTTATTCCTTAAATTTCTTCCCAACGTTGAAATGACTTAAGCGAATTAATTTTAATACTTTTTAAACTTTGTACTTTTATAATTTTTTTACATAACTTTTAAATACTTTTAGATTAATTTTATACTTTTTAGTTAAGCAAATTCCTTATGATAATTAAGTGCTTTTTCATATGCCATATCTTCCTAACCTTATTCTATGGGTAGAATAACATACATTACAAAATACTCCCGCAAACCAAGATCCAATACCCCCACAAACCAAGATCCATTTTACATTAAAATTGGTTTTTACTTTCGTTGATTTTCGAGAAGATGGATAGATCTTGGCTTGTGGGTGTTGGTGTGTGTTGGGATGGGTTTGGAAACGGGAATGATAAATTAAAGTAATTTTATTTATCGGACTATTCGTGGAGCTTTCTTCAAGCATTTTGGTGAAATCAGGAGGATTAGGATTGCAAGGAACAAAAAGGTTCCATCTTTATATACTTTTTATATGTTGTTTATTAGCTAATGTGCTGATAGTTGTGATTTGTTTGAATTGAAACTATGAGACTTCTTGTTCATAGTATTGTATGATGTCTACTTAACGAACCCCTTTTGTCTATTATTTTCAGACTGGAAAATCGAAACATTTTGGGTTCCTTGAGTTTCCGTCTCCTGAGGTTAATTTCAGATTGTTATCAGTATCTTCTATTATAAATATTACCTTATTCTATAAAGACCTGAACTTTATAATAATATGTTTGTGCAGGTGGCAAAGATTGTTGCTGAAACTATGCACAACTACCTCTTATTTGAGCATTTGTTGCAAGTACAGATCATCCCTCCAGAGCGTGTTCATCCTAAACTGTAAGTGTCTGTTATTATCATGCTCAGGCAGGCCAGACCACTTCACTCGGGCCATCGCCTATATTGACGAGGCCATTGCCTTTTTCGGTGGGGCCCTCGCATTTGTCGCCGTTAACACTCTTGCTGTGAGGCATGATGTGGTCTGATGTCACACTGGTCAAAGTGTCAAACTTTCACTTTTATTTGAGACACAAAATTGTACATCGTGTTTGATAGTCATTTGATGTAAGATTGGGGTTTTAGGTTCACTTTGAATATAAAGTATAGAAGCCCTCTTATCTATTAATTCAGATCAGCGGCATACATCATTGTGTGCTTCAAACTTAGTTAATCTTTTATATTTAGCTATTTAGCTATAAGAACTGATGTTTTAAAATGCTTGTTATTTTTATAATATTAAGCTTTCATGATCATTGTTTATATGTTAGACACTATCATATGCACTATATGCAAAAATTCACTCGCGCCCTCGCTTTTTGTCGCCTCTCGACTAAGTTCCTAGGCAAGGCGTGTTAACTTAACGACGCTTTTGCCTTTAACTACTTTGGATTTTGCTAATGCGTTTGGTACGGGCCTCTATAGTTCAAGTGAGATTAAACCTTATTTGTTGAGAATGTTACCACACTAAGATTAGAATAATTCCTTCTTAAACTTGTTTTTTTGTTTTAGTTGGGTTGCGGTTTGGATGTGCATTTCACATAAGTATGTGATATTGAATAACTGTATTTAGATAATCATCAGTAAGAATATAGTGTTTGGATGTGCTACTCTTGTTTCATTATACAATATTTAACGAGTGTATCTTTTTTGTGTTTGACAAACTCTGATTAGTAATGCAATTGGTAGCTATTGTAACGTTTGCTGCTATGACAGAGTAATTTGAACCTATCCAAGAGAGTACCGTCAGTTAGAAAATGATAAAATTAAAGCCTTATTACTTGCTGAATAAAACTAAAAAGGGTGGAGTGCGTGTATCTATTACTTAGATAGTGCACGGCTGACCTATGACAGAGTCTTATCAGAATCAAAATAAATTGTTTTAGGCTACACGTTAGAGTCAGCAAACTTTATCATGCTCCCTCATGTCCAAAGCTTGAGCCCAATCTTGTTAAAAAGTTTGCATTTAAGCTTGAGTTAAATTTTAGTCTAGAGTGTTGGTACTCCTAAGCCTATCTAGAAATTGGACTCTAATTTCAGTGCACATATACGTTTACTTTTTTGGCGAGGGCCCTAGAATGGAAGTGACGAGCCTAGAAAACCCACTTGTGATTTCGTGCAATGGTGCATATTGGTGTAATTGTGTTGGTTATGGTGCATTTCTACTAGACTTCTAGAAACTACTTTGCTTAGCTTACAGTATGCATTACAGTGTATTAAATAATATCCTTTTTGAAATATTGTCTCACAATTTTATTTACGACCTAATATGATGCATAATTGTTGATCTAATGCCATGATTCTATTGTAGTCATTGCTCAAAGGTAGATTTTTGTGGAACCAAAGATTTGTAGAAGTTGAAAAACAGAGCTCTGTTGCAGCAAGTGACTTGGGTCTATTGACTTGGGTTGAGCCTCCGTATAAGGGCGCTATTGATTGTGCGGTTAAGACGGTTAGGGCTGAAGGGCACAACCAGTTGAGTTAACAACATACAACATATTGAGAAGTAATGAATTCACCTAATCACCTCTGAGAAGCATGTTAGAAATTTCTAAGTGACCTCTACATGGACCAAGTGATATTACTAGTAAGTTAAGTAGGTAATATTCCAATTGATAATTAGATAAAGAAACCAAAGCAGTTAAAAAGTGAAAATGTGCTTTTTGGCAGATCAGTCACTCTTGTTGCCTCTACTGGCATATACTGGCTTTTAAGCCCTTATAAAAATGAGGCCTTTTGTAGAACTTGTATTAGACATGTTATGTGAGCATGACGGTAAAACCTTAGCCACATAATCGCTGCATGGTCTCTTGTTAATGACTTTTGTAAAATGAAATGTGTTTGTTTCACTATCAGGCTGAGCTGGTAAGTGCGAGCAAATCTGTCAAGTTACTAGAGCTTCCAGAGATTATGATATTGCACCTGATGCGGTTTAGCTATGGAAATCAAGGGAGCACCAAATTACTAAAACCTGTGCACTTCCCTCTGGAGTTGATTCTTAGCCGTGAGCAGCTTGTTGTGCCAGCGACTGAGGTATCATGATCTTTGTTCATCATACTAACATTTTCTTAATTTTAAGTGTACAGTTACTGGCATTCTGTTTGTGTCGTATTTGAGTTACATTTTGAGTTGCTATTCTTTCATGATAGTATTTAATATCCTCTCTAATATACGTCGTATTAAGAAATAGTCCCTCTGCTTGTAATTAATACAATTTTAGTTCTTGCTTGACTAAATAGAAGAGGTGTGTGTGTGACTATTAGAAGAGTATCTAAAATACCCATCAAAAGCATTTGTGCTACCTTTCTATCAAAATCATTTACAATTCCAATTCCAAATTTAACACGCTATAACCTAACCAGGTCTCATGTGGCAAATTTGACCAGTTCACTTATAAATGGGTCAATTTGGGTTGTGTATTTTTTTCAAGTGGCTCAAATGGGTCATTTTAAAAAAATTACCCAGGGGAATGGGTTGAATTGCGTCCCAAGTATATACAAATTTTAAAATTATTAATAATGCATCAGTATAAAAATGAAAAAGATTTAAAAGTGTTTGCGGGCCAACCCAATTTGACTAGTTATCCAACATGCCACGATTACCTCTAGTTATCACAAACATTCTTAGTTATCTTAAACTAACCTGATTGTTTAAACAGGGTCAAAGATATGAACTCGTGGCAACGTTAACTCATCATGGGTGGGAACATTCAAAGGGACATTACACTGCTGATATCTTACATCCTAGTGGCAAGTGGTTGCGTTATGACGATGCCTCAGTTGTCGCAATTTCTACCAAAAAGATGCTTCATGATCAAGCTTATGTTCTCTTCTACAAGAAGCAGTAGGCTACTAGTATTGACAGGTTTTCTCCTCCAATTTTTCGTTCTACACAAGTGTACCATGTAGCAGGAAACATGTTATTTGCATACCTGCGTTAGAAGCTTAAGGTAGATGGGTAATGTCTCAATTAATATTTAAGGTGATTTATAATACTTGGCCTTCTTTTTGGGAAAATCTTGTTGTCATAGGGGACAAAAGGGGTCTTGAATGGCATTGTTTATTTTATGATATATGATCTCCATTTACAGGGGACGATCCTATGAATCACCTTATAAGGGCACAACCAGTGGAGTTAACAACATACAACATATTGAGAAGTAATGAATTCACCTAATCACCTTATAAGGGTACCCGATACCACTAGCTAGTGGAACCCGATAAGCTAGCAGTGGTTTCGAGAAGCCTAGCAGTGGAAACGATTTAAAACTAGCAGTGGTTTCGAGAAGCCTAGCAGTGAAACAATTAAAACTAGCAGTGGTTTCCATACTTTTCACTGTGATAAAAAGTTTTAATAATACACATCTTGGTATTTTTATTAATGTTACTTACTGTATGTTATTATTTTACAGGTCTTGCATCTAACGTTATTGCGTTAGTGTGGAATGTTATCCTATCGTATAAAGCTCACAAAGTAGTAGCAAAATAGGTATGTGGCATCTCCTTATTTTATCTTTTCCGCTTGTTTTATTTAGTACTACCATTTTCTGTTGTCATGGTATGTGTTTCAATTATATAATGGCCTAATGGGAATTATGTTGCTTCTTCAGTTGGTGGCGCTATATGTTGATTTTAATCTTGATGAGAGTTATACCCCTAGTAAGATTTCAATTCGTACAGGAGATGGTTTTCATAACCTAAAGGTATTACTCTAAAAAGATCTGATCTTTGGCTTTAATTATCACTTATGGTAGTTGGTTGTAAATTATCACTTCTGGCCAGTAACCCCGTGGATGTGATTAAGACACGTGTCATGAATATGAAGGTTACCGAAGGGGTTGAGCCACCGTATAAGGGCGCTATTGATTGTGCGGTTAAGACGGTTAGGGCTGAAGGGCCGATGGCGTTGTATAAGGGGTTTATTCCTACTCTTTCGTGACAAGGGTCGTTTACTGTGGTGTTGTTTGTCACTCTTGAACAAGTTCGCAAACTGCTTAAGGATTTTTGATTTGGCTTCGTAGAATAAACTAAATTGAATTAAGAGATTGATTATGATTATGATGATGATGATGATGATGATGAAAAATGATTATTTGTATTGTTTAGTATGAAATTATTGCAATGAAAACTAATACTCCCTCCGTCTCATATTAAATGTCCACTTTTTGACTTTTGAATTTTTTTCCCTTCAAATTTGACCTTAAATATTTTACTTTGTATTATGTAATGCTTGATGAAACTTATATCAACGAAAATACATTTGAAACCCAATTCATTTATATATTTTGCATCAAGTATTATATAACTCAAACAAAAATATTTATGCTCAAAGTTAATAAAATAAGACTTTAAAAAGTGAAACTAATAGTATTATTATTGGATTACTATGTTTTTAATCTCTGTATTGTGTTGGTGTTTATATTTATAAGTAGTCAAGCTCAGTTAAGGTTTTAGTAACCTTTTAGCTAAAAGACATACACTCTGCACGCATTGGTCAAACAGTTGTCAAAATCTAACTTGTAACGCAAGATGATCGTATTTTGCATAAACTAAGACTACACGAAGAATCAATTAGTAGAGCTACATCGCAAAGTTCATGGCGATTTTGTCAATACATTAAACAATAAGTAGATGAACAATATACCTTGAAATCATGTACCAGACTAAATACCTTTGATTAATCAGATTGAGGGATGTCAATTAGGTTTTCTTTTTCTTTGTTGTCGCACGGATTTTTTTTTTGTAGCGTATGGTTTTTTCTTTTTGTTTGTGTTGATGAAGGCTAAAAGATAGAAGTCCTTTTTTTCTTTCAGTTTTTCAATTTGACCCGATACTATAAGTAAATAACCCGCAGGTACATGCGTATTGTCATATTCTTTCTCCATCAATTTTATACACGAATTTTTTTTAATGTTGACCAAACTAATTTAATTTTGACTTTTAATTAGCCAATCACGTCGTCCGATTTCGCTTACGTGGCAAAATCAAGCTTTCCTATTGGTCCAAAAAATTTTTCAATGAGAAGGGTTTTGCAAAAACACTCGGAAATGATGTAATTCTTTTATTATATAAATAAAAGATTAGGATGGGTAAAAACCACAACCCATGACCCATACCTATGGAGCATATCCATAACCCATGGAGTTAACCCATACCCATTTGACTAGACGCATTGCATCTATTAAATACATTGTATCTAAATAAATACCCATGGACCAACCCATGACCCATAAACCATAAACCAAAACCCATGGGTAAAGAGGGCGTCCACGGATCCCGGAGATACACTAGAGCGGATCCTCGAGCAAGGGATCCGTGCGATCCGTGCTACAGTGGCAAGATTTTGCCTATAAATAGAGAGCTATTTCTTCATTTCTACTCACCCCTCTTCTTACTAACTCTCTCATATATTCTTACACTCTTCTAACAAAAGATCACTTGATCTAGAGAGTTGTTCTTCTTTCTTCTATTGTGATTCTCATATAGGTCCATCTCTAAGGCGAGATCACGATCATTCTACAAGTCATCCAAGCAAGGGGTCCTTGATTGATTTGTTCCTCCACAAGATTCCTGTAGCAAAGATCTTGTACTTGATATTTCACATATTTGTTGTGTAATAGTCGTGTTGGTTTGGTCCTCAATGTTACGGACTCGGTATTTAGCTTTGTACCGGAAAAAGGTGTAAGCAACGTTGTGAAGGCTTCTCCGCCAAGTTAAAGGAGTTTGTTAACATAGTGCTTGAACTCTCGAGTAGGTGACTCGGGGACTGGAGTAGGGCAAGGAAGGTGTCCTTGTAGCCGAACCACTATAAATCGGTTGTGTCATTTCTATCCCTTACTTTACTATCTTTATTTGCATTACTCTTAGATCTATACTCTCTTCATCCATACGATTTCACACAACATCGAATCTAAAGTTTTGGAAACTAACTTAAAATCGGCAAAACTATTCAACCCCCCCCCCTTCTAGTTTTCCACACATTACATGTTTTGCAAGAAGTAGTGGAATTCGAATTAATTACAACACGCTTATAGCTAATACTAGAATCAACACGATTCTTATTGTTCAACTCAAACTTATTATTCCTAGGGTGGTCTTCTACTCTCTTGTCTTGATCACTTTTAGCTCGCGAGGTCCTATCTTGCTTTGTATTGCCTGAAGGCTTTGACCTGCTAACCATAGTGTCACTACTTACTCTCTGTAGAAGGAAGCAGCGAGAATATTAGTTTTTTCACTACTCTTGGTATTTCTGGTCTAGAAATGCTGGGCTCTGAGACTTTAGGAGGCACATCAAAGGTAACATGATTAACTTTAGGCATAGAAGTGGGTGCAACTATTCTATCTCGCCTAGTACCAGTTTTAGGACATGTTTCCTGAGATCGTTTGGCATATAAACATGCATAGGCAACCGCACTATCAAGTGGTTTCTCTATTCTATCTTCTTCTACAATCTCACAGAGACCCTCTAAACTATCCTTAAGGTAAGAAAGATATGATTGATATGCACTTTCATTATTCCTAAGAAGAGGAGGAGTATATTTAACATTTACATCATACTTCTTGCAAGCGAGACACCTTTGGTGCAATATTATCACTGGCGGTGATTGGCTTTTTCCTTTTACCTAAGTCTTGATTCTCAATTTCTTTTTGAAAAGAAGCTATCTTTTCATTGTTCTTGTCACGAGTGACTTTTATTGATTCATACAACTCTTTGAAATGTAGCTTAACTTTAGCATTTCCAGCTTGATAACAATCATTTTCATGTCGTAGTTCATTAATGATGTTTTGAAGTTGATTGTTCTGAGAATCCAAAGACGGAGGTATCTGAGTGCCAACCACTTCACTCCTCTTTCCATTCAATTAGGAAATTTGAGCTTTCAACTTTCGGATCGTGTTGCATTAAACTTGAATCCTTTCATCACGTAAGTTTATTTCAAAAACTGCATCAAACTCAAGAGCATCCGAAGATATCTTGGCATTTGAGGTTTTCATTCTTTCTTTAAGATGTTGATATTTTAATAATAAATTAGGATATTCAACTTCTAATTTAGAAAAATTCCTGACCATGTTATCATGATCATCCTTTTCGATTTTGTTATGCAATTTTGAATTCTCGGTCTCAAGCTCAATGACACGATCTTTGGAAACTTTAAATGCAATTGATAAATCATGAAATTGAGAAGCAGTAATGGCATAATTAATAACAGTATAAAACACATCCTGGGCAATGCATCTGGAAATCAAAATCTCATTAAGGATGTGAATATTCTTCCTCTCAATCTTATTTCTTTTAAGCTCACATGCATTAATTCTAACCTTGTTTTCCATTTCATTAAACATCTTTTTCATTTCTTTAACTTCAGTATCTAAGGCCTTTTGAATACCCTCGAATTGTTCTTTTATTGTTTAAAGAATGGAATAACCTCTATAAGATAACACTCTTTAGTTTGCTCAAAACCCTTTCCCTTGAGAATTCTGTTGGTGTGATTCTCTTCTTACATGTTTTCTCGAAATCAACAAATAGTTGGTAAACTACGTATATGCTAATTAAGGTTTTACTTTGAGTGGGAAGAGTTCTAGGCACTAAATACATCGATGTATTGGGAGGATACAGTGGCGCAAGCAATTTCTTAAGGGAGGATTATTCTCAACAAGTTCTTCAGCTTTTCTCTTATCCATATCAAACTTCCAAAACACTTGTTCAGGGGTTAATTGAGTCTGAGGTTTGAACATGGCAAGCCAGTTATCCTTAGTGTAATTGGGAGTTTTGAAACTTAAGTTATGGCTCACACACTAAGGTTCTTTCAATTTCTTATCCATTTTCTCTCTAGATTCATTTTCAATCTTTATGTCTTCTTTAGTGTTCTCTACACAAGTTGGCTTTTGTTTAGGCTTAAGTATCTCACTACCATCTCTATGTCTTCTTTAGTGTTCTGTAGCAAAGATCTTGTTATGAGGCTTTACGACCAAAACTATATTATGTACATAACAAGCAGTGTTACTGCTTCAGCCCAAAAGGTTGTTGGTAATTTGGAATCTGCAAGCATAGTCCTAGCAGCTTCAATAAGTTTCATATTTTTCCTCTCAGCCACTCCATTTTGTTGAGGATTCCTAGCAACACTAAACTGTCTTTTAATACCCTTCACTTCACAGAACTGGTTCATTTCTTTATTCTTAAACTCAGTCCCACTAGTTTCATCCTTTTTTGCTAAAAAGAAAACCCAAGTGAATCTACTATATTCATCAGTGACAACTAGGCAGTACATTTTCTTCATTAAACTCTTAACAAAGGTAGGTCCAAATAAGTCCATATAAAGAATTTGTAAAGGTTGGCTGATTGAGCTCACAGTCTTAGTCTTACAAGAGGCTCTATGCTGCTTTCCCTTCTGACAAGCAACACAGTTTTCATTTATATCAAAAAGCTTGGAAGGTAGTCCCCTGACAAGATTTCCCTTCACAAGTTTGTTCATAGTTTTAAAGTTTAAATGGCCAAGCTTTCTATGCCAAAGTCAAGACTCATCAGATGTGGCGTTAGCAAATAGGAAAGTTAAACCACCCTCAGGAACCATGTTCTTCAAATCAACACTGCGTATATTCTCTGTCCTTGGAACTCTAAGCAGGATTTGACTTTCATCAACCAGCTTAAAGTTTGGGGACAAGATTACACATTTAGTGTCAGTAAAAAGAACACTATTCTTTTTGTCACACATTTGTGACACACTAAGGAGATTAAACTTGAGTTCTTTGACAAAGTACACATCTTCAAAGTCTAGAGTACTGGTTTTAATCTTTCCTTTCCTAGTGATCTTACCACCCCTTGGGTTGCTACCAAAGGCAACATATCCTCCATCAATAGGCACATATTTAGAAAGATAGGACATGTTCTATGTCATGTGTCTAGAGCATCCACTATCAATTACACCTCTGTCTAGTAAGTCCGCATGTGGATTGCCCTACACATAAAATAAGAGAATTAGTTTATCTTGGGGACCCAAGCCATTATAGACTTAGATTTACCTTGTGCATCCATGTAATCAAATCTTTTAAGTACATATGATGCACTGTTGCCTTTGGAGACATGGTTTAAATCAGGTCTTTTTGGTCTCAAACCCAATATGCTGAGGCCTTTACAGCATTGACCTCTTTACCCATAACAACATTATTAGTTAATTTTGGCTTAGCAGCAGTTACTTTTCGCCAAGCAGTAGTTACAGATTTTCTTAAAGCAATATTTACTTGTTGTTTATCCCTATTGTTTAGTAATGTTGTTCTCCTTTGAATGGGTCTATATTTAGTTGAATGTGCCCTTTTTGAAAAACATATTGAATGGGCAGCATTAACTATTGGTTTTGTAGTAGCAGTAGTAATAGATCTAGCAGTATTTACATTTTTCAATCCTAATCTCATTAAAACTGCTTTTGGAACAAAAGTATTTTGAGCATGAGGGTGAGTTGACTTAGCAAAATTAGAATGATTCACCCTTTTAGCATAGTTCCACACAGGTTTTGTCACTTTTTCTTTTAAATTACTTTTACAAGTATAATGCAAGTGATCAAAACTTCCACAAATAAAGCAAGGTTTATTATTCATAACAAAATCACTTCCTAGTCTATCAGACATCAAATTGTTCCATTTCCTTTGATTCCTTCTATGACTAGAAGTGTTCTTATTACAGGACTCTACTGTTACTACATTTTCTCTAGTAGCTGTTGTAGAAACAGTTTTATTTAGAACACTAGATTTGACACTAGCTTCCTCCTCATCATCAGACACCCAATCCTCTATCACTAGTGCCTCAGATTCTCTTCTAGCCTGTCTAGACTCTCCTCCATCAACACTCTTATCTCTAGGGGTTTCAGATACCTTTCCCTTATTGGTATCACTATTCTTTTCTTCCCTTGTAAAAGATATCAGGCATAGGGGGGCAAAAATTTCCAGAGGCATGAGGTGCAACATCATGAAACCCTATTCCTTTCTTGTATCCTATACCTTTCATTCTGTTATAAATCTGAGTATCTATCATTTTATTAACCTCTTTAGAGTTATGTTCCCATCTTTGAACATGTAATTCAATACCATCCTTTTCTTCTTGAACTTTTTCTTTTTCTGTTTGAACCTGATCATGTTTAGTTTTAAGCTCATTAATGGTCTGATCTCTTAGATATACTTCAACCTCTAATGTTCTAATCTTTTCACATAAAATAGTTTCATTAGATTTAAAAAGCTATAATCTAGCCTCAACTGATTTCAGCCCTCTTTATAGCCTAAAAGTAATAATCTAGCATCTTCAAGTTCTTTAAATACTTTATTATATTTAGATTTATAAAAACTAGGATCTAAACAACATGATTCAAAGGATACCTCAGAGTCCGATCATGAAAAGCTTAAAATAGATGAGTATGCCATGAGAGCATAGTCTGTAGGACCTTCAGCAGCTTGATCACTCCGGTCATAGCCTCCCAACCCATTACAAGATACCAAGGCAGTTGTAGTTGAAGTCTCCTGAACTGGAATAGTCCTTCTCTCCACCTCCCTTGTCCTGTTATCCTATGACCTAGGGAATCTGCATTCCTTGCAAAATGACCCTTCATTTTGCAGTTGTAGCACTCCACTTTGGACTTGCCAAATCCCACCTTGTCAGTGTCGGTCATCTGCAAGCTCCTTCTAGTCCTTTGAAGAAACCTTTTTGCCCTCATAGTGAGCATAGCCATTTGCCACCTAAGATCCATCTCTTCCACATCATCAGGATGGATCTGTTGAATGTCCTCATTTGCAAGTTGAGTAATAGAACTTTTACTGGCAAAGAAAGAGCACACTGCAGCATCATTCAAGTTTTCACTTCCAGCAGCACTTCCTTGTGTACTAGCAGTACTTACTTCTTTAGTAGTAGGAATTTCGACCATTGTACTGTTAGTGCTATTGGATGAAACAAATGCTAAGTTAGTTGAACCTGAGCTAGAACTTGACTTTTGTTTAATTTCAGCCTAACAAACCTTAAGATTGTTGTGAAGATCATCCAAGGTTGATTTCTCCAATTCAGGCTTGTTCCTCCATACAATAGCATGTGTGTTCCATTTAGCAGGAAGACTCGCCAGAAACTTTTGTTTCAAGTCTTCTTGTTCAGTCACCACTCCCACAAGCTTTAATTGGCTTACTAGCTTTTGCAGCCTATTGCAGATTTCATCAAGAGATTCAGTACTTGAGGCAGAAAAGTTTGCATATTGCTGCTTCAGAAGATTCTTCTTGCTCTTCTTTGTAGCCTCATTCCCTCCAAACTTTTTCTCTAAAGCTTCCATCAATAGCTTAGGATCTTTAATGGAGTTGAAAGAAAATTGATATTCATTAGGAATGGCCATCATGAGAATAGTTATGGCCTTCATTTCTAGTCTTCTTTTGGCTATATCGTCTGCAGCAGTGTGTGGAATGACCTTTCCTTCTGCTCCAGTTTTCAAAACAATGTTGCTCTTTTCAATGATCTCCCAGAGACCAATATAAATCATCTGGATATGTTGTTCAATTCTCATCTTCCCCGTCTCAAACTCATCAGGCTTGAGCATGGGTACCCTGTTATGTGTCAAAGCGTGTGTAGAGTCCATCTTTCATAGTTTTTTTGGTAGTATTCTCCTTGTTATAACAGCTTCTTGATCACCCAAGCTCTGATACCACTTGTTGATCCCAGTTTACTTAGTAAATATAGATCTTGTTTAGCTTTGCTTAAGAAACTGTTTGATTCACAAAGTATCATGCGGAATATAATACTTGATAAATAAGAAGAACACAATGAATAACAATCAAACGCTTCAATATTATTAGAATAATAATACGAGTGATCATAATTATCACTAGGGTTTACACTAGGTTTACAACCTTGAAGCCACCTTAAACTTGTATGTTTCACTATGACCTAGGATCCCTTTTATAGATTAAGGAGTCTTAGTCAGTTACGATGACTTCCTATACAATGTATAGCACTATCGATCCTTTCTATACTTATCTAATCCTACATTATAGGTACACGTCATTCCATAATTACAAACAGACTCTAAGACTCCAGCAGTAGTTTAAAATACACTAACTGTAGTTGTCTTTACTCTGGTAGTACTTAGTCTTCACTAGCAGAAACTTTATACCAGAAGTAGTTTCTTCCAGTCTAGCAGTAGTTACCACTTAGCGTATTCCATGATCTTGTCCAGCAACACCAACAACAGTTAGAATACACCAGCATCAATTTCAATCATACCAGCAGCAGTTAACACTTAGAACATTTCTTCACAAAATCCATGAGCAGTTGATTCTCCCAATAGCAGCAGTATCCTTAAACCAACAATACTCATGGAATACACAGTTCATCAAATCCATAAAGACAACTGGCGCATTAGTCAAACCGAATGGCATCACAAGGAACTCATAATGACCATAACGAGTAAGGAAAGCTGTCTTAGGAACATCCTGTTCCTTTACGTGCAACTGATGATAGCCGGACCTCAAATCAATTTTGGAAAAGAACTTCGCTCCCTAAATCTGATCAAATAAGTTGTCGATACGGGGAAGCGGATAACGGTTTCTGATAGTAATATGGTTCAGCTCACGGTAATCGATACACAATCTCATACTGCCATCTTTCTTCTTCATAAACTTTTCAAGCCAAGTATAAATTTTGGTGGGCTGAGCATCCCCACCAGAACCACTACCACTAGATGTATTCTGACTAACCTCATATGTGATCCGCGGTAAGATTCGGTAATAACGCGTTAACTCTTGCTAGACAGCGGCAGCAAAAGCAGGCTTCGCACTGAAGTCTTCGGTATTACAAGTGTTCACCATCTGAATAATCACAAACAAATCAACGAAGACAATTAATGTTCAAGAATCAAAATACGAAAGAAAGAGATCGAATCAAAAGGAAGCTTAACGTCTACCCAATCCTTACAGTTCATAGCCTAAGATCTATAGGGTGAAACCTAGGATCTGATACCATAATTGTAACACCCCAACCCGACAAGGTTCAAAATGTCACATTATGGTGTCATACAAAGCATATTAACGCAAGCAGAAGTCTTATTAAATAAAGTACCAAGTCATATAAACCAGATGACTTCAAAAGGAAATACATAATCCAACATGTCCAAAAGAAATGAAACATCCAAAGCAAATGTTCTCCAAACTAAGTCTAGAATGATAGGAAACTAGGGTAAGGTCAGTCCTCTCAAAAGCTCCTACTCTTAGCCCATTATAGCCCAACATCCCGCTTTTTACCTGCCGCAGAGAAAAGAAACGCGGTGAGCTTGAAAAGCTAGTGAACAGATGTAACGAAACAATTAACTAAATCAAATGAATATACCAAACAGAATCAAAGGGATTTGCTGAACAAAGTATCATGTAATCAAAAGGAGCAAAGCATAATGAGCCATAAGGAGATCATAATGAAGTCAAAGAAGTCAAATAGAGAATCATAATCATAATATCAAACAAAAATACCCATGAGCTCAGAAAGCATGCCACATGCTTAGTCACATAATCTTGTCATAGCATAAGTATACAAGGAGGGGAGACCTGTCAGGTACCATAAGTGAAATGGGGTGCATGGCATGCACAAACTAATAATTAAGTCATATCATATCCAAACAAAACATATACCTAGGATGCATCCATACGCTCCTGTAAAACAGAATACATATGCAAGTACGAGACTATGCATATATATAACAAAATGGCCATGTGCACAAATAATCATATACTAAACAGAAGGGAATGTCGTGGATCAATCACACCTCCACAGAAAGTGTCATGCCATTGGTGCCTCAATGACATGGTCATGGTACCTCCATGACTAGTTAGCTCGGGCAACAGAACAAAACAGAACAAAGCAAAGCAAAGTTATCCATAATCATAACAGAGCAATCATAAAATAATCAACAAAGCATATAAAACTGAACAGAATATCTTATCAAATGAGATAGCAAACGGATGTCGTAGCAAAGGATCATAGCAAATGGATAGCAAACGGATATCATAGAAAATGGAATCATATCAAAAGGGATCATAGCAAAGGATCGCAAACGAATATCATAAATGAACAAAGTCAAGGATCAAAGATGTCATGAGAAATATCCTTAAGAAAAGGACAAAATATATGTACCTTATGCAAAGAAAGCGAATGAGTAAAAGATTCACAAGAGAGTGATCACTCCCTCTTCACGGAATCTACACAAATTAATGATCACGTATTACTTATAAGTTTAATGCGTATAGTTATCCAGATTAGGGCTTCTACCTATTTTTATAAACTTTCTGTAACATCCTGTAAAAAAAAGCCCC
Organism: Chrysanthemum lavandulifolium; assembly: GCA_022545495.1. Classification (NCBI taxonomy): domain Eukaryota; kingdom Viridiplantae; phylum Streptophyta; class Magnoliopsida; order Asterales; family Asteraceae; genus Chrysanthemum; species Chrysanthemum lavandulifolium. Next base: position 301,938,742 of record CM040238.1, on the reverse strand, counting down.
AGTTATTAACAAAATGTTAATCAAGGATTAATTATGTATCACTATTCACACCCCCATTTTTAAGCAAAATTTAAAACTTTTGCTTACACTGTGCAACAACGAATCAATATATGTTATGTGATTCCCATTTTCCTTGGAACGAGCTCACACACATACCATGATATTTTAAATCATGTACAAATCAAACACTGGTATGCTTTGATTCGCCACAACAACACAACACACTCACAACCCCCCATTGGTTCCCACATTTCTCATATTGGGCCTAAAATGCCAAAATGGATCTAATAACACTTAATGGGCCTTGTTAACACCTAAGCCCAATCATTAAACCCATTAAAACCAAACGGACCCTAAATTATTTACAATTGAGCCTAACCAACTCCTAAGCCCAACCAAAGCCCAAAATTCGCATAATTAACAAGACAACACAAGTCGCGTTTACTTTGAGCCGTTTACTTAAAATTCATGTACACAACCTACGTAATAAATTACACCATTCGAATCACCACATTACATAGAATCAAGATCAATTAAAATACTTAATATATATGTACATATGAACCAAAAATAAACACCAAAGCTAATCGTTGTCGCTCCTTTCTCAAATGTACCAATTTATATCAAAGCGTTTCTAATCACTCACAATGATTTCCTAACCATGTTATTTGATCTCACAAATCTTACTCGACTCCCATGTCCCTCTAACACAATTCGACACGTTATAGTTCATTTTGGACCCTTAGATATTTCTAACACCAAACAAGCCCTTGTGCAAACTTCCCTAAGACCTCAAACACAACTTATAACACATTACCATGTTGCCTAAGCTCCTAGTACACAAAACCAATACAAGGGTCGGTTTCTAGAAACTTTTTCTTAGTCACATATACCCGATCGAGACAATAGAACCATATACACTTGTATATCCTATTTGCAAGACTTTCAAGTACCCCTAGGACCTAGACTACCTCCCTCTTATCCATTATCCTCTTCCATATTCCTTTTTCTCACCCAACTTGTCTCTTGTTCGAAATATATACTCCCATGCAAACCCTCATTCACGCGTAACACAAAAACTCACTCACAAAACACTATTGTTCCTGTTTTCAGTCGAGAAAAACCAAGCCAAACTCCATGTGATCCCAAGCGTGTTCAAGCCTTCCCAAGGTCTCACTCAAGTCATAGGAGTACCAACAAACGAGCCACAACCTCCTTATGCCCTCTCCTAGTCCCAACAGAAGTATACGCCCCACCTTTTAAAGGTGTTGTAAGTTATTTCAACACTTAGTAATTTTTTTGACTCATTGATATTTCTCACAAAATGCTTGGTTACGTTAAGCTTTCCATTTTATTTCCTAATCTCTTGTTTAGCTTAAACTGTACAAACAAGCTCAGTTGACTCTTAACATAACTAAAAATGGAGTTGTACACTTATATTTGACATAACACCACGTATGATCACTTATTTTCACTCATTTTGAAGTGCACTTAAATATTCATGAAAACTGCCTAAGTATTATAACCCCCAACATGACAGTTTTGACATATAAAATAGCCTTGTAAAATCATATCCAAACATACACCATACCAAATAAATCATGTAACTCAATTCTTTATACACTTAGCCATCGATCAGGATACACCATTAATCCACTCACACAAGTTCGTTTACTACCTTTCACAAGCTCAAAGCTTTGCTCACTCGTCTAGATTCCAAAAACTCTTGTAAACCCTTAATGGGCCTAAAAGCCCAAAAGCTAATAATAAGTTTTTTCAAATAAGCCATAAATAAGCTATTTTGAGAATGGAATATGATCCATAATAATCCCATTAATAAGCCCACAACACCCCAAGTCCATTGGGCCCACGAAAATACCAACGGGCTGTATGTTTTGCTTAAGGCCTATTAAGCTCAAAACTAAGCTTTCACCCTAAATAAGCTGCCCTATAAGCTCACCTAAGATTCTGGAAGTATAATAAGCTAAAAGAAATGGAATCATAAGCTAAACATGTATTTTGGACTAAAAATACAAATTATGTAAATTTGAGGGTCGAAACTGCCACTTTTGAAACATAAGGGTTAAAACTATCAAATCATTAAATTTAGGACATAAACAGAATCTATAAATGATTTTGAGTCAAAGGTGTAAATTTTGAAGTGAATGGACTTGAAATGTACACTTTAAGTGAAAAAGGACTATTTTTGCAAAACTATGTAAATTCAAGGACTAAAACTACCAACTCTATAAAACTGAGGTTAAAACAATATTTTCAGTAAACTAAGGGTATTTATTAAATATTTTTATACTATAAGTACTAAAATATTACATTTTGTTACCTAAGGACTAAAAATGTAATTTTGTAAAGTTAAAGGACTAATTGGGTAAAAATACATAAAAGGGTGTCAAAACTGCCATAATTATAGTATAAGGTTGGAAATGGAATATTCAATAATCAAAGGTGATAAAATGTCATTTTTGAAAGGTATAAGTCAAAATTGTAAATATACTAAAGATAAAGGACTAAAATTGTAATATTTCATAAACATATATCAAAACTTTCATTTTGATAACTAGAAGGTAAAAAGGTGAATAATTGGAAATCATTAATGATAAGGAACACATTTGAATACTTGAGCCAAAAGTGTAATTTTACCAAAGTACAAGGACTAAAAATGTAAATATTTCCCGTAAATGTCAAAAATGTGAATTTCTCGTAACTTGAAGGTACACCCAATAATATAATGAATTTACTTACCCACACACTGATGATACATGAAGCCTATAATAAAGAGATCGCCAAATATTATTTTGCGCTTAAACATTTTAAGCATATAAAACCCCATCAAGAAAAACCTGAGTTATTCCCTATTATTCAGGTTGTGTGTTGGAGCTATTCCCAAGTTGCACTTAATATCACTTGCTTACCTACACATACCCCCAACCAAGGTGAGTTCATAGTCACACTTTTTATATGTTTTACAAACCCGTGGGGAGATACATGCTACAAACAGAACACAAGTATTTTTATGTATGCTATCCTAAATGTTATTGCATAAGACACACTGTTGCCCCTATAAAGCCCCTCATATCACGAACCTTAACCACTTGCGAGTGAACGCGAATATTGTGAATAGATCTATTGGATGTTGACAACCCATTTGAGCTACCTGGATAGATAACCTTGTGTGTAGCCAGATTGATAGCCAAATGTACATTATTTGACTTATACTATGAGAATGGCAAGCTCCTACCCCGAGGGCACCCCTTATATTGTCACACCAGTTAATGTTGAGTTCATAAGACTTATGGCAATATACAACTTGATTTATTTCTGAATGATTCTGTGGAGTTTGATAGACTCCTTGAGATCATTTTGAGCCTTAGGGTTTAACAATAACAACGATAAAGAACATGTACACGCAGCGGAATTAAAACAAACATCAATGTTATTGACACAAGGTTTTTCCACATCTCCCCAATTATTATTTGATCAGAATAACAACGTGTTACCTAACTGTAACATGGATCTAAGACACCTCAGATCTTAGGGATATAACTAAACTACTTACCTAGGTGTTTACAATGAACTACACGCCTAGGACACACACACACTTTAATGACTACATATTGGAAGACATAATTGTATAAAACCTACACCCATGTCCTCTTGAGAATTAGGGTTTACAAAAGACTACAAAGGACTAATAAATAAATCTTCTTTTGCAAGAAAGTCCCTCTATCTTTTTGTATATTTCCTTCTTGTCACTTTAAGCCCTTGATGTTTCATTCTTTATTTTTTTGTATCATCGAATCAATAAACCCAACAATCTTCCCCTATTTGATGATGACAAAACAAACACGGTTCTTGTACGAACTTTCCTAGACGAAGTAGCAGAAGTTGAGATAATTAAATCTCACAATGAATGAAACAATCTTGTCTTCCCCTTAATCCATGCCATGCCACTCCAACATCTCTTCCCTTTTTTGCTATCAACAAATAGGGAATGCAAACTTGATCTTGACCACCACGAACCAATACCACACATCCAATTCATCATTCCAATGTTTCAAATTACCCTCCATGAAGTTTTCCGAAACTAAAAATGAACTTGAGACAGTAGAAATCTAAACCATCAGTAGTAATACTAATCAATAGTAGTAAGAATCAAAGACTTCCCCTTGAGTGGTGCAAGAACATCAAATGATTCTTCAAATCTGTAAGCTCTTTGTAATGATCACTTGTGAAGAAAACCAAATATAACAAACTTGATGTAGAAGTAGAATGACCCAAATTTATATCTTATATCTTGTACAAACCACGTAACTATGAACATATACAACTTTATGTATAGGGAGACCGTAATCCATTGACAATAATCACTGAGCACAACAACGTAACTCCTTTAAGTGTTTTGTCAATTCTTCGTCACAATAAGAATGCACAAAAATAAGAATACGCATCTACGAAATCCACTTCACCTTCAAATAAGTATAAAATAACCATCTTCGTAATCAATTCTTCAATAGAAACCAAATACGAGCATTCTAAAACCTTTAAGAACAAATTCCAAACTCCCTATGTGTGTGAACCAATAACCTGTGTGTGTCGCCAAAAATCCATAACAATTATCATGCTCAACTTCCCCTAAAATCCAAAATCATATGAGAATCAAAATCCATTCTTTGACCGATATCGAGCAAAGCTAGCAGCGGAAACAATTTATATCGGACAACGCTAGCAATAGAAATAATTTCTCGGTCAAGCTCAGCAGTACAAAATCCAACTAACTCAACAGTACTAAATGGATAACAAGCAGTACAAACTGTTCTTCTTGGCAGTTGAAACGTGATAGCAATAGTTACACAACATACGAGTAGTAACTGAGATGATCATGAGTAGCAGCAGATAATATGTAAAACCAACAATGAGACACCGACCCATGATTCTTGAATAGACCAATCAAACCTCAATATCACTGACTAATTGATATTAATCAAACCTCACTATCACCGACCAATTAATGAAGTAAGAGAATATTAACCAAAATAATAAACTCAATCTTAAACCTATCATTAGTGGGACCAGTTGGTGGTGCAATTGTAATATATTATCACACTTGTACAAACAATTACCAAAAGTGAATAAAGATGCACCAACCCATGGTTAACAATTCACCAAATTCAGGCCCACGATTCACTAATAATTAATATGCAATGTAATACACTGACCCACTTTAAAGGATGTACGAGGTAAAAATTTTATATTCGGAAAAACCCTCGTTTGAATAACAAGCAGTTGGGAACTCGCGTAACAGTAGAAACTTGTAGCACATAAAGAACAAGCAGTAGTAATCTCGCATAACTAGCAGTGGTAACCAAATAAAGTAGCGGTGGTCACAATCGAACACTAGCAGTGGAACGAGAATACTAGTAGTGGTAACGAGGAAAGACTAGCAGTGTTTTATCAAGAACAAGCAGTGGTTTATCAATACGAGTGAGTAGCATAAACCCAATAGTGAATATCATCACTATTTATAAACAAGAGCAACAGTTTCAAAAACCACGAGAAGCAGATAAATATCCGTAGTTCGCAACAGATTGAACTAATAGTAGTTTATATGAATGAGCATGTAATCGCAGCAGTAGGTTTAAACGTGCAGTGGTTAACATGTGCGAGCATTAGGAACATCAAGAACGTAGAAGCGAACTCGTTACTTTCTTTTTGATCACTTGAAGTACTCATTAGAAACCCTAAACCATTCTGAATCTGGGACTGCTGCTCACATTCATGCTATTACAACACGTCTCTTTCGATTCTCAAACCACCAATGATCACAACAAAAACAACCGTTGTAAAGTACATGGAATAACGCATCATTAATAACGATATTAGGGAATGATTTTAAGATTATCAATTGATTTTCGTGTAAAACCAGAAAATCAAAACCTCAAAAACCCTAAAATTCGAAAACAAAATACCTCCTCTGCTGCAAACTTCGAAAGCTTATAACTATTGATTGAGAGCTCCGATCGACGATCCCTCCGGTGAAAAGTTAGATGGGTATATAGAGAACCTCCAGTAAAAATTGTAGCCCAATCCAACGGTTCAAGAAAAAGTTATCGTCGTTAGAAAACAGTGCTGCAGAAAAGTTTCGAATTTTAGACAGCTTCGAATTTTTCTTCCTTCTTTACCAAGAAAACCTTGTGAATCCCTAGGTAACGAGCTCCCCGAGCTCTGATACCAATTTTTGAGTTTGATAGACTCCTTGAGATCGTTTTGAGCCTTAGGGTTTAACAATAATAACGATAAAGAACATGTACACGCAGCGGAATTAAAACAAACATCAATGTTATTGACACAAGTTTTTCCCACATCTCCCCAATTATTACTTGATCAGAATAACAACGTGTTACCTAACTGTAACTAGGGATGGCAAAAAAACCCGAACCCGACGGGGAAACCCGAAACCCGAACTTATTGGGCGGGCGGGGCATGCTTATCGGGTTTCGGGCGGTTTGGGGCCTTACGGGATTCTTATCGGGTTTGGGGCGGGATGTGCACACCATCCCGCCCGTGGAAATATATATATATATATACATAAAATATTGTGTTAGTATTTACGTACTAAATATAATTCTCTATTTTTGTTAGATTTTATCTTTGTGATTTATTCTCTAGTTTTTATCTTGTTTTGTGTCATATTATTCTATAAAGTTGTGATTTATTCCAATGATTAATATATTACTAATGGTTTCTCGATTATTCAAGCTATTCCATAAAATAATATTGTTAATAGTGTAGAAATAAGAATAAACGGGGAGCGACACGAGTATGATGGAGTATCGCGCTCAAAAAAGACAACCCGATAAGACCCCAATGGGGAATGGGGCGGGTTTGGGGGAGTATCTCGCCCGATGGGCGTTGATAAGATCCCCAATGGGATTGGGGCGGGTTTGGGATGGTTTTGTTATCGGGTTTGGGGATGGGGATTGCCAAACCCGCCCCAAACCCGCCCCATTGCCATTCCTAACTGTAACAGGGATCTAAGACACCTCAGATCTTAGGGATATAACTAAACTACTTACCTAGGCGTTTACAATGAAATACACACCTAGGACGCACACACACTTTAATGACTATATATTGGAAGACTTAATTGTATAAAACCTACACCCATGTTCTTTTTATATAATAGAGGATTAGGGTTTAGAAAAGACTACAAAGGACTAATAAATAAATCTTCTTTTGCAAGCAAGTCCCTCCATCTTTTTGTAGATTTCCTTCTTGTCACTTTAAGCCCTTGATGTTTCATTCTTTATTGTTTTGTATCATCGAATCAATAAACCCAACAGATTCGCCTTGTGCTCAAATGATTATTAACACAAACACTATGGATTCACTCAATAATTTCGTTGACTTTTTAGCATGTTTATCTTAGGAAATTGAAGTAGGAATCAAGGCACGGAGTGGGCATTTGACCTTGCGTCATTGGTGTAAATATAAATTTATCATTCATTTCAAACACTATTGTCATTTATAATTTGCTAAACATTGGAAACGCTTTCGCATTTGAATTGAATAAATAATGACTTTTTAAAAACATCTCTTTCGAGTCGTTTTCTATGATTATGACTGTGATCCTCTACGTAATACCACAATTAGTCTTCCGCTGTAATTATGAAATTTTGGGGGTGTTACACTTTCCATATTAAGTAACTTTCCAAATTTAGTACGTTTCCATATATAACTAGTAAGTTTCCATAATTAGTAGGTTAGGATAAGGATTTAAGATCATTTGAGGACAAAAACTTCTTTACATATTAAGGGATCAATCTCCACCCTCTATTTTTATTAGATCTAATGGATGAGATTAATCCCAACAATTAAAAAAACCCACTTTCATCCTTTTTTTCAAATATAAATATTTTTCAAACCGTTAATCGTTAAGCGAAAAAACATATACCACTACGACGAGCATTAATTTATCGTTCTATACATAGGCACTTTGATATATTTTCGACAAAATTTTTTTTTCGTTTTTTTCACGTTTTAAAAAAAAATTATTTTTTTTGCGTTACTGAAATTTGCATGAAAAAATCATATATGATTTAACACTAATTTGAATGCCACATGTGATATTAGTGTTAAATCATATATGATATGTATATGATATGTGATTTATCATATATGATTTAACACTAGTATCACATATGATATTACATATCATATGTGATTTAACACTGATATCACATGTGATTTTAAAATTAGTGTTAAATAATACATGATATTTCATGCAAATTCCAGTTTCAAAGAAAAACGAAAAAAAAGACGAAAAAACGTGAAAAAAAACGATTTTTTTTTCTTTTTTCGAAAGTATATCAAAGTGCCCGTATATAGAAAGATAATTAAATGATCGTCGCGATGGTGTAATTATTTGTGTTTAACGATTAACGGTTTAAAAATATTTAAATTATAAAAAATATGTGATATAATAAAATACTTTTAATCTCAGCCATTGATTTTTTTTAAATGGATTGTGGAGATGAATCCTTTGGTATGCAAGAAATGTTTGGTATGTAAAATAACTATCCTCTAGGATAAGACTCATAAGTCAAGTTAAGGTTTAGTTATGACAAAAAGGAAGGTCTATGGTCTAAATGTGTAAATTATCAAAGTTTAAGATTTAGCCATTTTAGATAACACTTAAACGACTCGATCATACTCACACACGATGCACCAACTAGATCCAATACATAATTTATACACATTCAAATGACACGACTAACAAATTAAAAACCCTTCAACCCGATTATCATACTAACATAACGTATAAACTTTTATCCCATTCTAAGTCTCGTTACATGCATGATTAACACCCCATATTAGAGCTTAATTATTCTCATTTAATAAGGGTCGATTATAAGAAGTAAGGAATCAGATTAACAAGTAGTACTAACACACACCCATGATAACATGCATGCATTCTAATTTAACTAGATTTTAACCCACACACTATATGTCAACACATGTTTAAACCACCCTACGTCATCCCATGCATACAACTACATTTCACAAGCGAAACTAACGTGTTTATCAGGTTTTGTATGCTTCATTTATTCCCATTCCAAAATTGATTCTTAGGGTTGTTTGCATTAATGACGACAAAAACTGCTCAAGCATGACACAATACGACTCACAAATACGCGATACAAAACAGTCCAAAGTACGATACCTAAATAGATTACAAAAGACGCCTAGATTCATGATTTTATGTGGAGATATTCCATTCATATCAACATAACAACAGATTAGGTTTACATATCATACGCCTCGTTATATAATCGTTTTAGCAGGTTCTTAGAGCTCGTATAATGATAATATATATGTCGATACAAACTGTTAACAATGACATAAAACTACTCACAAACACATGATATACAGCAGTCCATACATGACATAATTCAGATCATAAAAGCGAATTCGTTTTTATGATTTTATGTGACTTACCAATTCATTCGTGTGATTATATAGTGAGACAACAACATATTTATGCAAGCATGATCTCTACGTGTTTTAAATGCATACTATACGTATGTGTTTTCATCGGTCGAGTTTAATAAAACATAAGAACGATCATATGAGTACCTTGGTCAGATTAAAACGGATGACACTACAACAATCGTGGCTTTCGCAGGCGAAATATCAGGGCTTTCGCCGTGGACATGTCCCCTGCGAAACCTTTCCCCGGGGACATGTCCCCTGCGAAACCTTTCCCCGGGGACATGTCCCCGGCGAAAGTCCCCCGGCAATACCCTCTCGGGAATACTTTCCCGCGGGGACTATTTACCACATTTACCGGGGACATGTGGGTCCCGCAGCCAATTGTCACCGGTCAAACATGTCCGACGTGGCATCTTTTTTTGCCGGGGACATGTCCCCGGGGAAACTATTTTTGAACTTTAATTTAAGTACCCTAATTACGTTATTAGTCCGACTTGGTACACGTTTTGCCGAGGACATGTCCCCGGGGAAGTCGGATACCACTGTTGAGTTAAACTCTTTCGCCGAGGACTTGTCCCCTACAAAAGCTGTGACGCCATCTTGTTGTGTTCCCCTTTTCCCGGGACTTGTCCTTTGCAAAACGAGAGGCTCTTGTTGTGTTTTAGTTTTGCCGTGGACTTGTCCCGGGAGAGTTGTAAAGCGAAATATGCTCTTGCACTTTCTCAGGGGACATGTCCCCCCAAAAATCTTGACCCATTATGCGAATATTCTTGCAAAATGGGTAATTTTCATTTTTTCCGAAATTTTCCGGAAAAATCTACAACCTGTTTTAATATGCCACAACCTGTTTTACCAATGTCACAACCTGTTTTAATATGCCAATCATAACGCAAATTCGCTAAACATAATATCATATATACCCATCAATCGCTAACATAGTTATCATTTTCCAAAATCGCCAAAACGGTTCCTGTTAGGACCGTTTAACATATGATTTATGTGGTTCGGGAGGTCGTGGTTGGTGATTGAAGATGAAAGTATTCATCTTGTTTAGAGAGAGAAAGTAGAGAGAGGGAGGAGAAAACACAAAGTCTTTTTATTGATAAACCAAACAACACACTAACTAAATGATTCACCTCACCCCTCATGGAGAGTCATGAGGGGTATTTATAGGCTCAACAAACCTTAACTTTGCCACTTAAACGATATTAATCCCTATGGGCAAAGTATACTACGCATCTAGTCCAATTCACGTAAGTGACGTTATCTTTATAGAAAAGCGAGGCTAACAATCTCCCTCCAAGATATCGTCACACGTGAATGGTTACAATGAGACCTATAAATACAAAACAAAGTAAATTACAATAGTAATGAACAATGTTGACTTTGTTGAAGCCAGAGTCTCGTAGTCTAGATCTTGGGGCAAACTTGAAGTTCTCCTTCCGACGATCTCGGCATTTGATCTTTAGCCGACGGCACAAATTCTTGTAGCTCGAACTTTAAGCATAACGGTCTAGTTAGGTTATTACTCCTCCTAACTAGTGAGCCTTTTTTCTTTTTCGCTCCTCCGAACCGACAACACTCTTCCAACACGCAATGGAGAAAGTAAACTCTTAATTGTAGCACAATGGTTGTCGATCTTGGGAACATCGTAACAACATAACTCACTTAGTATTGCATCCACGTTGGTAAAAAGCCCGATGTACATCACACTACTTCTCCTTCTTTGGTCTTAAGCACAAATCCTTCAGTAATCCAATCACGGAAGATGAAATACCAACTTCTCCCTCCTGATGGTTGCGAGCTATCGGAATCATCATAATGTTGCGTACATGCCGTATTACCTTTTTCTTGATGCAATATTAACATCATAGCTTGATCAAAATTCTGTAAGAATATGTCGCAAAAATACTCTCAATAATTCTCTCAAACCAACCTTAAATCGAACCTCCTTTGAATTCACTGGCTAATAGTAATGACCACATATGGAGAAAACCCGATATGACTGACTTGAAAAGAAAGCAAATATCCCAACTTTGTGACTTACTGCTTGTTCTAAATTCTTGAACAATCCACAACGCCGTGTGACACTGAGCACTATAACATAACTCCTTAAAGTGATGGTTACACACTGTGAGCACTACAACGTAACTCCTTACATCAGTTATAACCAGATTGTCCATTCAATCACTTAAAGTGACAGTAATACCCCAACACGTTATCTTGAGACATGCATCCAACCAACCATAGTCTCAAAGATAAAGAAGTTCACCCGTGAAACGTCACTTCAATTTCGCGTTAATAATACCGTACAAAAACCCCGTAGTCATTTTTTCAAATTTCCGTTCAAGCCGTGAAGTTGTATCCCTCCGTGAAAATATACCATACCAAAAATACCACACTTTAAATCAATATATCAAAAGTGTATCCAAAATTTTTGTATACACAAAAAATTCGGATGACCCTTTTTTGAGGATATACATGCGTTTGAAAACATCTGCTCAAGGAAATATAACACCAACAGCCCAACATTCAAACTTTGAGTGAGGCCCGATCCAACACATCCCACATATCCAACGAAACCCGATCCACTTTTTACATAAAACCGGTTAAATAGCTAACACTCACTATAACCCTAAACCTAAAACACAGATATCACAAAAAATAATCGCCTACCACTTTATACGCTCCCCACATATATGACTTTTCTTACCAAACACCAAGCACCTCATCAAATCTCGACAACATCAAAGACACTATACGAACACCCCTTTCCTTGTTATGCTTTTCAGTTCGAATATACCTCAGGGATGTCGTCATGATCCTTGCAATAAGGGGTCACGGGTAGGTTGTGTTTGATGTTTGTTTTTGATTTTGACGAGCTTTAAGAAAAGATTATAACAAGATTTGTTATTCATCTTATCTTTTAATTCAGATATTCATGAAGCACAGTCTTCAAAAGGATCAATGATGATTGTGATTAAGTTGGAATAATCTTAAAAAGATTACAAAAAAACTTGAATCGAATCTGAGATTCACATTCATGTACAATCGATATTTTTCTTTTTGAGTCATGAGATAACTAGATGAATGTTGGGGAGTGATAGATAGGATGTGTAGTTGGAGTTGATATTCGGATCAGTTAATGTTTTTATGGACTGATGATGTTGAATACAGAGGTCGTGATGGGTATTGGTATATGGTATTTTTATTGGTCGTGGTCTTTGTAGTGTTTACGCATAAGGTTTTAATTTTCATTTCTTAAGCGTAAAAAATGTTACGCGTAACTTCTATCACCCTTAAGCGTAAACGTAGTATCTTATGCGTAAAACATGTTTCTTATGCGTAAACATTGTCTAAAGCGTAAGTTCATATGCGTAAACCATTCCTTACGCATAACTTCACAGTTATGCGTAATATTTCTGAAGATGAGCCTTATGCGTAAAAAAACTAGGGTTTTGACCCATTGACTTTTTTTTCGGCGAGTTTCCGACCAAATATTCCGACCATCTTCATAATAAACCCAGAAATAGCATCAAACTGCTTCTGTTTTGACCCAGTATGACCACATGAAGATGACCAGTTTAAGACCATGTGAATTCTCACAGCTAAATGACCACTTACTTTCACGGTTTGGTAACAAGATGTCAAAAAATGAGTAAATCTGTTGGACCAATAAAATGACCAAGACTGATATGAAACATGTTGAGACCATTTGACATCTATGACCAAAAGAGGATACTATGTTTACCACATAACTCGGAAAAAAAAATTTCTGACCCACAAATATAGTACCAAAACAGCTTAAAACATGTATAAAAACCAACATAAATCGATAACACAATAACCATGGCTCTATACTACTTGTTAGGACCGGAAAACATAATATTTATGTGGTTCGGGAGGTCGGGGTTGGTGATTGAAGATGAAGATATTCATCTTCTTTAGTGAGAGAAACTAGAGAGAGGGAGGAGAAAACACAAAGTCTTTTTATTGATAAACCGAACAACACACTAACTAAATGATTCACCTCACCCTTCATGGAGAGTCATGAGGGGTATTTATAGGCTCAACAAACCTTAACTTTGCCACTTAAACGATACTAATCCCTATGGGCAAAGTATACAACGCATCTAGTCCAATTCACGTAAGTGACGTTATCTTTATAAAAAAGCGAGGCTAACAGTTCCTAAATCGTTTACGCATGATCATCTACAAAACTACAAATAAGCTACCTATCCGCAAACAGTCCCAAACTATACGTATAATCCATTTACGAGAATCCTAGCACATAATGCACATAAACGACATAATAATCCATGTTATTCTCTACAAACATATCCAAAACGTGTTAAAGTAACATAAATCGGCATCTCAAACCCCACTACCCCCACTCACCGTCCCAGTATCTCTAGACTCACCGGATGGAGTAGCACGGATCCCGACCCACCCTCCGGATCCCGACCCACTGGTGGAGTAGCACTTGATCCGGGCGGATTGTATTCGCTCCCGCCAACCCAAGCAATGACCTCACAAACCCATGACCTGGTTCATCCGACTCCTCATGTAGCGAGCTCCTCGGCCTGCTTTCAGACTGCTTCTGCGGTGAGGACACATCCGCCGCATCACGAGGTGGGAGGCGCTAAAGGTCTTCACTACTCCACCGCCGGTAAGACCGACCTACACCAAGAATATGACCGCTACTGCTTACCACTAATGACAGACGCATAATCTCACGGTCGGTCATGCGGGTCCCATCGGAGGTGCTCTCTTCCCGCATCCGCATCATCTCGCTCATTTAGTTACAAAAACAAGAAAAGTAATATATAAGTCGTGATGCATTATATTTCATCAAAATGGGTGACTTTGAAAATAAATTATACTTACATATCTAGCCTCGGATCAAGGGACTCAAAGACATCGCCCGTCATATGGTTCCGACGACAGTAAAGCTCTATCAAGTCTTCTCCAACGCCTCGCCTCATTGCTCAACTGTTTAGAAATAAAATCAATAACGACACACCCAACACCATGTATATATATAAATAAAATGATTAAATAGTTTGTTACAAAGTTATGGCGAATAGCAAGATTGCATCGATCGAGATCCGTGAAGGCTAGAACTCGTGTTCGCCATTCGATTTTGTCGGTTCACCCGATATCTTACGCTTCTTGGGGTTTGTCCAAAGCTTAACTGCGTATTTTAAATTATAAAACTATTATATAAATGAATTATTATTATTATTATTATTATTATTATTATTATTATTATTATTATTATAATAATAATAATAATAATAATAATAATAATAACAACAATAATAATAACTATATTTTTAGTAGGGTTTGTTTCTTATTCTTCAGAGGAGTGGGGCGGGTTATTTCTCACTCCCACTAATTCTCATAATTTCTATGATTTTCTAATGAGTGATGTTTTATTAAAATAAATAAATAAATAAAAATATATATATATATATATATATATATATATATATATATATATATATATATATATATATATATATATATATATATATATATATATATATATATATATATATATATATATATATATATATATATAGGGGTGTTTTCTTGTGAGAAGGCCAATTTTGGTGAGAACACGAGAAGAGATCTTAGCCATCCATATATCCCTCTCCTTTTTAGATCTAAAGGCCAAGATTAATCCACCATTTGCACTAACTATACAATAATCAAGGTACTTTTAAAAATAAATCCAGAATAATTCATATATAAACAAAAAAAACACACACACACCCACAATTACTGTGAAAACTAACTAAATCCTCTCGATCATCGCCGCCGATTAAACCACCGAAAATGACTGCCGATTAAACCACCGTTACACCGCCATTCAAACCACCACTACACCACCGTCTACTACCAGAATCACCACCACAATCAAAACAGTAACAAAGATAACCATTAAAAACCTAACAAATCAAAATTGATAAGTGTCACAAAAATCGATCAATATGAATGAAGACGAAGCTGGAGTTGATGAAGTTCAGACAATTGGAAATGAGATTAATGAAGAAGACGAACTTTCCAGTTCAGATTACACATAAATATCGAGTAACTGTTCTTTTTAATAAATTTTTAGTGTTGAATTGTGAATTATTATGCGTTTGAAGTTATTGTCATTGTTTAAGTCTCGATATGTCACATGTGAAAGTATAGATCAAGAATTAGGTCTTGATTGTTATAGGCGAGTTAACTAGAGTTTGTTAATAGTATATAATATGAATGAATATGCGAAAATATAGACGATGAATGAAAATTTGATGATCAGATATCAAAGTTTGTGTAAAGTAGAATTTAGCAGAGATTAAGTGTAGTAAAAGTATCTTCACACGTGAAGAATATCACCAAGGTATGAAGTTTTGACATTTTGATACAAGTATCTTCGCGCGTGAAAACTTTAGTAAGATTATCTTCGCGCGCGAAAATATAGGAGATACTTTTCTGCACGTGAAAAGTTTAGTAAGTAGTATGTGTTATTTTTCTTCGTATGCGCGAAAATATAGGAGATTTTTTTCTTCGCACGTGAAAATATAAGAGATAATTTTTCTGCGCGCGTGAAAAGGTTAGTAAGTATCTGATATTTTCTTCTCGCGTGATGTCAAGAAATTGCAACAATCTCGAGATAACTAGTGGGCGGTGTTCAAATGTGTGGTTAAATTGATATAGCTATTTGAAGTCCCAATAATCAGTTTTTAGTGATTGGATAAAAAATATTATGATAATGTTATCTAATTACTTAGAGTTGGGGAAAGGACTTTGATGAGTATGCTGAGGGAAGTGAGGAAGACACCATGGATTACTAGCTTTGAGAACCTCATTACTGATGCAAAATACAATTTTGGTATGTTCATTTGGGTCAGCAAGAAATGTAGTATCTAGTATCTTTTTTGTGCAACCCCTTTTTAGATAACTGAGTGATATTATAAAAGCTTAACTGGTTTATGGAGTGTCTATTTATGTTTTATTAAACTAAATTTCAGTCGGGTATATAGAGTACTAGCTAACTGTAATGCTAGAATTGTTTCATCTTGTCCACCTGTAATACTGGTCACTTGTCTTCTAGCTCTAGTAGAAAATTAAATATTGCCGAAATTTGAGGGCATATAAGGAACCTAGTGCTTTAGGTGAGCTTCTGTCGTGCCAATGTCTCTTTATTTTAGGTTTATTTCTGGTCCATGAATACTCGATATGAACAAGCCTTGAACTTCTTTTGGAATTTGGAATGACTCGGTAATAAAGTCATTATTTTGTTGGCAACCCAGTTTAAGACTATTAGTTTTAAACGTAAACCGCAGTTGTTCTAGTTCGCTTTCATCATTTTTACTTTTAAGTATTCTTATGGTTCAGCTTAAATGTGGTCTTGGCACCTAGTTCATTACACTTGAATTTCAAAAATACCCGTCGTTGTAGATGCTACAGTTAAATCTCGTAGAACAAAAAGAATGAGGGCTTGCCTAAGGTCCATGGCAAGTAAATGCTCTCCTTTACGTTTTTGACTGATTGTGACTTTGGTTCGATCATTGTCCTTAGTTTTGACATGTCACTTGTAAACAGTACTGAGGAATCACACTTTCTTATCCCCCCTAGTAATGTCGTCTGTTTAATTGCAACAAGACATATATGGTAAAAAAAAAACTCCAAAAGCTTTGAGTACATTATAGGTGTTGGAAAATCTAGCCAAGTGTATAGCCAAAAATATGTTTCACATATTTGAGTTGGCTTCTTGTGATATCCTAGGCTGAACGTCACATGTAACATCTCAGCTAAAATTTGTTTATTCATGAAATCACATTTATATAATTGTGGTTTGGTAAGTCTTGTAAACTCTAAAGAATGAACTGCTTACTACTCATGAAGACAAGTATTAAGTTCTTTAGTTTGTTTGCCACATTTCTAGACAACATAAAACGTCCTCCCTGTAGTACACTCCATATACTTAGCAGTGTGATTATCACATTCCTTTAGCGCCTTTGCCTTCATTTTGCTTTGTAAAGCTACAACACCAATGGATAACATAGCATAATTTAAACGACAAAAATGTTATATTATAAGAAACACACAATCAAAATAAATTCATAAGTTCGTCCTGATCACAGAAAGTATCAGTTCTCTTGAATTTTTAGAGTTTCATATTATTTCGTTATAGTTTCGCAAACATTGTTATAAATCTTTACACATAAATGAATCTAATTAAATGGAAAACATCAGCTAATCAGATCATAAATGTATCAATTGAACCACATTATGCATGGTCATCCTCATATGTTTTTTACTTATATTTTTCTGCATTTTTACCAAATAGTTCTGAAACCTTTTATGAATTCATACTTATGGTTGATTCTTGATGATTCCTTGTAAACTGGGGGAAGTTATGTTGTTTGTTTTAGATTAGAGAACCGTGACTATGAGTATGTGATTGGCCCAGCTCGGGCACATTACCATTGCTTGTAAATATCATAATTCGACCTTAGCCCGGTTTTCAAAGTTACTAGCATTATAACTTTGAAAACCTGGCTAAAGTGTAGCAAAAAGGCACGAAGCCTAGTCACGAAACATGTGTTTAACGTTGGAAGACTTGGAGGTTACTATCTTTTGAATTTATCTATTATACAGTCATTTTGCCACCTCTGTCATATGTACTTGCAGTTGTGCTAATGGTGAATTGGTAACCTAAGTTTTTTTTTTTTTTTTTTTCCCCTATTATACAGTTCTTTTTTTTCGTGCGTGAAAAGTTTAGTAAGAGCATCCTCCGCGTGAAGAGAAAAAGTAAGAGTAAAGGTTAGTGGGGTTTATGGATCATTGATCAGTTACGTGTCTTTTTATTTTAGTCAATATGCAGTAGCTACTACTGGATCGGGTGATCAATATTTTTATTTGAGCATAAAATTATGGGAAGCATTATTTCAGTTTGTAAAAGATCGTGTGTCTTTGGCAATCATGTGTATTTTTCAGTGAAAAGAAGCTAATTGATCTATTAGATTTCGGTTTCAATATGTTATTGTGTTTGCTGAGCATTGTTTAGATCTGTAATAATATTACATGTTGTTTAGCAGTTACGTGTTATTGAGCCGAAATTCATGTGGTTTTGATACTTTTAAAGTAAGATTTATTTGTGTTTAGCGTATGGTTTTGAGTTAGAGTTTTGATTTGTTTATGTTTGTATAGATCGGGATGGCTATTTGCATGCCAAAGACCATCTTAATCACCGGGCTGCTGGCTTCATTGCCTCTCATGTCGCTAAACGCCTCATCAGAAGCTACCCTGATTACAAGATTGTCGTCCTTGACAAGCTTGATTATTGTTCCTGTCTTAAGAACCTTAACCCTCTAGATCATCTTCTAACTTTGAGTTTGTTAAGAGTGATACCGAGTGCTGATCTAGTCAACTACCTTCTGATCAGTGAGTCTATTAATACGATTATGCACTTTGAGTTTGTTAAGAGTGATATCGGGAGTGCCGAAATGTTTCTTTTAATTTATCTGATCTTTTGTGGTTAGGTACTTACGTTTTAACTTTTCTGGTTCCAGATTTTTGAAAGCGATTGACAGGTTCAACAATTTGGTGGTGTCAGTATACGTGACAGCCGGTCATATCCTTCTTTTAATAATTTTTTTGTTAGTTAGCCCAACATTGCATTACACCGAAGAACACACTACTTACACTTTGGAATGAGTTTTCAGTTTGTTTCAATGCCAGTTAGCTAAAAAAGTTTCATAGTTGGTATAATCAGCGAATTTCTTAACTCAATCTGTACATACACGATTGATGCTGCTTCATGACTCTCGTAATGATGATGGAATCAAGAGCTTTTTCTTAGAGGTCCACGAGCTCTATATAAAGGCAAGTTTTACTTTTGAGTGTTTTTGTGATTGCAGTGCTCTCTAAAGTACATATATGTTCCTAGTTGGCAAACTAGTGTTTTAATTTGTTTCACCTTACCAAGTGTTTTAATATGACATTCAACTTTTTGCAGATTCTTCTGAATCCTCTCTACCTGCCAGGATCTCGTGTTACATCTTCACATTTTGATACAAAGGTCCAAGCACTTGCAAGAAGGTACCTATAAGGATGTCATCTTAAACCTTAGTGTAAACTTCAATTTCCGTCCATTTTATGTCACAACCCGTGTCAACTTTGGCTCTCTGTTGTGACTATTGAATTCATGTGGGGCTATGTAGAAGTGAGTGATGTTCTTGGCCAATTATACATGGCCTTTTGTTTGTTTCAAGTTTTCACTATAAAAAGGGTTGAAATTCTTGTATCTTATATCATATAATGCTAACTATTTCCATGTTTGTCAATGCTGAATTTACAAGTCAGTTTATCAAGTTTTTTTTAGAGAAGGGACTCAATAATTCAATCATGACAGTTGAATTTTGCTATCCTGTTTAGATTACGTGATATACATATAGCCCAAAAGTCATAGCTATTATTATATGTACATTTCATTTTCAGCTACAAAATGAAGATGATTACGAGGCCGGGGTCGTTGGGTAGGAAAGATTAATTTTGTGGAGATAGACTCATACTGGCATATATTTAGGAGTTTTGATAGGATGTGGAGCTTCTTCATTTTAAGTTTACAGGTATTAGTCTGTTTTCATTCGTGGCAAGCTGCTTTTAACAACTTTGTTATATTGACAATAGCTGAGTTTAACTGGCTAAATTTATGGCATGAATAACATAAACCTTCAACTCAAGGCAATGATTATTATTGCATGGAATGGATCTGGTAATCTTGGTTCCGTCTTTGAGGGAAAAGTGTTCAAGAGAGTGTTGAGCATCTTCATAACAGCAGCCTTATTGAAACTTGCACAAGGTAACCAAGTTGCTTTGAATTCTTTTTCTTGTATTAAATTTGACTTTCGCAAGTCGAAGTTAGAAAGTTTAGCAAATGGGTCAAATTAGATTGTGCGTTTTGTCCATAATAAGATAGTGGACTATCAATGTCGCGATAAAATTTTGCGCGTTATAATGTTAATGTGATTATCGTGTCTCAATTTTCAGCTATCATTGATTTGGTGATGATGTGGAAAGCAAGGTTCAGCATGTCATTTCATGTCAAGCTGAGATACGTTTTGAAGACACTCTCAGCTGCAGCTTGGGTTATAATATTACCAGTGACATATTCGTTTAGTTTGGATAATCCTTCTGGATTTGGAAACACCATGAAGAACTGGTTTGGTAGTGGATCAAGTTCCCCTTCTGTGTTTATCTTGGCAATTGTTATATATTTGTCTCCGAATATAATTTCTGCATTATTATTCCTCCTACCCTTTGTCCGTCGGCATCTAGAAAGATCAGATTTCAGAATTGTGAGGCTCATCATGTGGTGGTCTCAGGTAGGTCTAAAGTTATATCTGTCATACTTGTGGGCTAATTGCATAAAAAAGGGTGCAACTTTGGTACAAATTTATATTAGTGGTAACCACCTTATTAAATGCCAGATACATCAAAGTTTGTAAGGTTTTAATTTATGATAACATACTTTTAGAGATTTCGAATTATGGTCATGATGCAGAAGCTAACATGTCTGTGACTTTTGACTATCATTTTTTTTCCGAGATGTGACACTTGGACAATCGAAAGAAATATTAATACTCTGATGTTTTTTCTCTAGCCTAATATAAGCTGGTTATCCATAACTAAAATCAGACAAAAGTTGGTTACATTTTAGTTCAATTAGCCCCATTCTTATATATATTTAGGTCTTACGCTTATTCAAGGGCCGTCGAGAATTTATTTTTGATAGTTTGTAAAAAATTGCAGCTTCCGCTCTACGTTGGGAGGGGAATGCATGAGGATCCTCTTTCTCTAATCAAGTAATCTTTCCTTACTACATGTATATATTGGTTTAGTTATTGGTTCCGCTGCTTTATGTGTAATCTTATTTGTTGTTTTCTAGGTACACGTTCTTTTGGGTTGCCCTCATAGTAGCAAAGTTAGCTTTCAGTTTCTACTTAGAGGTGCTTATCCTTTTCCTCATCATTTGCTTGTAAAGATTATCTACGCAAGTTCAAAGTTTTGACATATTATATACTCATTATTTCCAATTATATTTTGAACATGAATTGCAGATAAAGCCACTAGTTGGTCCACTATGTAGGCAGCCTTTGCTCAACTGGAAAATTACTCCCAATAAACTCTCTGAAGGTCAATCTATTCTTCAGTCAGACAAAAGGCTATTGCATTGTCTCAAGACCAGCATAGACGCATTGGATGAGTTGCATATTGCCAAGAATAGTTTCTTAGACCTCGGTGCATTTCCTGATGATGCGCATGTTGCAGACACTCTTATGAATATATGGGCGGAGTTGTACGGTGATGGAAAGGATGCACACACTGAAATAGAAAATTATAATGGGGCAAGATGGGCGTGTTCTTGAGGCTCAACATATATACCTTCTTGGTCTTGTCTACCTCATGCATTATGAGGATTGCCTAATGAAACATTTAGCCCAGAGATATTTAATCATGTACAAATGTATGTGTATTTACTAGTGAAGAAAGTTTATGTACGTGTATTTACTAGTGTAGAAAGTCTATTCACACGTGAAGAAAAAATATATGATCATGTATAAATGTAAGTGTATTTAGTAATGAAGAAAGTTTATTCACAATTGAATAAAAAAGTTCTTGTGACCAAATATTTTCACATGTGACCAGGTTGTTCACGCATCTTAAAAGCTACAAGACATATGTCTTCACATATGACCAAGTTACGGGACATATATTCACAAGTGACCAACTGACCATGTTTGTTTATCTTTAAAAATTACGAGACATATACTTTCACATGTGACCAAACAATGAGACGTATATTTTCACATGTGACCAAGTTGTTCATGTATCTTAAAAAGCTAAGAGACATATGTTTTCATATGTGACCAAGTTACGGGACATATATTCACAAATCACAAGTGACCAACTGATAATGTTGTTCATCTTTAAAAACTAGGAGACATACTTTCACATGTGACCAAACTATAAGACGTATATTTTCACATGTGACGAGTTGTTTGTTCATGTATCTTAAAAGCTATGAGACATATATTTTCATATGTGACAAAGTTACGAGACATATATTTTCACATGTGACATGTCTTAAAAATCTAAGACATAAATATTTTTACATGTGACCAAGTAGTCAAGATATTCTTAAAAGCTTCAATCATTCTTCATAATTTTCACATGTGAAGATATACTTACAAAAGTTAAATAATCGTCTAAAAAGCATCAATATATCCTATATTTGCACTTCTAGTATAAAAATACGCTAGTAAGACCAATGATTCAATCCTTGATCATAATTTTCACATGTGAAGATATACTTACAAAACTTAAATAATCGTCTATTAAACATCAATATATCATATTTTTTCACTTTTAGTATAAAAAAAATATGCTAGTAAGATCAAAGCTTCAATCCTTGCTCATAATTTTCACATGTGAAAATATTCTTAGAAAAATTAAATAGTCGTCTATTAAAATATTAATATCTCCTATTTTAGCACTTCTAGTAAAAAAAATATGCTAGTAAGATCAAAGCTTCAATCCTTGCTCATAATTATCACGTATGAAGATATTCTTACAAAACTTAAATAAACGTCTATTAAACATCAAAATCTCATATTTTTACACTTCTAGTATAAAAAGTACACTAGTAAGATCAAAGCTTCAATCCTTCCTCATAACTTTCACGCGCGAAGATATTTCTTACAAAAGTTAAATAATCATCTATTAAACATCAACATCTCCAATTTTTGCACTTTTAGTATAAAAATACATCAAAGCTTCAATCTTTGCTCATAATTTTCACGCGCGAATATATTATTACAAAATATAAATAATCGTCTATTAAATAATCGTCTAGTATTTTAAAGATGTGTGAACAACTTAGTCACATGTGAAAATACATGTCTAGTAACTTGGTCACGTGTGAAATTATGGGCATGTTTGTTTAGTTTTTTTTTTATTAAGTCTTGTTAAATTACGATTGTGCATACGGATATATGTTGTTTGTTTGTAGATAAATAAATGGTTGTTTCTTTTGTGTGCGAAACTGAATTAGAAAAAATTACTGTTATACCTTTTTATTTGAAATAAGTGTTGAATTAGAGGTTAAAAAGTTGAAGGGTAAATATGTAAATGTGGATAAAAGTGATGACTTGATATAAAGACCCTCATTTCCATAGCTTTTTCTAGTAGGTCATTTGATTAAATTAAACAACAAACAAACACTCAATTAATGACTTAATAAATTTGCTTGTTTTTTAATTAAGACTTTTTAAGTCATTATCAGACATTACCTATGTCTCTTAGATATTAAGATGTGTGTACAACTTGATCACATATCAAAATATGTCTCATAACTTTTAAAATGCGTGAACAAGTTCATCACATGTGAAACTATATGTCTCATGACTTTTGAAAATGCTTGACCAACTTAGTCACCTGTGAAACTATATATCTTGTAAATTTTATAAGTGTGTGAACAACTTGGTCACATGTGAAAATATATGTCTCGTAACTTTTTCACATGTGAAACCATATGTCTGATAGTTTTTTAAGATGTGTGAACAACTTGGTCACATGTGAAACTATGTCTCGTGACTTTTTAAGATACGTGGACAATTGGTCACATGTGAAAATACATGTTTTGTAACTTGGTCACATGTGAAACTATACGTCTCGTGGTTTTTCAAGATACTTGAAAACTCTATGTCTCATAGCATTTTAAGATGCGTGGGAAACTTAATCACATGTGAAGATATGTGTCTACGTAGCTTTTTAAGATGCGTGAAAAAGTTGGTCACATGTGAAAATGTCTCGTAGCTTTTTAAGATGCATGAACCACTTTCACATGTGAAAATTATGCCTCGTAACTTGGTCATGTGAAACTATATGTCTAATGGTTTTCAAGATATGTGAACTATTGGTCACTTGTAAAACTATATGTCCCGTAGCATTTTAAGATGCGAGAGAAATTTAATCACATGTGAAGATATATGTTAACACGACTTTTAAGACGCGTGAAAAACTTTGTCGCATGGGAAAATGTCTCTTTGCTTTTTAAGATGCATGAACCACTTGGTCACGATGTGAAAATTTATACCTCGTAACTTGGTCACATTTGAAAATATATGTACCGTAAATTTTTACCTAGCAATGCAAGTGGCAATTGTTAACAGTAACCAAAGTCTTTTATTCCAAAATAGATAACATGAAAATACCAACAAAGTATCCACTGTATAGTTTATCCAATCTGACTTTTGTTGGTATATCGCTAAATAGCCGCAACAAAACACTGAAACTCTCCCCACTTTATCTTTCTCATCTACTATGGGGAAAGAAATTTGACAATTTTCCTACTTGTTTGCTAAAAAGCCTAACATCATATAAAACCATCATATCGTTTTTCTTGGTGTACATATATTTCCTCTGAAATAGTAAAATGAAATGATGAAATTGGATCTTACTTCTGAATCATGTCGGCTCCACTGACATATCTGGCAACAAATGATATCAAGCGGAAGGGAGCACCAATGAGAGGAGCATCTGTCAGAGCCACATGATTACATTTCTCAGGCACATGATCACATTCTCATCTGATACCATTCCTCTCGGCGGCGGATGACGGACCCAAATCGCTGAATGTGTGCTTTTTTTACGCTAATGATGGCATTCGATCCATCTCGGTCGAGTTTTCATCAATGTCGCATCTATGGAATTTTTATTCTTGGATCATCTAGTTTAACAAGTATACAAGATCGGGTTGTAGTACTCTTTTGGTCAAGCTCGTATTTAAGAGGTTCACCGCAATTTCATAAAATCAACTTGATAAGCTCATAATCTCGCTATATAAGCTATCACGGACACCCCTTAAACTACGAGTTGATTATTCTCGGAATCAATTTCATCAATACGAAACAACAACCATAACATAAATCAATCAAAATTATCAATAACGAGCCTAGAAGATATAAATTTAATCTTCCACGGTTCAACTACTAATAAGCTACAAAGACGTAAACATATATTTTCACACGTGACGGTTTGCACATCTTAAAAACTACGAGACATATATTTTCACATGTGACCAAGTTGTTCACGCATCTTAAAAGGCTACAAGACATATATTTTCACATGTGATCAAGTTGCTCACGCATCTTAAAAAGCTACGAAACATATAGTTTGACCAAGTTACGAGACATATGTGACCAAGTTGTTCACGCATAATTAAAATATACAAGACATAGTTCACGTGTGACTAACTTGTCCGTGCATCTTAATAAGCTACGAGACATAAACATATATTTTCACGTGTGACAACGTTGTTCACGCATCTTAAAAATCTACGAGACATATACAAAGCATTACACTCGTACAGCGCCAATGGAGTAGTTTCCATAAAAATATAAGAAAATATATTAAGCAACAAGTAATAGAGACTTACTCTTCGGTAGCCACAGCCAATTCAGCTAACTCGGTTTTCGCTAAATGCTTTGCATATTGAGCTACTATTTCCTGACGTGTTTGCTGATCAGGCAGGCCAAATGTAATCATGGAGTCAAACCGACTGAAAAAGAGTTGGGAATAAGTTAAAGGCACACCAAAAACATTGTCTGAAATAACTTTCTTATTTATATACAAAATACTATCCGAAAAGAAGTAAAATTGCACCTTAATAGAGCAGGATCAAGATCCTGTTTCCTATTAGTTGCAGCTATCACCACTACTTTTTTGTCCTGCTTAAATCCATCAATCTGCAAAGAAGAGTAAACATATATGGTCATGTCAGCAGCACAGCTTATTTTCTTACCAGATATAAGGTCAACCCATATGAAAATAAATGTTACCTGACGTAATATAACTGATAAGATTCTACGAGTAGCTTCATGAGTTTCACTATCACGTGAAGTAGCGAAGGAATCAACCTTTTATAAATAAAGAAAATGGTCAAACAAGAAAGATATTACTCCGTAGATCTTAGACATATTCGCAAGAGAAAAGAACGAATGGTCACAGAAGTCGAGATTTGTTTACATCAGTACCTCATCACTTTCCCCAACAACCTTTCACTTTCGCCAAAATATTTTGACATGATCACCTCCAATGGCACATATAACAATGGGGCACCCTGCGTAACATAAAATGACCCTTTTAGTAAACCATTTGACTTGAGTTCTACAGAAAAGGATCTTATAAACATACTATTCATTTTTTAAGAGTAAATGTCGCCATGTTGTTTCTGACTGAAAAAAGGTGGAGGTAGACTCGTATCCTGGAAACCTAATACTTGTCCTATTCTATTAAGATACGGAGGTTAGTATCAGGGCACCTAATATCATAAGCGGTCAATGATTCTTGCAGACATATATGCAAACTGTTCACTAACCATTCTGTTCATAATAAACATTGGTGCCACTGTATATTCAAATGGAAAACATAGCTATGTTTTGTCAAATTTCATCCAAAACTGGAAAACCAAATAAGATAAATTGCAAAGACAACCTATGTAAAAAACAATCTGATTTAAGCACACAAATCAAAAATCAATGTGACAACGTTGCAAGAATTCATATGGCACACATTCACTTCAAGTTTAATGATATAAGCCTATCCTAAAATGCTAAAAGTATAGGAGTAACAGAGGCCAGCACATATAAGTATCTATTGCCATGCCCAAAATTCAGAAATGATAGGAATGAGACAAACAATTTACCGCTTGATTTGCTATAACACGTGCACATGATGTCTTCCTAGTACCTGATGTTCAAGCAAGAAACATATGGACATTAGTTTCAGGCTATCAGCTAAGATAGCTTTAATAGTGATACACTAGAGTTCATTTGAGAAATTGAGTTATAATCGAACGAACTCTTACTACATTCTCAATGAACTTGGTAGCTTGTAAAAAATGTAATAATGATAAACTAATTGCCATCTTCTATGTATAAATTCCACATATAGCATTGTTACATACACCCAGAAAGTATAGATGAACGTGTTAAAGTCAAGAGATAAACCAGGTGGGCCTTCAAAAAGTACTGCACGAGGTCTATTTGTCTCAAACTTGCACCGAGTTCCACGAGCAATCTCATCATAAACCTCAGGACTCAGCAGAGCCAGCAGTATCGTATCTTCTATGTCTCTACACATAAACAATCAGCAGATCAAAAGCTTATCTAAAACTGAGCCGTGGCCTGCTATCTTTCAGCAATGGACAATTAGAAATGTGTTTGTTATACAGATTGAGAGGTTTAGTTACTTAATATCTCATGAGTACTCACAAACAATCCATTTCTGCTGGTTGACACGTATCCATTTTATATTACAGCAAATAAAATTTACAGAGGTGTGGTAGAGCTATGATATTACAACGTTATAGTAAGTTCCGTACCTTTTCTGCTGAGTATAGCCAGCAATGTTTTCCCATGATATCTCAGATTTTGAGTCCTCTATTTTAGGTTCCTTGAGTCCATAGATCTTTACCCCCATCCCCTCTAGACTAGTGATTGACTTATCCATGGACGGTGTTGGAGCGGTTTCCCCTCTCCTATCCGCAATCCTACTCTGTCCACTTCCTCCCAATTTTAGCACAGACACTAAAGCATCAAGCTCCTCAGCAGTAAAGCTCACGTGCTTTATGAACTCCATTTCCAACATAAGTTTTTCAAAATATTTGGATACCGTTAGGAGATCCCAGATGCGTCAACATATTTAAATTTGGTTTTGATAATGATATCAAAATATTTGGATACCATTACAGATGCGTCAACAGATTTAAAAGTGGTTTTGATAATGATATCAGGGAGTAATGGCAGTATTTCTCAAAAATATTAAAAAAGCAACAACTACAAACAACAACTTTGTAATATTCCCAATAACATTTTGTAATATTCTCAACAACTTAGATCTAAAGCAGTGTCGATTTCTATCTCTAGATCCTCTTTCTCCTCTTCAGTTAGTTGTATTTTAGATTCAGCGAAATTATTGTTTACTTCTTCTCCTTCATTAGAACTTTGACCACATTCTACTGTCATTTTCTCTTTCAGTGTATCTTTAGTAGATGATTTACTACTTGTGGTGGCATCATTATCTGCGGTTTTGGTCTTACCCATATCACATTGTTCATCGAATTTCACTTGATTTGAATCATCACCAGATTTTTTAGTATAATCTTCATGGGAAACTTGTTCATCAGACTGAGTATCTGTAGAGGTTGACTTAAGCTTCATGTCTAGATACAAAAGATGCTTTATCGTAAGTTTAAGAAACGTTCCTTCTTCTTCTCCATCCCCACTGGCACAGCAGATGCCGTATTCAGCAAGCATCTCATGGATTGCAATTATCAGTTCAACCTAAAAATGGCATGACCAATTAGATGTCAAACATTAAAACGTAAGATAAATCAGCTTCCACAGGAGTAAACGATATGCATACTTGAGTTTTTACAGGAACATTTGGATTCAGATGTTGAAGTATGAAAAATGCAATGGCAGCATCTACAAAATAGTGTTTGCTCTTTCTTTCTTTATCATCCAGATCCTCCACTCCTAAGAATTTCTTAGAGAAGCATATGTTTGCTATATGACACATAGCTGCTATCAGCAAAGATTGAATATCGTTGATGATTTTCATGGGAGTAACAGAGCTATCCTAAGAGCAACAACCAAGGTACAAGAAATCAGGTTTATATTTTTGAAGAGCAAAGCTTAGAGGAATTAATTACACAAAACAAATAGCATATTCCCACAGCCCTATGTATGAGTCTGGTTTACATAGACAGAATTCGGATAAACTATTGAATTCCTTTGCAGATCCTACATTTATGTAACCTTTAACAAAACACTAATAGAGTAATAATCTGTGAAGTACTTTCTTAGGGAAGTGTTGATGTTAAACCCGAAGTAAAGTATTTGTTGATATATTATTGTTGACTATTGATATTAGTTTTGCAGATCAGGACTAGAACTAGTAGCTTTAATGGGTGAGGAACCTAAGTCAACGACTTACATAGATATTTGCTTATTTTGGCGTGTTTTTGTACATTACTTGTACTCGAGTTCTATCAGTTGACAACCACTCAAACTAGATGTAGCTATACTGGTATATGAAAACATGACAAACACTCTCCAGAATAACTTACCCCCACAAGAGGGAGCGGGAAAAAAAAGAACACGGATACATAATTATTCAGCTGTTCATCAAGAAATTTCTTCTTTGACTTTACTGTTCAAATTAGGCCAACTACTGAGCTGATGGCAAAGAAAGTTCTAATGTGGCAGAAATTAAGGCTGCAACTACATCATACACGCAGACCATGGTGCACTATATCAACCTTAAGATTACGTTTGGAATAACCATATAACAATAATACTGCTTTAAAAACAACAATAACAAAAATAAATCTACTTACAGTGCTTCCACAAGGACTGATCGAGTTTTTCAGCTCCAGGGCGCATTTGAAAATTGCCTTCAATTCCTCGGATAAGAGGGGATGCAACCCCGCGCTTAGGTTTTCACTTGATTCAGTTTCAGAAGTTGCTAGCGCCTCAGGTGTTGCTACTTTGAATGATTTCAGGGAACCAAAGCACTGTTCCACACCAGTTGCAGCCATGAGAATTGAAGTCGTAGTTTCTGTCTATGACACCTTAAATAAAGGTTGGCATCCACCGGTTTTGATTTTTCGCATGATTTGATTAGAACTTTCAGCGCAGATAATTCAGCTGAAGTAACAATCCCGTCACCATCTTTACTAAGAATAGTTGAATCAGCAACATTATCATCTTTCATGAAAAATAGAAGAGGGGCAAGCAAGCTAATGTATAGTTGGTGTAAATGGTGGGACCATCTCTGCATCTTCACACCAAAGTGAAATGCAGCTTTGGGCATTGCTTCATTTTGCTCGTGGTATGTTACCCACTCCTCTTCTGTCTCAAAGTCCCACCTATGAATCTGCCCATTTGCCTGCACATGAATCATATATCACATACAAGTATCAAGCAGACTAATCCTAGACACGATTACAATACTTAAGTTAGTCATTATCTAGTTTATCGTGGAACCACAAAGTTGGTATAGCTAACTTTTTATTATTTTTATAGTACATGACACTAGAAGGGTAAGGATCAGGGAAGAAACACTTACTCGTCCACCCATATCCATTTTGGACAAATCATTTTCATCATTACTACCCACAACCTCACGATTATATTCTTGATAGCCTGGATAGCATTTTGGACAAATCATCTTCTAAATTGGGCTTTCACTGCATAAACTTCTTTTGTTATGGGTTCCATGGGCTGCATATGTTTCTTTTCTTCATTAATGAACCATTTAGGTAACCCTTCGTCATCATGAAACATGTATTTGTTGTAAGCATCGCCAAGCATGTGTACTCTTCACCAAGAAATATGAAAGGAAGTCCTGGCTCGACATAGTCAGCAACACCCTCAGGGAAGGCACTTTTATCAAAACACTCGCTCAGAACCGCAATACCAAACACCATTATACATGAGGGAACCAAAAATTAACCATTTCTAAAGGCACGTCGTTCGCCTTCATCACTTTAGCATCAATCACATGAGTCTTGAATCCGCCAAGAAACCTCGATAACAAGATCAGGAAATTTCCCTTTGAATCTTTTGGACACAATTAAGTGGCTTCTAGACAATAAGCCTAAAAGACGAAAGGGGTATATCTGTAATGAACTCAAAAAACATTGTAAGTGTAAATAACATGGATAAAAGTCAAATAAGTCAGTAACAATCAGGAAGTTTATTAATATACATCGTATGAGTCGAGATTTTGTAAAGAATCAAGTGTTACATTTGAAAGTATAGGTGTTGTAGTGTTGTCAAACACTTTTTGCATACGAATACTGATTGAATCTGGTAAACAGATAATTAATGATTGATAACTAATAAAACAAACTTAAGAGGACCATTGTGTGCTTCAGTGAAACTGGCCTACATCGAATGCGAAATCAGAGTGTCCCTTTCTGATATTTGAAAGCATTTGCAAGAAGTAATGATTGCAATATGAGCGTGGGTATATAGGATTTATAGTTACTTATGTGAAAAAAGAACTACTACGTATATAACTAGAGGTGGCTAGATGAATGGGTATAGTAACGGATCAAAACAAGCTTCTGATTGAAATGGGACCCGTCAGGTTTTGTTGACCTTTAAATACTTGAAAAAGATATTAGGATGGTATATTTGAGGGACTTCAATCCGCTTAATCAATTTAGCTCTTTTAACCCGTAACCTAAGTTTTTATTTGACCCATTTAAACAAAAAATTACCAACTCAAATCCACAAATACTCTGTAAGTTCTTAATCCAAATGACCACCTCTAAACATAGTTTAGAATTTTCTAGGCCTGCAATTTGAAGTAAAAATTGTATCTCAAATAAGCACATGCCCTCAACGTATACACGCTAGTAAACATTACATTAAAGAGTCTTACTTGTTTTGCAGCCTCAACTAGTGATTGACCGTTAGGCCCGGTGTCTCTTCCCAATATCACTATTGCTTGCTTAGCGGCCATCAATTTTTTTTTATAAATAAACATATAAACAAACAATAAATCATGTTGCTATCAGAAATAGTTTTTTGACAAAAAAACTCGAAGGGAAGTATGATCAAACCTGTTCTAACCAAGTTCCAATGGTTGTTTGAATATCTTCAGCGATCGATGATGAAAGATTTACGCCGGGGGATGACCGGAACGACAACGGAAGGGAGGTGGGAGGTGCGAGTGTGCACGGTGTGATTGTGAAGCTGTGCGGCAGGAAGTACAAGTTTATGTGTAATGCACTATGCAAAGAACGTGTCTTTTTATCTCGTCTATGTAGTTCTCTAAATGTCATCAACAACCATTGAAGAAAGAACTTACTTCTGCTTCCCAATTGTAGCCGAAAGGCATACCGATTACCGTCAGTAACCTTTTATTTCAAAATTAAAATAAAAAATAAATTCTCTTCTATGTGACTGAAATATGAAATATGAAAGATATAGCTTAACAGAAAACGGGTCGAAAGGTGAATCCATAAAACGTCTGTAATCAAATAGTAACACGATATATTGTTTATACAAGATTACTCATGTTATACATACGATTATATTACTTCATTTGATATAGTTCATTCTTCTTTTGAAGTATTAACAGGAACAAGGTCATATAAATGTAACAGCAACTCAAGTTATACTTTCATCCCGCCAAACAAGTCAAACTGCACTCACGTTTAATTGATAAAATTTAGGTTATGGTAGCCTGTCCTAATCCTAAACTCACTATGTACAGAAAAATAACAGAATTTAAAAAAATTAAATATCTATTTACGTACAAAAAAAAAGCAACGATGACTCACATGCCATATAGGTGACTTCAAATCTTTGGCATCTATTCAGAACTGAGACATGCTTCTAGTGCAATAATCTCCATTTTGATCAAGACTAGTATTAAAAAAAAAAAAAAGTGCACATGTGAAGAAAACTAACACATTTCATCAAACACCTAATTTTATAAAAATAAAATAAATAAAATTTGCACATGTGAAGAAAACTTACACATCTCATCAAACACCTAATTTAAAAAAATAAATAAAAAAATGCACATGTGAAGAAAACGCGTGACAAACAAAAAGGAAAGGTTTTGAATATCTTAGTTTCTAGTGCTTGTGTAGCCAGTCTACAGTTGTTCTGTTTTACTTTTAATTAATAGTGGCTTTCTCTCTGATAGGTAGACTTTTCTGGGATAGTCAATGACCACTTTCTAATGAGACTAGGATTAGACAAGGGTACAAGAAAAGTTGTGAATCACGAGGAAAGGGGTAGAGTTCTACAAGCAATGGATGGATGCAGCTACAAGGCTGCAGCTGGAGTATCTCTATCTAATACCCTAGTGGCGTTAGCTAGGCTTGGTGGTCATCCCACTGGCTGGTAGCATCAGCAGTGATCCATTGGGTGGTTTCTACAGGTACGCCCTCTTCTTTGACAACTACTTGGATTTGCTGCATATTTTTTTTGTTGTGGTTAGTAATTAGCATGGATATACAATTAGGAGCAAATGGGATAAATATGGGGATATGCTATGTTGTATAGTTGGTTATAATACTAGCTAAGAAAAAGAGCAAATATTATGTCTACTGTTGTAGTCATTGTCTTAAAAGGAGATGTCGGTTTTCAAAGGCTATTGAACTGATTATCTGTAAAGAAACAGATAGTCAAAAGCAGAAGTAGGTTTACCAAACAGTGGGAACGGTTTATAGTGACTTATGAGCACTTTCAAATGCACATCCAAACACCCTTTCAATCGGCGATATGGTCTCATCTAATGAATATAACACTTTATCTTTTAAGTCTTCATTTCATAACAAGTAACTGTAATCTTATATAATGTTATTTGATCTGTTTTATAGAACTAAACCCCGAAGGGCCAATGTTAGTTTTCTATCTGCACCTGTCAAGGACGGGACAACAGGAACAGTTATAGTACTAACAACCTCAGATGCTCAACGTAGGATGCTTGCATATCAGGTAACTTCATATCTGCATACTAGATTGTTGTATGCTATGTCTTTTAATTTCAAGATGCTTTCACATTTCATCAAACACCTAATTTTATTAAAAAAAAATGCACATGTGAAGAAGACTAACACATTTCATCAAACACCTAATTTTATAAAAAAAATAAAAAATAAAAAAAATTGCACATGTGAAGAAAAATTACACATTTCATCAAACACCTAATTTTATATAAAAAAAAAAGTGCACATGTGAAGAAAACTTACACATTTCAGCAAACACCTAATTTTATAAAAAAAATTGCACATGTGAAGAAAACTTACACATTTCATCAAACACCTAATTTTATAAATAAAAAAAATGCATATGTGAAAAAAAATTATCAAACACCTAATTTTATAAAAAAAATTGCACATGTGAAGAAAACTTACACATTTCATCAAACACCTAATTTTATAAAAAAAAATTGCACATGTGAAGAAAACTTACACATTTCATCAAACAACTAATTTTATAAAAACAATTGCACATGTGAAGAAAAATTATCAAACACCTAATTTTATAAAAAAAAATTGCACATGTGAAGAAAACTTACACATTTCATCAAACACCTAATTTTATAAAAACAATTGCACATGTGAAGAAAAATTATCAAACACCTAATTTTATAAAAAAAATTGCACATGTGAAGAAAACTTACACATTTCATCAAACACCTAGTTTTATTAATTAAAAAAAATTAGGGATAGTTTTCATCATGAAACAAGAAACTATTTGAATTGCTATATAACTACAAACCAACAAAAATATCGATTAGTTGAAAACAAGTACCAGTATTAGTATTCAAATCCAACACTGTTCTTAATGATTAAAAGACGGATTCATTATGAAAAGATTATTACAAAGTTAAAATTTATATGAAATTGAATCAGAAAACAATCAATTACCAAAGTCAACGCTGGAGATAGTCGACGACGAAGAGACGACGGAGATGACTATTAATAACCGGCAAGATGAAGTTGAAGTGTGATTAATATCCAGCGAGACAAAGATGAGGTGAGGTTGGTGTGTGTGTTTGTGTGAGTTTTGTTTAAAGAGAGAAAGCGAGATATTTTTTTTGTTGGGAAGCAAATGACAATATTTCAGTTAGACCCCTCGATTTTGGGGCAAATTTTACGAAAATGCCATTCCGCCCAAAATCATATTATGATGAGATTCATTTGATCTAACGGTCCATATCTCTTCTCGCGTTCTCACAAAAAATAGACTTCTCATTTGAGCGCTTGTCTATATATATATATATATATATATATATATATATATATATATATATATATATATATATATATATATATATATATAATAATAATAATAATAATAATAATAATGATAATTATTATTATTATAAACGGTCGATTCAGAAATTTACCAACGCATCCCAATCCTCTTGTTCACTGGACGCTTTCTTTTGATCTCCTCAATTTTCTCCACCCCACCTGCTGCCGTAAAGTTATCTTTTTTGTATCTATATTTGTTGTCGTCGTATCGTTTTTGGAGATAATTGATAAGTGTGTAAATACTCATCATTTTTTGTCAAATCTGAACTGCAAAACATTTAAAAACACTCAGAAATGCATCAAAATACTAAAAATATCACAAATAAGTGTTTTATGTGTTTCAAATGCAAAAATACCAAAATCAGGTGCAAAACATATCAAGTTTGCATAATTGGCTGTTTTAGTCCTCCAAGTTTCAAAAGTTGTCAAAAATAGTCCTTGGTAAATCAAAATAAAACAAAATATCATTTAAGGTCCATGGGATTCAAAAGTTGTCAAAATAAACCCTTCAAAGTTCAGTTTTGCAAAATGGCAGCTTTGGTCCCTGAAGTTTCAAAGATTGACAGAAATTACCCCTGGACATTTTTAATTTGAAAATTATTATTTTTGGTCCTTGGGAAAATTAAACTTGTCATAATTGGTCCTTTTGATAAATTTTGCAAAATGACAGAATTGGTCCCTCAAGTTTGGTGAATTGCAAAAATGGTCCTTGTTATTAATAAACAAGCCATGACCCTTGAGCCTTGACCCCTGCCAATATACCCTTGAACCCTCCCACTTGAACCCCCTGTCTATTATTAAACCCCAGTCAAACAAACCACCCTTTTCCCTCCAAAACCTGCCCACTGTCTCCTTCTCCACCTGCTCTGCAACCATCTCCCATCACCCCTCACCTCCAGCTCATCTTCACCCAACCTTATCACTCCACCTCCACAAACCAACAAGAATCATTAAAAGCTTCCCCCTCCTTGCACTCAATCAACTCCAACTGGCAAATACCATTTTGGCGCCAAAATTCATCAAACGGCCAATATCAACTCCACTCATCCAATGGCTCAAAATAAAAGTGGGAATTACTCAGAGGCAAGTGGGAAGACATTTTGTTGATAAATAGAGAGAAGAGATAGAGAGTAGTTAGTCCTAGTTTGTTTCTCTTAGATTCTTAGCTCTAGTCCGATTTCATGTTTTAGAAATTGTTACCACTTTATTTACATATCATTTAACTTGCTTTTGTAGTATAATCTGTAATTTCGTTTCGAATTGTAAGCTTACTTTTATTAATGCAATTTCTGAATTTCAAATTAAATTCTCATTGTGACATTAAATTGAGATCAATCTTCATCTGAGTTTTTGAGTTTAATTACTGTTAATGAGAGCTCATATAAGTCTTTATAAGCCTATGTGAGCTGATTATTGGTTCTTCTTTTCTGAATTTCACTTTATTGCAAAAGTCAACAATAGTCAACTGTGGGATTGAATCAGTGATGCAGAGCTGAAAATGGGTTGGAATCAGTTAATATGGGGTGATATGCAGTGGGAATTGAGTTGAGAATAGATCTGAATTACTGCTTCATTGATCTCAAGCCATAGTGGCTAGGACCTCATGTGAGTATCATTCTCTGGGGTCTGTCTAAATCCATATTTTCTTGTTAGTGAGCTTCAATACTGTTAACATTAGTATCATTTAGCTTAATATCACTAGTACATTTGATATTTTTCATTTCTGTGTATGAATGTCTTTGACTGATGATCATTGCATAATCATGAGAGTAGCATTAGTTTGAATAGGTTAGGATGAGGGATAGCAAAGTTTAATTCAACACTAGGGATTCAAATTGAATCTAGATAGAGTAGTCATAGGGGCCGGAGCATGGATTTTGATTGGTATAAGTTGCATAACAGTTCTATAACTAGTGTTTAGATTAGCCTGCATAACCAAATCTCAGGCTTCTATATGACTTAGGAGCAGTGGTTTCACTTGCATTTAGCTATTAGTAGCAGTCTTTGGTTACTAACTTGTGCTCATTTTCACTCTTGGTCAAAATTCACCTTAATCCTATTTGATTGTTTACACCAGTTAAGTTCAAGAGTATACAAGCTTGCATTTAGACTTAGAATCATATAGGATAGCATTATCGGTCTTCTTTCATCATAAAACATCAAATTTAACCCGTGTTGAAAGATCAAAACTCATAAAAGTCAAAGTTTCATTTCATCAATAAAAGTCAGTGAAATTCCGGTTTGTCAAAGCTGTGGATTTTTCATGAACTCAGTTTCTAATCAAAATAAGTGATACTTTGGGATATTCTAGTTCAACTGGTCTTTAGTTGAAATCTGATTTTTGTAGATTTTTAGTAATTTTCTTTAAGCTTTAAAACAGCTTTTCAATTAAGCTCATATGCCCTGTTCACACTCAGTCATAACTGAGTGTGAAAACAGGCTTCTTGCAGAAGCTCTAGAAAGCTCATAATAGCTTCTCTAGGGCTAAGACTTGGTTCATTGGTTCACTGGTTGGTGGTCTTGAGAATCCAAGTGCTGGTTTCCACTTCAGCTTATTTGGTAGACCTGTGCATAAGCTACAAATTAGCTAGACAAGCCTTTTTGGTTCTTGTGCCTTAATCACATTAAATCTGTGTAGCTAGCATTTCAGTAGTGTAGGATAGTCACATTTAGTAGAATTTAGGTAGTAATAGCATAATCCAGGTCCTGCTAGCTTTTAGTTCACTATAGTTGCCTTTTGCTTATTATAAGTGCTTATTTTTAAGCAAATTTCACTACAGCCCCTAATTCTTGCACACCTGCATCACTTTTCTTATTTTTCATAGATTTAGAATAATATTTTAGACTTTTCCTGAATTTTTCATAATTTTTCATCACTGTTTGCTATTTTTCTTATTTAAAATCAGTTTTTAAGTCTTTTTAAATAGCTTTTAATACAAATAAATCAGAAAATCTTCAAAAAAATAAGTTTTCAATTTTCATAGATTAAGATAAATATAAAAATCCAAAAAAATATTTTTCCAGATTTTTCTTAGTTAAATTTGTAATTTTTAGCCATTTAATTAGTTTTAAATAGTTTTTAATTCATAGAAAATAGAAAAATAATCAGAAAAATACAAAATTAGTTTTGAAAATTCTCTTTAGTTATTTTAGATTTTTTAAAAATAGTTTCACAATTTTCCTCTTTATTTTCATAATTTTTAGTATTTTAGAATAGTTTTAAAAGTTTAAAATTAGTTT
Organism: Chrysanthemum lavandulifolium; assembly: GCA_022545495.1. Lineage (NCBI taxonomy): Eukaryota > Viridiplantae > Streptophyta > Magnoliopsida > Asterales > Asteraceae > Chrysanthemum > Chrysanthemum lavandulifolium. The sequence continues at coordinate 301,900,077 of CM040238.1, read as the reverse complement.
TTAATTCAAAAAATCAAGAAAATCCAATTTTAAAAATAGTGATAGCGTTTATTTAATATAATTTAGCTTTTAATTTTCTTTCATTTTTCCTTTGTCATCTTGTATCAATCATAACCCCTTTCTTGTTCAATATCACCCGATCACTACGCGTTTAGCTTCAATCGCACAGCTCGTTGGGACTTAACGACCTGAGGAAACACTAAACTCTCCTGGACTTAATTGCATTGCGTTCTCAAGCTGTCTGGCTTTTATTACGGTTGACCATTCACAAGTGGTTGACTTGTGTAATAAACCTGACCGTTTGGGAGCCAATCAAATTTTGGCGCCGCTGCCGGGGAGTTGTGCTAATAGTCTTACGTTTAGCAGATTAGTGATTTGAATATTCACTCCTTGTTTATACCGCTATATATGTTTATATTTTCTTAAAAATCCAAAATCCAAAAACATCTTAAAATCAAAACCCAAAAGATTTTCTTTCTTATTTTTACAAAATGTTTATCCAAAAATCCAAAATATCCATCTTTACCCTCTTACCCTTTTGATTCTTTATCCCTTTACCCTATATCCATTTGATTCTAACTTCTTCTATTCTCATGGAATCTCTCGACTGACGACGATTCGGAGCGAAGTTGAAAAACTTCATACTTTATCACAAATGTCAAGAATTCGTGTTGTTCGTGATGATCCATTAATTTGCGTGTAGGAAATGGAGCGAGAAACCGGGTGACAAAGGACCGGTACTTCCTCGATAATGGAAGTGCTAAATATGTCCAACCTACGGTTATCCAAAGATCTAACCCTCAATTGCTCCTAAGCCGTCTAAAATTGATCCTAAACTTTCACAATTTACGGTTAAAAGCAATCATGCGAAATTTAGACCGGTGACTAGCAAGAATGACTTGCCTAAACTTCACGTTTCTCAAAACCGAACCAGGAGACCATAACGGAAGTGGTGGAAATTGCTAGCTCTCGAGCACACCACTTGTCCCACCTCCGGATTTTCAAAATGTTCTTCGAGACTTGATAGTCATTCGGATCACCATGTTGGTTTTGTTGATTCTTTGAATGAACCGATTCCTTCTCATAACTCTCAAATGGAATCGTTTATTCCTTGTGTCGGTTGTGGTGAGCCTCTTTTGGTTCACCACGTCATTTGTGTACGTGTATACTGATGTGGTAATGATATTCGTAACGGGAGTTGTTTGTTTTGTGGTTCGAGGAATTCATTTGATTATGATCCTAATCCAAACTCATTTAACGACCCCTCAAACTTTTCCAATTACCACCACAGCCTGACTTATCTTCATATAATCAACATAACTGCTTTGAATTTTGTGGAGGTCCTCACCAAGGATTTGAGTGTCAATCCGGAAACACGTTTATCTATGAAAAGTTTTCCGGTGATGCTCAGAACTTTGGTTACGACCAATATCCATATAATTCGCCAGTCCAAACTCAAAAGTTTTATTGTTGTGAGAATTGTGGAGGTCCTCACGATAATCTTCAATGTCAACCGTGGAATCAAACATACTATACTTCCGGTTTTGACAATTTCCAACCTCCACAACACCATACGGTTCAAACTCTACCTGAGCCGTTGTCTCAAGAAATTTCCCAAGATTTTGAAACCGCAATGAAAACACTTGATGATATGATTCGTAACTTTAAGAATCAAGTGAGTGGTGAAAAGACCATGGGAGAATTGCTAGCCGAAGAACGAGAGGCTCGCAATTCTAGGGAAGAATTATTGGTCTTAGAGCATGCAGCTCTAAGGCGTTCCCAATTTCTTAAGGCAGCTATGTATGATGATGACGAGGAGAGTTTTTATCCTTTTAAAGATAATATTTCTCAACTCCCTCAGTCTGTTGTTATCACACCCGAGATTCACACTCACTCTCTTATTATGGGGGACGAGCATCTTGACCTTTGTTCACGAAAAGGAATCGGACGAATTCATAAAGTCTAGTGTTGAGAACCTTGTCCCAATCCCAAGAGAGTCACAGGAATTCTCGAGCATTTGTGTGATATCCTACCCTCTTGTCTTCCCAAAGATCATGTTGAGATGTTCTCCGATTCGATGATGATGATTCGTTATCTTGTGGAGACATCGTTTATGTGGAAGATTTACCTTCCGAGCTTGTTAGCTTAGAAGAAGAGAATGATGAAGTTCTCGACACGAAATCAAAGATGAAGCACTTCGTGCAACATTATTGAATGTTAATCTTCTCATTTCTAGAATCGAGGCTTTTAATGAAAAGCCTATTTCATCTCCTATCCCCATTAAGGATAGTGACATTCTTCCGATGATTCTATTCCGGAAATGAAAGCCTTGTTTTGATAATATGGGAGAGAAGATTAGTGGCAGTACCACTTTTCATTCTCATAATTCTCTCCCCAATTATGAATCATTTACATTGGAGGAGTTCACCGGTGAACCCACTCATATCAATTCGAATATGATTCATTCACCTTCAAGGAGTTCTCGGATGAACTCACTCATATCATATCTCCACGAGTATGATAATTTCTAATTGATCTAGACACACCCATAATATGTCTTGATCAAGCGAGCTTAAGCGATGAGATTCATGAAACTATGAATTCTCCTATTGAGGATGAAGAGTTAGTCATGATTTTTATCATGATTTTCTTTCTTTTCTTCATATATTCGTCACTTCTCTGTTCTTTACTCCTTGGGAATGAAGACATTATCTTTGATCCCGGCATTTCCATGTACCATTATCTTGAGCCGGAATATATCTCATCGGTGTGGAACTTTCACGTACTTCAATGTTTATACAAACATCTTGAATGAAAGTCCGATGGAGATTGTCTCTTCCACTTACTTCCCATGAACAAATTAATTGGGGTCGAGTCAAGCTAGCGACTCGGTAATCAAAAATGAGTTAAACATGGGTTTTCACCGTGTGTACCACCCTAGTGTGGGGAGTTGCCCCATTGTTGTATATAAAGTTAAAAAAAAAAAAAATTCAAATAATGGCCGTAGTATTTCCCTTTTACGTTCTATGTTTCGGCATAACCCGGTACTTTGAATATTGAGGGCAATATTCATTTCTAGTGTGGGGGAATTCTCACGAATTTTCTCATGTAATTATACCACCCAATTCCCCATTTTGGCCAAAAAAAAAAAAAAAAAAAAAATTGGAGTAAGTGTTTTGCACTTACTCGACTTATAGTTATCGATCCGTCATGTCTAACAAACAAACGGATTGGCTAATCCAGAGCAAACGGCTCTTGGTAAAGATATCTCAAATCCGTTGACGGCTTGCAATTTGCCCAAAATTGTATGGTGTTCACCACCATATCTTTAATTAGTGAAGAGTTGGCTAGCCCGCAAGTTTATGGCTTGTGGTAAAGGCGGTTGGAAAACCATAATTGGTAATCGACTCACCAAAGATATTTTATCTAAGAGTTGGCTAGTCCGAAGCAAACGGCTTCGTAAAGACAAATCAAAACCGTTGAAAGTCGGTGATTTGCTCAAAATCATTTGGTTATCATTGTACCAAGGTTCTTACTTGAACCGAAACAATTGGCTACTCCGAAGTAATGGCTTTTGGTAAAGAGATTCAAATCCATTAAGTTTTCTCAAAAGATTGCTAGGGACTAGCAATAGTTTAGTGTGGGGATTGATGAGTGTGTAAATACTCATCATTTTGGTCAATCTGAATCGCAAAACATTTAAAACACTCAGAAATGCATCAAAATACTAAAAATATCACAAATAAGTGTTTTATGTGTTTCAAATGCAAAAATACCAAAATCAGGTGAAAAACATATCAAGTTTGCATAATTGGCAGTTTTAGTCCCCCAAGTTTCAAAAGTTGTCAAAAATAGTCCCTGGTGAATCAAAATAAAACAAAATATCATTTAAGGTCCATGGGATTCAAAAGTTGTCAAAATAAACCCTTCAAAGTTCAGTTTTGCAAAATGGCAGCTTTGGTCCCTGAAGTTTCAAAGATTGACAGAAATTACCCCTGGACATTTTTAATTTGAAAATTATTATTTTTGGTCCTTGGGAAAATTAAACTTGTCATAATTGGTCCTTTTGATAAATTTTTCAAAATGACAGAATTGGTCCCTCAAGTTTGGTGAATTGCAAAAATGGTCCTTGTTATTAATAAACAAGCCATGACCCTTGAGCCTTGACCCCTGCCAATATACCCTTGAACCCTCCCACTTGAACCCCTTGTCTATTATTAAACCCCAGTCAAACAAACCACCCTTTTCCCTCCAAAACCTGCCCACTGTCTCCTTCTCCACCTGCTCTGCAACCATCTCCCATCACCCCTCACCTCCAGCTCATCTTCACCCAACCTTATCACTCCACCTCCACAAACCAACAAGAATCATTAAAAGCTTCCCCCTCCTTGCACTCAATCAACTCCAACTGGCAAATACCATTTTGGCGCCAAAATTCATCAAACGGCCAATATCAACTCCACTCATCCAATGGCTCAAAATAAAAGTGGGAATTACTCAGAGGCAAGTGGGAAGACATTTTGTTGATAAATAGAGAGAAGAGAAGGAGAGATAGAGAGTAGTTAGTCCTAGTTTGTTTCTCTTAGATTCTTAGCTCTAGTCCGATTTCATGTTTTAGAAATTGTTACCACTTTATTTACATATCATTTAACTTGCTTTTGTAGTATAATCTGTAATTTCGTTTCGAATTGTAAGCTTACTTTTATTAATGCAATTTCGAATTTCAAATTAAATTCTCATTGTGACTTTAAATTGAGATCAATCTTCATCCGAGTTTTGAGTTTAATTATGTTAATGAGAGCTCATATAAGTCTTTATAAGCCTATGTGAGTGATTATTGGTTCTTCTTTTGAATTTCACTTTATTGCAAAAGTCAACAATAGTCAACCTGTGGGATTGAATCTGATGCAGAGGTGAAAATGGGTTGGAATCGGTTAATATGGGGTGATATGCGGTGGGAATTGAGTTGAGAATATATCCGAACCATCGCTTCATTGATCTCAAGCCATAGTGGCTAGGACCTCATGTGAGTATCATTCTCGGGGTCATCTAAATCCATATTTTCTTGTTAGTGAGCTTCAATCATGTTAACATTAGTATCATTTAGCTTAATATCACTAGTACATTTGATATTTTCATTTACGTGTATGAATGTCTTTGTTGATGATCATTGCATAATCATGAGAGTAGCATTAGTTTGAATAGGTTAGGATGAGGGATAGCAAAGTTTAATTCAGCACTAGGGATTCAAATTGAATCTAGATAGAGTAGTCATAGGGGCCAGAGCATGGATTTTGATTGGTATAAGTTGCATAACAGTTCTATAACTAGTGTTTGGATTAGCCTGCATAACCAAATCTCAGGCTTCTATATGACTTAGGAGCAGTGGTTTCACTTGCATTTTGCTATTAGTAGCAGTCTTTGGTTACTAACTTGTGTTCATTTTCACTCTTGGTCAAAATTCACCTTAATCCTATTTGATTGTTTACACCAGTTAAGTTCAAGAGTATACAAGCTTGCATTTAGACTTAGAATCATATAGGATAGCATTATCAGGTCTTCTTTCATCATAAAACATCAAATTTAACCTGTGTTGAAAGATCAAAACTCATAAAAGTCAAAGTTTCATTTCTGTCAATAAAAGTCAAAGTGAAATTCCAGTTTTGTCCAAACTGTGTGGATTTTTCATGAACTCAGTTTCTAATCAAAATAAGTGATACTTTGGGATATTCTAGTTCAACTGGTCTTTAGTTGAAATCGATTTTGTAGATTTTAGTAATTTTCTTTAAGCTTTAAAACAGCTTTTCAATTAAGCTCATATGCCTGCTCACACTCGGTCATAATCGAGTGTGAAAACAACTTCTTCTGAAGCTCTAGAAAGCTCATAATAGCTTCTCTAGGGCTAAGACTTGGTTCATTGGTTCCTTTGGTTGGTGGTCTTGAGAATCCAAGTCTTTGGTTTCCACTTGACTTATTTGGTAGACACTGCATAAGCTACAAATTAGCTAGACAAGCCTTTTGGTTCTTGTGCCTTAATCACATTAAATCTGTGTAGCTAGCATTTCGAGAGTGTAGGATAGTCACATTTAGTAGAATTTAGGTAGTAATAGCATAATCCGGTCCTGCTAGCTTTTAGTTCACTATAGTTGCCTTTTGCTTATTATAAGTGCTTATTTTAAGCAAATTTCACTCTGACCCCTAATTCTTGCACACCGCATCACTTTTCTTATTTTCATAGATTTAGAATAATATTTTAGACTTTTCTTGAATTTTTCATAATTTTTCATCACTGTTTGCTATTTTTCTTATTTTAAATCGGTTTTAAGTCTTTTAAATAGCTTTTAATACAAATAAATCGAAAATATTCAAAAAAATAAGTTTTCAATTTTCATAGATTAAGATAAATATAAAAAGCCAAAAAAATATTTTTCCAGATTTTTCTTAGTTAAATTTGTAATTTTTAGCCATTTAATTAGTTTTAAATAGTTTTTAATTCATAGAAAATAGAAAATAATCAGAAAAATACAAAATTAGTTTTGAAAATTCTCTTTAGTTATTTTAGATTTTTGAAAAATAGTTTCACAATTTTCCTCTTTATTTTCATAATTTTTAGTATTTTAGAATAGTTTTAAAAGTTTAAAATTAGTTTTTAATTCAAAAAATCAAGAAAATCCAATTTTAAAAATAGTGATAGCGTTTATTTAATATAATTTAGCTTTTAATTTTCTTTCATTTTTCCTTTGTCATCTAGTATCAATCATAACCCCTTTCTTGTTCAATATCACCCGATCACTACGCGTTTAGCTTCAATCGCACAGCTCGTTGGGACTTAACGACCTGGGGAAACACTAAAATCTCCTGGACTTAATTGCTTTGCGTTCTCAAGCTGTCTGGCTTTTATTACGGTTGACCATTCACAAGTGGTTGACTTGTGTAATAAACCTGACCGTTTTAGACTGTCTGACTTTTATTACGGTTGACCATTTACAAGTGGTTGACTTGTGTAATAAACCTGACCGTTTGGGAGCCAATCAATAATACTCGATACTGTCAATAATCTGGTCTCCATTCGGGCCAGCAATGTGTGGGTCGAGATCAAAGTAGTGCTGCAATAAAATATAAATAAAAAAATATACAAATTTAAATAAACAAACAAGTTTGAATAAATAAACACAATAATTAAAAAATAAAGGTTAAAAAAACTTACGTGTAGATGCTCATGGATGTGGGCCATTGCCGTTCGGGAACCTTAGCCCATGAATCGCAAAACATGGGAATCGAGTCCGTAACACCTCCCAACATAGTTGGAAAACCAAGAAGAGTGACGGCCCACGTGTGTCCAAAACCCTCTGGTTGACCCGAAATTCGATCGACACAGGACGACCATCCAGTGCCCTCTTCGCCTTGAGTGTCGTGTTCTTAGTGGGACCACGCACCACCTTCCCGCGTTTCCCAATTTTGGCGTTTGGGTTGGCAGCTTTGGATTTAGAGCCTACAAGTAATCAAATTCAAGTGATGATGACATAAAATAACATTTTATCAATTTAAAATAACATGTAATCAAATACAGTTTAGTGAACTAATGATAGTTTACCATTCTTTTTGCAGACTGATCGAAACACCTCAAATCGACTTGTTGGCCTTAGACCGTCCTCATTCCGGCTAGGACGATTAAATCTCGTCTCAACACCCCGAAAATAATGCGAACAGAAAGTTAATGCTTCATCGACAATATAACCCTCCGCTATTGAACCTTGAGCTTGGCTTTATTTCGACATAATTTTGTGCTTTTCATGTATCTTTCAAATGGATACATCCACCTCATGTAAACAGGACCGCCTTCAATAGCCTCTTCTTGTAGATGAATAACCAAGTGAATCATAATGTCAAAAAAAGTTGGACGATATATTTGCTCGAAACTGCACAAAATATTGATCAGTTGTTCTCTAGCTTTCAACATGTCATCCACCAACAAAGTTCGAGCGCATATTTGTTTGAAGAATGAACAAAACTCGATTATTGGTGTTGCGATGGTTTGGTCCTTCAACTAATTTTGAAGTCCGGCGAGAAGCAACCGTTGCATCATTATGTGACGGTCATGAGCCTTCAAGCTGTTATGTTGCTATCGTTGTCGGTCACTTTATGCTTGAAGTTAGATCCAAACCCATCGGTAGTTTAACACCTTTGATGAATTAAGAAAAAAAATCAGGATATTAGAATAAGTTGTCGAAATGAATACGCGAATTAATTCGAACAAAGAAATTTTCAAATAAAACGCGTACCTTTAATGAATTGACAAAAAAGTTTTCTTTCTTTGGTTATGAAAGAGTACGTAGGATGAGGCTTAGAGCACTTCCCGTTTCCTTTGTTGACGAGCCATAAGTCAATACGAATATTCAAATTTTGTAAGTCTTGTCTTGCCTTGTTGGTGTCTTTTGATTTGTCATTCATTAACAAAGTACCCAACACACTCTCACACACATTTTTTTCGATATGCATGACATCTAAATTGTGTTTTAGTGTAAGAAAAGACCAATACTCTAGCTCGTAGAAAACAAATTTTTTTGTCCAATTCAATTCGCGATCGGGATCACGTTTTTGTTCGCACCCCATATCTTGGATGTTTCCGGGACACGTTTAGGCAATCTTCTTAGTTGATCCAAGATGTCATCACGGTAAATTTTCTAGGAGGTGCATATCATCTACCTCGTATAGAATGCCCTTATGTTCTTCCGCCATTTATTGGTCGTGGTTAAGAATCTTCGTGACCAACATAAGCGGTTTTAACACGCGCATAGTGGAGTGTCTACATTACATGTCGGACATGCCTTGTAACCTTGCCCACTCCACCCGGACAAACTACTTGAGCGGAAAGTCATTGATAGTCCATAAAAGCGATGCTTTCATACGAATCCGGTGCGATAATAAACATCCTTAGTCATGACTCCATCTTTCCATAAAGTCTTTAGGTCATCAATCAAAGGCCTCGGGTAAATATCAATATCCTTCCACGTGATTTGGGGCCGGAATTAACAATGTCAACATAAGAGAAGTCTCTCATACATATCCGTGGAGGCGTATTGTATGTGGTTAATATGACCGCCACATCTTGTATGAGTGACTAAGGTTGCCGTAGGATTGAAACCATCGTGACCAACCCTAACCGGACGTTTCTTTTTCTTTAGCAAATTCCTTGAATACTTGATGTCAAATTTCTTCCATGCTTGACCATCAACCGGTGTTGCATCTTACCGTTCTCCCTAGGCGCCTTGACGCATGCCAAGTCATATGTTTTGCGGTGTGTTTAGACTTGTACAAACGTTGTAGTCTAGGAATGATAGGAAAGTAACGCAACACCTTGTTAGAACTTTCTTCCCAGTGTGTTCTTTTCTTTCCATCTACTAGCGCCGCAGATAGGACAATTCGCAAATCTTTGTTACCCCGATATAAAAAGCAATCATTTACACAAGCATGTATCGATTCATATCCTAACCCGATAGTTTTAAATGTCTTATTTATTTCATAGTATGACGATGGCATGTTGTATCCTAGAACGGGGCAGGAAAACTTCCTTGAATAAAGTTAGGAGCTCATTAAATGTGGTGTCACTCACTTTACCTTTGACCTTGATGTGCGTAATCTTTTCCATAAAGTCTAATGAATACATCCACTCACAGGCTGGGTATAGTTTTTCGTTGGTAGTGGCAAGTAACTCATCATACTCATTACGTTGAGGAAGTGTGTCGTTACTTGTCTCGCCAATATTTCCTTGAGTTGGATCATCCGGTTCGTTATTCGCACCAATATCATTAAGGAACTCACCATGTCACTCATCCGGGTGTCTTGTGTTGTGTCTCTGTTCGGGCATCCGGCTCACCATGATTATACCATTTCGTATAACTATGGTCCCGACCATTTGCGTGTATGTGGTCAAACAAAATTGTGCTTTATCCGGGGTAGGTTTAAACAATGAGCACAGGGACATTTATATTCCCATCAATATTCACTAAGGGCTTGCAATACTCATGTAAAGCTTTAAAACCAACTAAAATTTCTCACCGGTGCGTGCTAATGAGACCCAACTTTTATCAATTGGCATAACTGCGTTTTAATGAAGCAACAAATAATTATGTAGACTTAAAATGTTCACAAAAATCTACACGTAAACACATAAAGGTGGAATTACCGGTTGTGCGTTTTGTTCACCTAATCCAACTATGGAAGGCAATCTAACCCACTCTTTGAATGTTTCGTCTCATATATGAATGCGTATAATTGAATTTACTATTTGAGAAAATTTGTGACATTTCCTCAACTCCCAAATATGTGCATTAAAGACATATTCGTAGGAGTAAAGGGAAACATCGTCGAAATTTTCACAAATAATAAATCAATTATACGCATTCATATCCTAAATGAGACAAAACATTCAAAAAGCAGTCCCAAACAGGGACTTTCTGAAATTAATTTCTAATAAATTAATTTCGGACGGGTTTCTATGGGATGATTAACTTCGGATGGGGACTTTCTGAAATTAATCACTAAAGTGCTAAAATCATTTACAACAGTTCAACACAATCAAATACCATACAATACTAACATATTCGCATTGTCAATTTCGGCTTATATATCACAAGACTCAATTTTGGCTTAACAAAGTTAGACAAAAAACACACCGATTGTGGTCTTGGCTCTCGGCTAGCTGGTCTCGGCTCTCGGCTGGTCTCGGCTCTCGGCTGGTCTCGACTATAGAAAAAAATATCAAATTTATTAATAAAGATCAAAATTACAACATATGCCATATCAGCATATGCCATATCAGCAATCAGCATATGTAATAGCCCACAAGAGCAGTCTTCCAAGGGCATTTTTGGCTAGAAAAATAAGCACTAAAGACTAGGTAATCCAAGACTAGTAATTGGCATACTAAAGAGATCCTACAAGCTAAGGGGCAGCCACTAATGAGCTGTTAACAAGCTAAAAAGAGGGATGCAAAGGGGCTGTTATGGGATTGCTGAGACAGTCACACAGGGCTCAATAGGGTAACTTCAAGCTAGGGAAAAGCTACTTACAAGCTCAAACAAAAATTCAAAAAAATATGGAATGACTACATTACCAACCAAAGATTAATCATACAAGAGTACAAGTTCTAAAATCTTAAATTGAAGAAACTAAAATTCAAAAAGAAAAGCTAATTGAGACACATATGGGACTGCATGGCTTCTTAAAACATGGGTCAAAAGTGGGTCTTGACCCACTCAAGGTGTTGTTCCAAACAGCCCTTCAGGGGAAGGAAAATCAATTTTTTTGACTGTGAACTTGGAGCTTTTTAAAAAAACTGATTTGACATCTTCAATTAAAGCTCACATGAGCTTAAAACAACTTAGCTAACAATTAAACAACCATTGCACATATTACTTTGATGAAACTGAAAATTGTAAGTTGCAATCTATATTACTAGTTACATTTGGCCATTTGCTTAAAACAACTTAGCTAACAATTAAACAATCATCAACAGCCAACACTTGCATAAAGAACACTAATAAAACCATTTTGATAGCTAAAATGGGTCAAAACTGAGTTTTGACCCATAACTTATGCAAATCCAAACACAAATCAGTTTCCAAAAGGAGGCTTATGGGATTTGTTTTGGGACGACAATCGATTTCCAAAAGGGAACTGATGGGGGGTTACTAAGGCAAAAAATGCTCAACTATAAACTTCACGGGGACATGTCTCCGCTACAAACATAGGTGCAAAAAAATACCTCGGTTGTGGGGTCTCGAGAGCACGTGCGTTGTGGTCTCGGCTTCACTTCTTGGGTTCGGGTATCGGCTTCACTTCTGGCTTCACAGCAGCAGCTATTAGTAACCAAAGAACAAAATTAACAAAAAAATTAATTAAAAATCGAAACAATTAACACAAAACTTATAAATTTATAAACAATTGACAAAAGTTATAAACAATTAAAAGAAACTACAAAAATTAAAAATATGTTTAACTAATTAAAAAAATACCTTGGTTGAGAGGAGAGAAGGAGACGGTATCATTTGAGAGTAAGAAATGAGAAGAGGAGAGAAAGAATCAAACAATGAGAGGGTTTGAGGAAAGAATTAAACAATGAGAGGGTTGAGATGAATCATGCACAGTGGTGCGAGTGTGGGGAAGACAACGCAGTAGTGGTGGTGAAGTATTAGTGCTGAGAGTAGCGATGGAGGTGGTTGTGAAGTATTAGTGGTGAGGGAGTGGTGGTGCTGTGGTGTTGCCGGTGGTGAGTTGAGAGGGAGGAAGACGAGTTTCGTTTTTTTTTTGTTTTTTTCCAAGTGTGACCAGATTTGTTAATAATTGAGGTTAATATTTGCTTTTCACTCTCCCCGGGGACAAGTCCCCGGGGAAAGTCTTCTTTGTCTTCTAGCGACACTTTTGCCGGGGTGATGGCGGGATAAAGTAAAAGAGAGGAGGGAAAATGAAAATTTACGCCAGAACTTTCCCAGGGGACATGTCCCCGGGAAAAGGTTAAATTATAAAATTAAAATTATCATTTTAACTAATTAGAATTAATAATAAATTAAAAAATAATAAAATTAAATTTAACCAAAAAATTATAAAATTAATCTAATTACTTTTAACCTAGGTTGCACGGACACGACGATACGTATCATGTTAAACGAACAATTATAGGTGCTATGGTATACGTATCATGTTAAACGACCAAGTATAGGTGCATTGGTATACGTATCATGTTAAACGACCAAGTATAGGTGTTATGGTATACGTATCATGTTAAACGACCAAGTATAGGTGCATTGGTATACATATCATGTTAAACGACCGATTATAGGTGCATTGGTATACGTATCATGTTAAACGACCAAGTATAGGTGCATTGGTATACGTATCATGTTAAACAACCGAGTATATGTGCATTGGTATACGTATCATGTTAAACGACCAATTATAGATGCTATGGTATACGTATCATGTTAAACGACCAAGTATAGGTGCTATGGTATATGTATCATGTTAAACGACCAAGTATAGGTGCTATGGTATACGTATCATGTTAAACGACCAAGTATAGGTGCATTGGTATACGTATCATGTTAAACGACCAACTATAGGTGCATTGGTAGACGTATCATGTTAAATGACCGAGTATAGGTGCATTGGTATACGTATCATGTTAAACGACCGAGTGTATGTGCATTGGTATACGTATCATGTTAAACGACCAAGTATAGGTGCATTGGTATACGTATCATGTTAAACGACCGAGTATAGGTGCATTGATATACTTATCATGTTAAACGACCAATTATAAGTGCTATGGTATACGTATCATGTTAAACGACCAAATATAGGTGCATTGGTATACGTATCATGTTAAACGACCAAGTATAGGTGCTATGGTATACGTATCATGTTAAACGACCAAGTATAGGTGCATTGGTATACGTATCATGTTAAACGACCAAGTATAGGTGCTATGGTATACGTATCATGTTAAACGACCAAGTATAGGTGCATTAGTATACGTATCATGTTAAACGACCGAGTATAGGTGCATTGGTATACTTATCATGTTAAACGACCAAGTCTAGGTGCTATGGTATACGTATCATGTTAAACGACCAAGTATAGGTGCATTGGTATACGTATCATGTTAAACGACCGAGTATAGGTGCATTGGTATACTTATCAAGTTAAACGACCGATTATAGGTGCTATGGTTTACGTATCATGTTAAACGACCAAGTATAGGTGCATTGGTATACGTATCATGTTAAACGACCAAGTATAGGTGCTATGGTATACGTATCATGTTAAACGACCAAGTATAGGTGCATTGGTATACGTAGCATGTTAAAAGACCAAGTATAGGTGCTATGGTATACGTATCATGTTAAACGACCAAGTATAGGTGCTATCGTATACGTATCATGTTAAACGACCGGGTATAGGTGCATTGGTATACTTATCATGTTAAACGACCAAGTATAGGTGCTATGGTATACGTATCATGTTAAACGACCAAGTATAGGTGCATTGGTATACGTATCATGTTAAAAGACCGAGTATAGGTGCATTGGTATACATATCATGTTAAACGACCAAGTATAGGTGCATTGGTATACGTATCATGTTAAACAACCGAGTATAGGTGCATTGGTATACGTATCATGTTAAACGACCGAGTATAGGTGCATTGGTATACGTATCATGTTAAACGACAGAGTATAGTTGCATTGGGTATACGTATCATGTTAAACGACCGAGTATAGGTGCATTGGTATATTTATCATGTTAAACGACTAATTATAGGTGCTATGGTATACGTATCATGTTAAACGACCAAGTATAGGTGCATTGGTATACGTATAATGTTAAACGACCAAGTATAGGTGCTATGGTATACGTATCATGTTAAACGACCAAGTATAGGTGCATTGGTATACGTATCATGTTAAACGAACAAGTATAGGTGCATTGGTAGACGTATCATGTTAAACGACCGAGTATAGGTGCATTGGTATGCGTATCATGTTAAACGACCGAGTGTAGGTGCATTGGTATACGTATCATGTTAAACGACCAAGTATAGGTGCATTGGTATACGTATCATGTTAAACGACCGAGTTTAGGTGCATTGGTATACTTATCATGTTAAACGACCAATTATAAGTGCTATGGTATACGTATCATGTTAAACGACCAAATATAGGTGCATTGGTATACGTATCATCTTAAACGACCAAGTATAGGTGTTATGGTATACGTATCATGTAAAACGACCAAGTATAGGTGCATTGGTATACGTATCATGTTAAACGACCAAGTATAGGTGCTATGGTATACGTATCATGTTAAACGACCAAGTATAGGTGCATTAGTATACGTATCATGTTAAACGACCGAGTATAGGTGCATTGGTATACTTATCATGTTAAACGACCAAGTCTAGTTGCTATGGTATACGTATCATGTTAAACGACCAGGTATAGGTGCATTGGTATA
This sequence comes from Chrysanthemum lavandulifolium, assembly GCA_022545495.1. Lineage (NCBI taxonomy): Eukaryota > Viridiplantae > Streptophyta > Magnoliopsida > Asterales > Asteraceae > Chrysanthemum > Chrysanthemum lavandulifolium. The sequence continues at coordinate 301,885,062 of CM040238.1, read as the reverse complement.
CGTATCATGTTAAACGACCGAGTATAGGTGCATTGGTATACTTATCATGTTAAACGACCGATTATAGGTGCTATGGTTTACGTATCATGTTAAACGACCAAGTATAGGTGCATTGGTATACGTATCATGTTAAACGACCAAGTATAGGTGCTATGGTATACGTATCATGTTAAACGACCAAGTATAGGTGCATTGGTATACGTAGCATGTTAAACGACCAAGTATAGGTGCTATGGTATACGTATCATGTTAAACGACCAAGTATAGGTGCTATCGTATACGTATCATGTTAAACGACCGGGTATAGGTGCATTGGTATACTTATCATGTTAAACGACCAAGTATAGGTGTTATGGTATACGTATCATGTTAAACGCCCAAGTATAGGTGCATTGGTATACGTATCATGTTAAACGACTGAGTATAGGTGCATTGGTATACGTATCATGTTAAACGACCAAGTATAGGTGCATTGGTATACGTATCATGTTAAACGACCGAGTATAGGTGCATTGGTATACGTATCATGTTAAACGACCGAGTATAGGTGCATTGGTATACGTATCATGTTAAACGACCGAGTATAGTTGCATTGGGTATACGTATCATGTTAAACGACCGAGTATAGGTGCATTAGTATACTTATCATGTTAAACGACTAATTATAGGTGCTATGGTATACGTATCATATTAAACGACCAAGTATAGGTGCATTGGTATACGTATAATGTTAAACGACCAAGTATAGGTGCTATGGTATACGTATCATGTTAAACGACCAAGTATAGGTGCATTGGTATACGTATCATGTTAAACGACCGAGTATAGGTGCATTGGTATACGTATTATTATTATTATTATTATTATTATTATTATTATTATTATTATTATTATTATTATTATTATTATTATTATTATTATTATTATAATCGTCACTTTATTATTATTATTATTATTATTATTATTCTTGGTCTCAACTTTCCACCAAAAAAATGGCGCCAAGAATTCCCACAAAAAACATGGCGCCAAAACTTCCCACCAAAAGCTACCAGATCTGCTCTATATATCACATAAAGAAAACTTGAGATTTTATCTCACCAAAAGCTACCAAATCTTATCCTCAAAACCACTCAACCTCACAACCTCTTATCTTCACACAAATTTCAAAACCAGAGATGGAGCCATTTAATCCTTTTATGTGTTCTTGTTGAGCAGGAAATATAAAATTAAGAACATCACATAGAGAATATTCATCTGAACGACAATATTATGCATGTCCTCTGTCAAAGGTGAACAATCATACATTTCTTATTTATGTAAATATACAAATAATTGGGTTGTAATCTCTTATAATTTTCTTATTATGTAATGACCCGTAAAAGATAATGGGTGCGGATATTTTATGTGGAAGGATGCATTTGACGAGTACTTAAGAACAATCTCTTCTCAAGGTTTCGGATCGCACCAACAGAGTGCTCGAGCTGCCATGAAAAAGATCTTAGGATAAACTTGCTGGAATCACAAAAACATGTGCTAGAGACAAGAGTAAGGTCGCTGGAGGAAAGACTTGAAATGGCAAGGAGACAAGAGTAAGGTTGCTGGAGACAAGAGTAAGGTTGCTAGAGACAATCTCTTCTCTAGGTTCTGGATCTGCACCACGCATGTCAGTCGGATGCATTACTTCGTGAGCTGTTAGGTGACATGGAAAATCTTCGTATGTAGTAGTAGTTGTTGTTGTTGTTGTTGTTGTTGTTGTTGTTGTTGTTGTTGATCAAAGTAGTAGTTGTTCTTGTAGTTGTTGTTGTTGATGTTGTTGTTGTTCTTGTAGTATGTATATGTCAAGTATTTTTATAAATCAAAGCACATGCTGGATTTGTAAAGCTGACCATGTTCTTAGTTAACCAGATTATGGTGTCCAAACACCCTGATCTGTGCTAAACCGTCAAGTCAAACAGACTTAAAACAGCTTAAACACAAATGCAATGAAGATCAGAGAATATAGTGAATTCCCGGGTCGTTATGTCCCAAGGAGACTCAATGGTGTGTACAACACTGATTCAGACGATAGAATGATCACTAATGATAGCGATCAGAAAGGATTGGGATTGAATATTACACTACAGAAAAAGTTTACAAATAATGACTTAAATGCAAATTAAGAAAATTAAAAGATAAAAGATATTAAATAAACGCTATCACTATTTTTACGGATCGATGAACGTTTATGTGAATTTATAAAATAAAATAACTTAAATAAACTATATTAACTAAAACGTAAACTCAAATTATCTAAAACGTTACTTAAACCGAAACGAAGCGTTATGTACGAAAATGACGTTTTGGGCGCAAGATATAACGTAAAATTTGTGAAATAAAAGTCCTACGAATGTAAAAACAATTTTCTCACGTACTACATGACAAAAGAAAATTTTAGGAAAAAGCCGGGTATTTTTTCGACTTTTAAATTATTTACTACGAATTAAAAACGATTTAACACTAATTAATTAATTAAAAATACTAAACATTTTAAGAAAAATCCGAAAAATTCACAAAAACTACTTTAGATAATACTAAGGTTGCTAGAGACAATCTCTTCTCTAGGTTCTGGATCTGCACCACGCATGTCAGTCGGATGCATTACTTCGTGAGCTGTTAGGTGACATGGAAAATCTTCGTATGTAGTAGTAGTAGTTGTTGTTGTTGTTGTTGTTGTTGTTGTTGTTGTTGTTGTTGATCAAAGTAGTAGTTGTTCTTGTAGTTGTTGTTGTTGATGTTGTTGTTGTTCTTGTAGTATGTATATGTCAAGTATTTTATAAATCAAAGCACATCTTTGGATTTGTAAAGTCGACCATGTTCTTAGTTAACCGATTATGGTGTCCAAACACCACGATCCGTGCTAAACCGTCAAGTCAAACAGACTTAAAACGATTTTAAACACAAATGCAATGAAGATCGAGAATATAGTGAATTCCGGGTCGTTATGTCCCAAGGAGACTCAATGGTGTGTACAACATCGATTCAGACGATAGAATGATCACTAATGATAGCGATCGAGAAAGGATTGGGATTGAATATTACACTACGAAAAAGTTTACAAATAATAAATGACTTAAATGCAAATTAAGAAAATTAAAAGATAAAAGATATTAAATAAACGCTATCACTATTTTTACGGATCGATGAACGTTTATGTGAATTTATAAAATAAAATAACTTAAATAAACTATATTAACTAAAACGTAAACTCAAATTATCTAAAACGTTACTTAAACCGAAACGAAGCGTTATGTACGAAAATGATTTGGAGCGCAAGATATAACGTAAAATTTGTGAAATAAAAGTCCTCTGAATGTAAAAACAATTTTCTCACGTACTACATGACAAAAGAAAATTTTAGGAAAAAGCGGGTATTTTTCGACTTTTAAATTATTTACTACGAATTAAAAACGATTTAACACTAATTAATTAATTAAAAATACTAAACATTTTAAGAAAAATCCGAAAAATTCACAAAAACTACTTTAGATAATACTAATTCTAAGAAAAATGAAAAACGTGGTGGTTGCCTTGTAAAATAAGCTCCAAATAAGCCACGAAGTGCTTAAAGGACAAACAACCAAACGCCCTTATGTATTTGATTTTGCAAACTATGACAAGAAAGTCCCAAGGGCGCTTATGGTTCCAGGTACAAAGCTATCACCTTCAAAGCTAGGAGGTCTCAGGTTCGAGCCTGCCTCCTAGCTTTTTGCTACTTTTATTTTTTTTCTTGATTTTTTCTTTTGAAACTTGAAGATGCAATCAAAATAAGAGGTTTTTGTAAAAACTTTTCTTATCAAACTAGAAGAATAAGCAGTTGGGACTGCTTATTTCCAACAGTTAGGACAAATAATCCAAACACCCTTTTTTGACAGATTTAAGCTAAATGAAAACTAAGATAAGCAGTAGACTTAGGAATAAGCTAAAATATGTAAAAAGTAATCATGATAAGCTAGAGTTCAACAGGATTTAAGCACTAAAATAGGGGAGCAATAAGCAGTTTGGTATAATGTTAGGAGAAAACTAGGGACCTAGGCTGCTAACAGTGGGGTACTTTTGAGCTTAAAAATAAGCTCTAACTCTAATCCTAATCCTACAAGGATACTTAAACATGCAACTAGGGCTGGTAGTGTTCCTAAAAAGCTACTAGGAATCCTATGAAAAGCTTAGGATAGCTTATTAATAAGCTATGCAAAGTCGCAAAATTTCTTCAAGCAGATTGCTAAAGTGGGGTTTTGGACTGATTTTTGAAGCAATTTTAAGCTAAATAAAATGATCCTAAGTGCAAATAAACTATTGCTATGTTGAGTTGGGTACATGAGGATCCCAGAAAAGCAATGATGACAAGATTTGGACCAAAAATGAGCCGTGGAGAAGCCTCAAACAAATCAGTACAATTGTTTAAACAAGCAGACGAAAGCGATATGGGATTTTTTTAGCCAAAACTTGTACACATTGTAATCTAAACTAAACACCACTTTAGAAACTTGTTTAAACCTTGAACCACTTTGACTTTGAGAGTCAAAGTGGGTAAAGAATGGGTTTTGACCCGGTTTTAACTTAAACCAAACACCCACGAATGGGTGGAATGCTTTTGAAAACTGATTTTTTAGAAACTAAACTTGGTTTTTTCATTTGTAAAACTAAGTTAGACTAGGATTGGAACTTAAAAACAAATAAGGAGAGGTAAGGAGCTAATAAGCACTAAAGTGCTTATTTGCTAAATAAGCTAAAATGAAATAACAGTAAAGAAAAAAGGAAAACTTTCATTCATTAAAGCAAGTACAATAAAACTAAAAGCTATTTAAAACTAAAACTTCTACTAAATCCTAATGCCAAACTTGGCTACAATGAACTAATATTTATACTCTGTCTTGGAGTTGAGCTTGTGCTTGTTTTCCGAGAGAGAATGAGTCCTGGGCTATCTTGTGCTTTTCTTGAGATCATCTCAACCTTTCATTTCATCTTGGGCACCAAGGTAAGAAATCCAAGCCGTCCCTTTATGATGACCAATGAGAGTTTTGAGGATTGCTAACTTGGCAGAGATGCCCATGTGGGTGTGTTGGGTAAAGAATGCATTAATTGCATCTTGGAGTGAGGTGGAGGAGGGGGGACAGGGTTTGTGATAAGGTGAGGGAAGGTAGAGTGTAGCGAGGGAGTAAGAGCTACAAGTGGAGAAGAAAATGGCTTGGCGCCAAAGGGAGTTTGTTTGACCTCTCGTTGACTGATTATTAATAAAAGGGAGGGTCAAATGGTGAAAGGGTCCAAAAGGGATTAAGGCAGGGTCCAAAATTGGTGGCAGGGTCCAAATGAGTGATTAAGGTTTTAATATTATAGGGACTTTATTGCAATTTTCTGAAAATACAAGGGTCTAATCTGCCAAATCATCAAAGATGTTTCAAGGGACCAAAAGTGACACTCTCAAAAAGTACAAGGACCAAACTTGCCATTTTGCAATTTTCCAGGGGCCATTTCTGCCAAATTTCAAACTTGAAGGACCACTTTTGCAATTTTCTCAAACTTTTTATATTTTTCACCAAAGGACTAAATTTGACAACTTTTGATTTTAAAAGGACCTTTGGTGACTTTACTTTTGAAATTTTGTGCTCAGGGACTGTTTTTGACAATTTTTGAAACTTGGGGACTAAAGCGCAATTTTGCAAATTTGATACGTTTTCATCCGATTTTGATATTTTGCATTTAAAACACATAAAACACTGATTTGTGATATTTTCATCATTTTGATGTGTTTCGAGTGTTTTCGAGATGATTTTGCGTTTATTTTGTACAAAATGATGAGTATTTAGACACTCATCAATCCCCCACATCGAGATATTGCTAGTCCCTAGCAATGATTTGAGAAAACTTAATGGATTTTAAACTCTTTACCAAAAGCCATTACTCGGAGTAGCCAAATGTTTCAGTTCAAGTAAGAACTATGGTACACCGATAACCATGTGATTTTGAGCAAACCACCGACTTTCAACGGATTTGATTTTGTCTTTACCGAAGCCGCACCATCCGGACTAGCCAACTCTTAGATAAATTATCAAGATTATCTTTGGTGAGCTGAATACCAATTATGGTTTTTCCATCGCCTTTACCACAAGCCATAATCTTGCGGGCTAGCCAACTCTTCACTTTTTAGGATATGGTGGTGAGAACCATACAATTTTGGGCAAATTGCAAGCCATATAAACGGATTTGATATATCTTTACCAAGAGCCGTTTGCTCTGGATTAGCCAATCCTTTTGTCTTACGAGACATGGCGGATCGATAACCAAATGAGAAAGTGTAAAACACTTACTCCAAAAAAATTTTGGCCAAAAACGGGAATCAGGATAATATATGAAATCGTGAGAATTCCCCACACTTAGAAATGAATATCGCCTCGATATTCAAAGTACCGCGGTTATGCCGAAACAAAGAACGTAAAGGGAAATACTACGGCCATTATTTGAAAGTTGATTTTTTTTTTTTTTTTTTTTTTAAAACATGTGGCAACCCCCACACTAGGGTGATAGAAAGAGGTAAGAAGGCGAAATATGGGTGAAAACCCATATAGTGTGTGCTCTTGTTTTTGATTTCAGTCGCTAGCTTGACTCGACCCGCATTCATTGGTTCATGGGGAAGCAAAGTGGAAGAAACAATCTCCATCGGACTTTCATTTAAAATGTTTGGACAAACATTTGAAGCACGCGAAAGTTCCACACCGATGAGATATACATAGAAAGATACAGACCCGGCTCACAGATGGTACATGAAAATGCCGGGGTCAAAGATAGTGTCCTCACTCCCAAAGGAGTGAAGAAGAGAGGAAGTCACCGGGTAGGTGAAGAAAAGAAGGAGAATCATGATAACAATCATGAATAGATCTTCTTCCTCGGGATTAAGTGCAGTTGCACTTATTTGGATTTTATTGGTTGAGCTCTTTGGGTTGGAAGGCATCTCGGTGGGGAGGGTGGGAAGATTTGTCATAACTATGCAAATTGAGATTCTCTCCCCCCGATCATGATTTTTGCCATCCGAGCAATCATACTCCAGCGGAGATATGATATGAGTGAGTTCACCGGCGAACTCCTCATGAAGAATATACGGAGGTGGGACATGTGCGGTATTGTGGGCTATAAATATGCACCTCGTCCATTATAGTCTCCGTGTCGACTCATCACTATCAAAGATTGGATTAATCGAATTTAGAGTAAATTCGTAATCGAATTCGAATAAGGGATTAGTGATAGTCGTATGAATTGTTGTGGAAACAACATGGTCAACATCCTCTTCTAAGTTGACGATCTCGGAATGTGGAAGTGATGCATCAATAAATTCTATGTCTTTAGAATACAAAGAATCGGCATCACTATAATCACTGTCAAAATCTGAGAAAGTCTCAACAAGATCATTTGTAAGAGGAGAAAACACATCACACTCTTTGTCAAGAATTCCCTCAGACTCACTTGGGATCGGGATAAGGTCCTCAACACTAGACGATTCCATTTCTGGAATAGTGCTAAGAGGCTCGTCCCCCATTATGAGAGAGTCTTTGGAAGCAATAATAGGTAAGATAGGTGTGATAGCAATAGACTGAGGGAGTTGAGAAATGATATCGTTCAATTGAGTAACACTCTCCTCGTCATAATCATAGTATTCCCTTATTTGAATACTATCCTCATCATCATCGTCATCATATCTGATTCTGATATTCATCTGCTGAAGCTTACACACCATTCTTTTCATTTGTAGTTTCTTTCGAATGCGTATTTCTTCAGAACTTTGAGGAAGATTACACTCCTCGTGATCAGTGAAATGCTGTGAAGGCTCGAAGTCCGATGACCGATGGGATATCATGGGGTTGGAAATTGTCAAAACCGGGAGAATTGGAATTTTGAAAATTTTGATTCATCGGTTGACATTCAAAAGTCGCATGAGGACCCCCGCAATGCTCACAACAGAGAAAATTGGGAAAATAACTTTCACCAAAGTTCTGATTGTAACACGGTTCCGGCTCATAGACAAGCGGAACCTGTGGTGGACAATCAAAACCGTAATGAGAATCATTCCCACAAAACTCGCATGAGTAGGATTCGTATTGGGGTTGTGGAGGTAGGTAGGAAAAATCGGGTGTTTCATTGATTGAAATGGAATCGGGATTACCGACAAACTTGTCTCCGAAACCCACATTGGTACATCGCCGACAATTTCCACCATTAAATGGACCTCCACACCAGGAACATGTCAAATACCATGACATAGAGAATTAAACGGATAAGAGGATAAGGAATGGAGAATCAAACAGGTTTGAGGATAAAGAAATGTAGAATTAAACAGATTAGAGGATAAAAGATGGATATTTTTGGATTTTTGAAAAACATGCTATAAAAACAAAGAATGAAAATATTTTTGGTGTTGATAACACTTCAGGAAAAGTGTTAATGAACTTTTTGGATCTTTGAAAACTTTACAAAAAACACTTTTTACAAAAGATGGATATGCACAAGAATGGGTCTGAAATAGGCTAAACACACGCTAAAGCCTCCCCGGCAGCGGCGCCAAAATTTTGATCTGTGCTAAACCGTCAAGTCAAACAGACTTAAAAAACACTTAAACACAAATGCAATGAAGATCGAGAATATAGTGAATTCCGGTCGTTATGTCCCAAGGAGACTCAATGGTGTGTACAACACCGATTCAGACGATAGAATGATCACTAATGATAGCGATCGAAAGGATTGGGATTGAATATTACACTACGTAAAAAGTTTACAAATAACAAATGACTTAAATGCAAATTAAGAAAATTAAAAAGATAAAAGATATTAAATAAACGCTATCACTATTTTTACAGATCGATGAACGTTTATGTGAATTTATAAAATAAAATAACTTAAATAAACTATATTAACTAAAACGTAAACTCAAATTATCTAAAAACGTTACTTAAACTGAAAACGAGCGTTATGTACGAAAATGACGCTGGAGCGCAAGATAAAACGTAAAATTTGTGAAATAAAAGTCCTACGAATGTAAAAACAATTTTCTCACGTACTACATGACAAAAGAAAATTTTAGGAAAAAGCCGGGTATTTTTTCGACTTTTAAATTATTTACTACGAATTAAAAACGATTTAACACTAATTAATTAATTAAAAATACTAAACATTTTAAGAAAAATCCGAAAAATTCACAAAAACTACTTTAGATAATACTAATTCTAAGAAAAATGAAAAACGTGGTGGTTGCCTTGTAAAATAAGCTCCAAATAAGCCACGAAGTGCTTAAAGGACAAACAACCAAACGCCCTTATGTATTTGATTTTGCAAACTATGACAAGAAAGTCCCAAGGGCGCTTATGGTTCCAGGTACAAAGCTATCACCTTCAAAGCTAGGAGGTCTCAGGTTCGAGCCCCGCCTCCTAGCTTTTGCTACTTTATTTTTTTTCTTGATTTTTCTTTTGAAACTTGAAGATGCAATCAAAATAAGAGGTTTTGTAAAACTTTTCTTATCAAACTAGAAGAATAAGCGCTTGGGACGCTTATTTCCAACGATTAGGACAAATAATCCAAACACCCTTTTTGTGATTTAAGCTAAATGAAAACTAAGATAAGCAGAGACTTAGGAATAAGCTAAAATATGTAAAAAGTAATCATGATAAGCTAGAGTTCAACAGATTTAAGCACTAAAATAGGGAGCAATAAGCGGTTTGGTATAATGTTGGGAGAAAACTAGGGACCTAGGTCGCTAACAAGTGGGGTACTTTGAGCTTAAAATAAGCTCTAACTCTAATCCTAATCCTACAAGGATACTTAAACATGCAACTAGGGCTGGTAGTGTTCCTAAAAAGCTACTAGGAATCCTATGAAAAGCTTAGGATAGCTTATTAATAAGCTATGCAAAGCTGCAAAAGGCTGCTGAAACAGTTGCTAAAGTGGGGTTTTGGACAGATTTTTGAAGCAATTTTAAGCTAAATAAAATGATCCTAAGTGCAAATAAACTATTGCTATGTTGAGTTGGGTACATGAGGATCCCAGAAAAGCAATTATGACAAGATTTGGACCAAAAATGAGCCGTGGAGAAGCCTCGAAACAATGAGAGTACATTGCTTAAACAAAGCAGACGTAAAGCGATATGGGATTTTTTTAGCCAAAACTTGTACACATTGTAATCTAAACTAAACACCACTTTAGAAACTTGTTTAAACCTTGAACCACTTTGACTTTGAGAGTCAAAGTGGGTAAAGAATGGGTTTTGACCACGGTTTTAACTTAAACCAAACACCCCGAATGGGTGGAATGCTTTGAAAACCGATTTTTAGAAACTAAACTTGGTTTTTCATTTGTAAAACTAAGTTAGACTAGGATTGGAACTTAAAAACAAATAAGGAGAGGTAAGGAGCTAATAAGCACTAAAGTGCTTATTTGCTAAATAAGCTAAAATGAAATAACAGTAAAGAAAAAAGGAAAACTTTCATTCATTAAAGCAAGTACAATAAAACTAAAAGCTATTTAAAACTAAAACTTCTACTAAATCCTAATGCCAAACTTGGCTACAATGAACTAATATTTATACTACTGTCTTGGAGTTGAGCTTGTGCTTGTTTTCCGAGAGAGAATGAGTCCGGCTATCTTGTGCTTTTCTTGAGATCATCTCAACCTTTCATTTCATCTTGGGCACCAAGGTAAGAAATCCAAGCCGTCCCTTTATGATGACCAATGAGAGTTTTGAGGATTGCTAACTTGGCGAGAGATGCCCATGTGGGTGTGTTGGGTAAAGAATGCATTAATTGCATCTTGGAGTGAGGTGGAGGAGGGGACGGGGTTTGTGATAAGGTGAGGAAGGTAGAGTGTAGCAGGGAGTAAAGAGCTACAAGTGGAGAAGAAAATGGCTTGGCGCCAAAAGGGAGTTTGTTTGACCTCTGTTGACTGATTATTAATAAAAGGGAGGGTCAAATGGTGAAAGGGTCCAAAAGGGATTAAGGCAGGGTCCAAAATTGGTGGCAGGGTCCAAATGAGTGATTAAGGTTTTAATATTATAGGGACTTTATTGCAATTTTCTGAAAATACAAGGGTCTAATCTGCCAAATCATCAAAGATGTTTCAAGGGACCAAAAGTGACACTCTCAAAAAGTACAAGGACCAAACTTGCCATTTTGCAATTTTCAGGGCCATTTCGCCAAATTTCAAACTCAAGGACCACTTTTGCAATTTTCTCAAACTTTTATATTTTTCACCAAAGGACTAAATTTGACAACTTTTGATTTTAAAAGGACCTTTGGTGACTTTACTTTGAAATTTTGTGCTCGTGGACCTGCTTTTGACAATTTTTGAAACTTGGGGACTAAAGCGCAATTTTGCAAATTTGATACGTTTTTCATCTGATTTTGATATTTTTGCATTTAAAACACATAAAACACTGATTTGTGATATTTTCATCATTTTGATGTGTTTCTGAGTGTTTTCAGATGATTTTGCAGTTTATTTTGTACAAAAATGATGAGTATTTAGACACTCATCACACCCCTTTTCCAATACTAAATTACATATGCTAAAAGAATGAAACTAAAGAAAAAATATCACATTTAACAAACACGAGTTAAGAACCATATTAATTCATCATAAATTTAATATTTTTGTTTTTCCCATAGCTATATATCTACTCTGTTTCGTCAAGTCTCATCAATAAATCCCAAGCGTTGGATAACCCGGAGATACAACCCAACCGCTCAAAATTCAAGTCTTCGTTTCTTTTGACCGGATATTTTGTAACGATGATGATGGAACTAAAGATATGCCGTTTAATTTTAAAATAGTTTAGGGTTTTACGTAATGAAAAGACTATCCAAGCATCGGGGTTTTATTTATGTATTAATAGTTGCAATAAAGTGTATTTTTATAAATAACAGTTTCTTGGGGACATGTCCCGAGGAAAGGTTTGGCGGGAATTTTCTCGCACAATTAGCATGCTTTGGACTTTGGTCAAATTTTGGTAAACGTAAAATACACTTTCGGTGGGACAAGTCCCGGAGAAAGGTTACGTTGAATTTTGACTAGTTGGTCAAAGTTTGATAAAATCAAACTTACTTTCGCCGGGACATGTCCCCCCCGAAAGTGTCCGTTAATTTTCCATAACAAGTCAGCGTATTTATGTGCCACGTCAGATTTTATTTTGTCGTTTAGTGACTTTCGCCGGGGACATTGTGTCCCCAGCGAAAGTCTCCTCGCCCGTCCATCCGATTGTTGTAGTGAGAACCAAGGAACCAAAACCAGAACTCACGATCAAACCAAATAAAACCACCAACGATCACCCCTTGAACCACCTTCGTACTTAATTTCTTGGAAGACAGCCGCTTGGTTAAGTAGGTTTACTTTGTGAGAGGAAATGTGGTCATACTCGGTTAATATAAATAAAAAATGGATGGGAGAATAAGGCTTGTGAATTGCCGAGTCTATGGGGATTAGAGGAGGACCAATTCTCTTCCAAATTTCAAATTATTATTATCACCATATCTTAATTGAAGTTGGGGTGTACAAAAATAAACATAATCGGTCCCAATTAACTTTGTAATCGTGTGATACAAAATAGAAAATTTATTCCGCCCATTCAATGATCTCATTAAATGTGTTATATCAACTCATATAGATGTGTCGATTTATATATCTCAGGTTATGGACATTTTATTTTGTAGTTTAACTTCATAACATAAGTGTTTAATTTAGGCAAATATTCATAGACATTAGGGTATGTTCGTATTAGAAGTTCAAAGGTCGTTTCGTATTTTAGGTCGTTATAGTTCATGCCAAGTTAGGGCTCTATCATAAATGCATTGAGGCCAATTCAACTTTCATTTCATCCAAGACTCCATCAATCTTGAAGAACTATTTACACCTGAATAGCCACCCTTTGACATCCTCTCCATTGAATTTTGGAAACTCCAATTTAGCCATCCTCCCATATTGATGTCCTCTGTTATGGCTTGTTCCTTCATCAGCCATCAAGTTTTGCAAAGCAGCATTCAGATTCTGATTTTGTGCCAACAAATCTCTCACAGCGACTTGCAAAGCCTCCACAGATGCTGGTAATGATTCAGCAGTCACTAGTGGTGGTTGTAACACTCAAGCTCTTGTATTAACCATTGTGGTTAAGTTTTGTATTGTTATATCTTCTTGATTGTGAAATAGGTGTGTTCAATTGAGTAACAACTCTAACCGTTCTTGGCCAAATCAAGTCAATCAAAACTGTTCATTAGTTCGAGAACAGAGGATTTAAGCACGTATACGCTGTTCTCGTGAACGCGATGAGTACTTGACACTTAGGTCTTGTTTGTGACGGATAACATACAACTAATCAGTGTACCAGTGTAGTACAACTGATTCTTGAAAGTTTCTTGCCGGAATTTGATCGGAAAAGTAACAGATTACACCGGAGAAGAGCAGAGTTACCGGAAAAACAATCGGGAAACTGATGCAATTGCCAGAAAAGGCTCTTGATACCACTTGATATGATCCAAATACAATCAACCAAAGAATCTTACGGCATCCACTATGAGATGTTCATGAAAAGGTTTATAAATTTTGAAGAGGTTTATAAATTGAGTCACTATAGTGAGATGAGGTTTATGATGACATGTAATGAAATAGGTCTAAGTTTATAGACCTTTTCTTTGCAACTCAATACATGTAAATAATTTAATACCTCGTTAAGTTATAAAGTTTTAACATACAAAATAGTGATAATAGGTTTACAAAATGAGAAATTTAAGAGTATATGACATGGAAATTATATAAACCTTTTAAAAAGGTTTAACATTGGAGATGCTCTTATGGAGATAAGAGAAGATTAATGACTAAAATGTGAGATTTGTAACAGAAATGTAATTATGGTTGTCACAGAATTAGTAACAGACTTTAGAGGACTGAGAGATAGAAATGAGAGAAGATAAGTGATGAATAGAAGTGAGATAGTAACGAGAGAATTGTATTATTTCATGAATGAATCAAATGAGAATTACAACGTGTCACTAACTGTTTAACTAACTAACTTTCCTGCATTTAGCTCACATCACTGTCTTGGTTCAGCAATATCAAAATTCGAAAGATAAGTATAAGTTTTTAACAAAATCAGTATCAAGTTTGAACGAAACTGATAAAATTGACCTTCAAGTCAAATGTATCTGCCTCTAGAGATTATAAAGAGGATTTGCAGATTTGAAGCCATTGTAAGCTTGCATATTGGAATTGTAAAAATGGATGATTTTGATGTTTGACCTTTTCCCATAATGTTTGACCTTTGGTATACTGAGTTCTGAACTATTGCTTTTGTTGTAGTTATCATGAGATCAGGTGGATTTTACTAAAAAGATCGGATTGCGTATTGGGATTGTAAAAATGGATGATTTTGATGTTTGACCTTTTCTCATAATGTTTGACCTTTGCTATACTGAGTTCTGAACTGTTGCTTCTAATTTAAGACTCAGCCCTTGCCTCTCCTTCTTTGTACAGTATGTTCGCTTGTTTAACGACTGAATGCCGTTTTCTATAGTTATCATGAGATCAGGTGGATTGTACTAAAAAGATCGGATAGGTCGAACAAGAAGACCTTGTGAACTGATACAACTAAAGACTGCTTGGGGTGCGGGAATCATTGATAAGTACACTTTTATTTGGGGTGAAGACATGGATGAGTGGGTCCCAATTGGCGCCATTTATGGTATGGAGCGTGCAGTCGCCACGTGGGAACGCTTGTCTCTTTTTCTTCAAACCCTCTAATGCTATTTTTTATTTTTGGTCTACACGGACGTATTTAGATTTGTTTTCTGAAACTGATTATCAGATTGTTCTGACTTGTAGTTGCCTTAGTTTTATTAATGTCTGGATAACTAGAGTTTGGTACATACGAGGGGCAACAAAATTATTATCTAAAAGGATGTAACAACTTCAGATAGCAAAAGCACATCCAAACTCTATGATTATCAACTTGTTTTATTAGAGAGTTTATTAGGTGATTCTGATTGTTAAAAATCACACAAGTTCATAAGCACTTTTAAAACGCACATCCAAACTTTTTATTGCGATTTAAAGCCACAAGAATCAGTTTTTGTATTGACGTTAATGATTATGTTTTTCTCTAGGATTAAAATGAACAGATTTTGGTAATGAGGCAAGGAGCTGACTTAAGAAATATGATTTTTGCTATAATGTAAAATAGCCTAACTGTCATTATCTTTAAGCAGCTGGCCGCCTCACAACAAGTCAATAAGCACTCTGAAAACGAAAATTCAAACACTCCTGTTACATTTTTAAATGATAATCAAGAGACAGTTATTAAGAGCTAATGAATATCTGGAGGCAATATTTGATCTGAAATTCAAGTTGGTCTTTTGTTAAATTTCTGTGAGACTAGGTACTGCAGCCACCGATTTCATTCACAAGCTACAAAAGGGTATACCTCCATGAGTCCCGCTAAAAGACTTTGATAAAAAAGCCGTAAGCAGCTTCAAGATGAAGCATATGAAAGCAAGAGACGGGATCTAGCTGTATTGGAAGCTAATGATGGAATTTGGCCTGGTGTGACTTTCCCTTGTCATGCATTGTTTCCCTTGTCAATTTGGAGCAAGACAACATACCCAACAAATATATCCCTAAAGATATGAGTGTAACACCCCCAAATCTCGGTACAGCGGAAGACTTAATCAAGTTTTCGGGGCGTTACTATTGGATTGGTATCGCACACAAGTATAGTAAAAGATAATCATTTAGCCATTCAAAACCAATCCCAAATTTAAATATTCAAAACATTTAATCAAAAAGTATAAATATTAGGCCCAAAACATAGTTTAATAAAATAGGTCCTCATAGTTTATCAGAGGACGAAACTTGATGGTCAACGAATACCACAAGGACGAATGGTGTAGTTTACTCTAGAATTATTTTAAAGTTATATGCTTTAGATGCATCTTAGGTGAGTTTTGACCTGTTTCTCTCATAAACCCATCTGACCCATTTTCGATTGATCTAATCTGTATGTTTTACTTTTGCTCTTTTGAAGTAAAATGTAACCCAAAACTGACCTGTTTGTAATTCCATAGTCAAAGTGTTAAAAAATATGTTTTGATGGATGTGAAATTATGGTTTTCGGTTCGTATTCTTGAAAAGAAGTTGTGACATAATAATTTGTTGTCATATATCATTATTTTTTTTTTTTACTTTAGTAAATTTTAATATTTTATGTTTTCCTGATCTTTGCTCTTTCTGTAAATATACACTTGAAATTTCACATTTGTTTGCTTAATGCATTCAAAATAGGTTGGTGGGTTGACACGGCCGCGTTGTTGCGGGATCACGAGGTTTATTAGCGATTTGGGCATGAAAAGGGCATCTCGTCTTTGTGGAACTAATGAGTTGTCTCACAAGTCTGCGCGAATCGAGCTCCTTTTGCTTCGCTCAAGTGTTACTAATGAAAGCTCAAATGGTTACTAGAATTATTTTAAAGTTATATGCTTTAGATGCATCTTAGGTGAGTTTTGACCTGTTTCTCTCATAAACCCATCTGACCCATTTTCGATTGATCTAATCTGTATGTTTTACTTTTGCTCTTTTGAAGTAAAATGTAACCCAAAACTGACCTGTTTGCGTATTTGTTGTCATATATCATTTTTTTTTTTTTTTACTTTAGTAAATTTTAATATTTTATGTTTTCCTGATCTTTGCTCTTTCTGTAAATATACACTTGAAATTTCACATTTGTTTGCGTCAAGTGTTACTAATGAAAGCTCAAATGGTTAACTATCACTAGCTGTTAATCAATGATATGTGCTCAAGAAAATGTTATGTATGACCTTTTAATTGAGTGTCAACGATTCTTTACCATCTTCAAAACAAAGCTTCTATTTTTCATGTGTACAGGAAACAGCCGATAAAAGCTGTTCCGGGGTCGAGGCCATGGGAGGTATTAAGTGTTGAACAAGCCATGGATCTAATAACTTATGGTGGTCAATGGTATCGTGAACCTCTTGGTGCTTTTACAACCGGACCTCCATACATTTTGAGACTGGAATGAGGATGTTGAGGTTTGTCTTTTCCGCAATCTTTTCATAGGCTCTTATAAAAAGTCGTTTCTTCTGTCTCAAAAAATCAAATTATATTTATACCCAAGCCCAGTTTTATCCGTTACACAATCCAACCTTACGGCCCCGACCTGTTAATTATACAAAATTGCCCTTTTGATCTCAGCTTGTTTTACCTGATACACAAGTAACACAACCCAACCCACCCGTTTAGATCTGTAATACCATTAAGACTCGAGACTGTTTTTACCCATTGCACAACACAACTTGGATAGGTATAAAAAAATTACACATTTTGACCCGAACCCGTTTTGCTTAATACCCGCTGCCCCGCCCATTTGGTTACTCTATCAAATTGCTTTATCCCATTTACATGGGACTACTCTTGTTTGACTATTCCAGGACTTCATTGACTCGTACCAGCAATTCAGCGAAATGATGTGTGAATTTTTGGAAGAATCCATTGCTGGGTTCAACAAGGTATCATAGACAAAGTAGATGCAGAAGCTGACGATTTTACTGTAACTCGATCTAGATGTCACATAACTCGTACTTGTGTTCAGTTTTTGTTGTATGGTTTAAACGCTTGTTTTGAAAAACCATTAAGAATAGGGTCATTCAGAGATATTAATGAGACGCCTCTTGAAAAGTTTACTACGCTACACTTTGCATCAGTTACCACCAACTAGTTTGACAACTGAAGAATGCTATATCCGACCGTGAAAGTTGAAGCACCAAAACTAACTAGAGCCCCAGTGATCTAGTGGGCGATCCGTGAATGTGAGTGTCACGAAAATGAAGAACAGGACATGCCTGTCAATAGTTGATATCTAAACGTCAACTTAACAAAAACTCCCCTGAACCAATAAATTTTTTTTGTCAAAGTATATGCACATGGAAATCATAATTTGTACCAAATTCAAGACTCATAAATTCCCACACAATGGGACTCTTGGGAGGAATCTCACATTGGGAGAGAGGTTGTATCACACAAAACAAATAGCACTTCATACCAATAAAAAGTGATAAAGATGTTAAATGACAAGCAAAGATTCAAATGTAATATTAGGACAGAAGTTGTATCACACAAACAAATAGCAATGGAATAGCAATAAAAAGTGATATAGATGTTAAATGATAAAAACATATGTTCAGCAGGCAGGCAAAGATTCAAATGAAGCACAATAAAGGCAACTTGATTCTTGCGCTCATGGGATAAGGTTACAGCACTCTGGCTTTTAATTCTTGTCTCGTAACATCCTATGGAAGTCAGGGTGATGAACTAACTGATGATGATCCTTGTTTGTTCCCTGGTTTGATCCATCTGCACTAAGATTTTGAAGGTTTGGTCCATATCCATGTGGCTTAAAATTTTGACGGTTTGGTCCATGTCCATGTGGCTTAGGATTTTGACTGAGGTATGTGTTCATGCAGGTATTAACTAACTTCTTCAATATCAGATCATCTGAAACAGCCTTCTTCTTCTCCAGGTGCTAATGGAGAGCTGATAGTATACAACAACATATGATAAGTATTAGAAAAACAAAAAACAAAGAGGAGTAGCATGGGAATATATATAGAGATGAGTTGTAAACCTTAATATTTGTTGACCAAGAGAGGTACGTGATCCAATTGGAGCATAAAAGTAGCGACTGTTGCCATTATTATCCGCAGCAGCAACAAATGCTTGTAGCAACTGCTTCTTTGTCATCGGCCAACGCTGTACACCGAAGTTGACAACATCAACAGCCACGTCAAACGCTTTAAATTTCGTTGCATAGCATTTCAATTGGGCAGAATCCATAGTTAGTCGACTGAAACACAAAGACATAAGAGAGCAAATTAACATATAAATCTGCTAAGTGTAGATTATATGTATGCATAATTAAACATACCCTCCAGAAAACACAAGAAGCCTTCTTTTTGGAAGATTGCTAGAGTCAAAAAAGATCAAAGCATTGATGACAGGTATACACGACTGGCCGTAGTACAATAAAGCTTTCACAGCATAACAGATCCTGTGAAGATCACGAGTAGGACTAACATAACCTGTACTTTGTAACGGACCCATTGCCAGTAAGCCCACCTCATTATCTGGATGAGCCTGCAAACAATATGAATGAATGTAAACGATATTATTATGATTATGCATGCATAAAGTTAGGACAACATACTTTGATTTTTTCTTCACAGTATAATGCAATAGCTTCAGCTTGAGCTTTATCCAGACCGCAGCCTCCCTCCATGGGGGTCAGCAAAGCAGAATTATCGACACAAATCACTGTAACCTGCATATTAAAGATTGAATTTTTTTTAATTAAATCAAACAAAAGATGCTAGAAAGAAGAACGTACCTCGGGCTCCATGTTTGAAATCGGCAAATCGATAGAGCAAGATTAATTAATTACTACTGTATAAGGTTTTCTTTCGAATGAATGAATGTTTTGTTCCTTTTCTATTGATTGTGTTATTTATAAAGGATCTGCCCCAATGAACCGACTATACAACCACACATTTTATCTATCTTCTCCTCTTTTTCGATCTTTTCTCTACTTCAGTTAAAACCAATTTTGGGGTTATCTATAGGGTTATTATACAAAAAAACCACTAAAGTTTGCGGGATATTTGTCCTAAGTCACTATAGTTTAAAAGTTGTCATTTAGGTTACTATACTTTGTGTGACCGGTTATATTTGTTACTCATTTTTTGTATACCTTCAATTACCGGTAATTTGTCCTACGTGTATTATATATTTCATTTATGTTTAATATATTTGACTCACAGTTCCCAAACCTTTTGTTTAATAATCCCAACTACACACACTTTCCCCAAACGTATCACACACAGATCCCACATAAATAAAAATTGTGTAATTAGGGTTTTCAAGAATCAAATAAAAATTGATTGGTGTTATCATCTTCTCCAAAAAGGTAACCTTTTTCTCTCATTACTTAATTATTTATTTGTTTCAACAGTCATAAATTGGGGTTTTGTATGTAAAATTAGGGTTTTCGGCAATTAACAATTTTTTTGTTTTATATTCTTTCAGATGGCATCACCATCCGAACCATCCACTTTTTTGCTAAAATATCATCGTGGCGGCGTATTTGTAAGAGATCCCCTTTCGTATGAATATGAAATTCTATCCGAAATTCCTAATGTTGATATGCTAGCATTAGACTTGGTAGGTTTTGTGAATCTTTTGGAAAGTGAATGTACTGGTGAGGTGAAGTCCTTGTTTTATTTGGTTCCTGGCTTAGAATTACAATTAGGATTAAAACCTCTAAAATCAAATGCTGACTTTGATGCCTGTGTGCAATGTGGTGTAGATAATGATCATGTGTTGCATATATATGCCTCTCATTCTGAGTTTGACTTAAATGAAACCACTGAACAACACAATTCTGATAGTGATAGTGATTTAGAAGATGATGATTACAATGTGTATGACTATTGTGGTTCTGAAGAGAGTGACAATGCATCACTTGACCATTTGTCTGATGGTGAGGAAGAGATTTTGGATGTTAGGACTAAGAAAGTAGAGCCTGCACCTAAGAAGAAAGCTTCTAAGTTGTTTGATGAAATTTTTTTGACTAGAGTTTACAATGGCTTGCCTAAAGATGACTTTAGTGATAAAGACTTTGTTCCTAAAAAAGTAGATGACCAAGATAAGTTGGGTGATCACTGGCCAATCCATGATCCTAATGTTAAATGGAAGTTCATGAGACCACACTTAGGGGAAAGGTATGAGAGTCCTTAACAACTTAAAAGAGCACTGGCATACTATGCTTTGGCAAATGGTTATAAGCTTTATTACAAAGTAAACAATCCTAAGAGACTGTTAGCTAAATGTTCAAAGGATAATAAAGACAAGAAATGCCCATTTAGATTGTGGGCATCTTGGATGCAGGCTGAAAAATCTTTTCAAATCAAAACCATGAATGATAGGCATGTCTGTTCTAGGACATATGAGTATGGCACCTTAATAACAATCAACTGGGTAGCTAGGAATTATGCTAAAAAGATCATGGTCAATCCTTCTATAACAGTTAGGTCTCTTATTGAGTTAATACTAAAGAAATTCAAATGCAAAGTGACTATTAGTCAAGCTAGAAGGGGAAAGATTAAGGCTTTGCAGCAATATGAGACATGTTTAGAGGATCACTATGGAATGCTTTGGTCATATGCTTCTGAAATCCTTACTTCCAATCCTGGATCAACTTATAAGCTAGGTGTTACCACAATGCCTGATGGAAAGAACTACTTTGATAGTTTTTATGTGTGCTATAAAGCTTTGAAAGAAGGATGGTTAGAGGGATGTAGAAGGGTAATAGGTCTAGATGGATGCTTTCTGAAAACCATCTGCAAGGGTGAACTTTTATCAGCTGTATGAAGAGATGGCAATAACCAAATATATCCAATTGCATGGGCAGTGGTGAGTGTAGAGAACAAGGAAAATTGGAGTTGGTTCATGCAATGTCTTATTGATGATTTGGGAATTGCAGCTGGTGAAGGACTAACAATCATATCTGATCAACATAAGGTAAGTTTCTTCTTCATTTGGAGAAGGATTAACAATCATATCTTTTATGCATTTGATATCTGCTCAAGGTTTAACTAATCTATTTTGCAGGGTATTGTTGAAGCTGCAAAGGATGTAATGCCTTTGGCTGAGCACAGACAATGTGCAAGGCACATATACGCTAACTTCAGGAAGAAGTTTACTGGTGGGCTGTTTAGGAATCTCTTTTGGAAAGCAGCTAAGGCTACATACCCTGCTAAGTTTGAACAAGCAATGAATCAGATCAGGGATGTCAACAAAGAAGCACATAAGCATCGATGGATAGACAACCGAGAAAAGCTGGAGTAGGCATTCTTCCTCACGAGATAGAGCATGTGATGCAAGAGAATGGAATAAGTGAGTGCTTAAACTCACTTATTGTTGAAAGAAGAAAGCCAATCATTAATATGTTGGAGGATATCGAAGGCGGTATGATGGAAAGAATGCAAAGAATGAGAGAAGCATGATAAATGGGAAGATGTGATATGTCCAAACATAAGGAAGAAGTTTGAAATACTCAAGGATAAGCACATGTAAGTCATTTTAAATAAGTACTAATAAATGCATACTATTGTTCACTAATAAATGCATATTATTGTTAACTGTAGGAACTGGAAAGTTATTCCAAGTGGTCAGAGCAGGTTTGAAGTGAGAAATGGGTATGAAGGATTCAAAGTTGATGAAAAGGAAAGGACTTTCATTTTTAAAGGTTGGCAACTGAATGGTCTACCATGTGAACATGGCTTTGCAGCTATCTACTTCCTGCATAAAGACCCTGAAGACTATGTTTCTAATTGGTTCAGGAAAGAAAGGTTTGTATCTGCTTATAGTCATTATATTGATGGTCAAAATGGAATGGATCAATTTCCTTCAACTGAATATCAAAAGCCATTACCTCCTATGATCAGAAGATTGTATGGTAGACCAGCACATAAGAGAAAAAGAGATGCAAGTGAGAATGATGGGAATAGGACTAGGATTAGCATAAAGGGGCAACTAAATCACTGTAAGCTTTGTGGTCAGAGTGGACATAATCAAAGGGCTTGTCCAAGTAAGCCAGAAGATGAGATACCAAGTGGTGGGTCTGCAAGAGGTGGTAAGACTCCTAGAGGTGGTAAAACCTCAAGAGGTGGTAAGACATCAAGAGGTGGTAAAACACCAAGTTCTGGTAATACACCAACTGGTGGGTCTGCACCACAAGCACCTTCTGTCTTGAATGAAGAACATGAGTTGTCAACACCAAGTGGTGGGTCTGCACCACAAGCAACTTCTGTTTTGAATGCACCACAAGATGAGATGCCAACTGGTTGTTCTGCACCAGCTCAAATTTCAACTCCTCCAGTTGGCTTTGAAATGTCTACACCAGATTAGTTGCCTTCACCAACTAGGGGTGTTGGTGTAAGAATCATAGGTAGGGTAGGTGTAGGGGTGTACTAATGAGGGGTGCTGGTGTTAGAATGGGTGGTAGTGTAGGAATACAATCTAGTGAAGCTGCAAGTAGTGAAGAAGGTGTTAGCAGTAGAAGACTTAGGACCATAAATTGGAAAGTTGTTAGAACAAGAGGGAAAGGAGATGGATCAAAAGCTCATATGTATCCTGGTGGAATAAAACCTATAGGGTTTGGTCTTTCTTGGGATCCAGTTGATGGAGAGCCAATGTTAGGAGTAAGTACTAAGAATCTTTTACATTAATTTTGTTTATGTATGCTGATTATTCATTTTGTTAATTAATGCAAAAATTTTGCAGAATACTATGGGTATTTCACACTGACAGCCAATTGGTATTACACCTGAAGATGTTAGAATCCATGCTGAAAGACCAGAGCCTGTTGTGGAGCAAGAGCCAATGCTAGAACCACTTGTGAGGAGGAATGCAGAATACCAAAGGAGGATGGCAGCTCAAAGGAAAAGACAACCAGTGGAGAGAAGGCAATCAGAAAGGATCAAACAGATCATCTTCAACAGGTCACCATCACCTGGGCCAGGATTAAATGAAGATGATGCCATCTCTCTCGACTAGATTGTAGGAATGACCTTAACATGGCTAGCCAGTAGTTTGGCACTTTTGTATATCAGCCATTAGAACTAATCCATAGGATGTTAACATGGCTAGCCACTAGTTTGGCACTTTTGTATATCAGCCATTACAACTAATCCATAGGATGTTAAACTTTAGGATGTGGTACATGTTGATGCTACTTACTTAACATTTGTAGTTCAAATCTGCACCATATTTTGTATGTACTTAAACAATGCAACATGTTGTGCAGTTTATATCTGCACAAACATTTGCAAAGAATGATGTATGCAGTTTGAATGCAGTTTATGTATGCACTATCCATTTGCAGTTTTTTTTGTGCAGTTTACTTCATTGTTACAAGTAGAATGTATAAAGTATTTCAAACACAAACACATGTAAACATAGATAGAACATTTCACTTCATTAATTCATTAGAACCATTGTTACAAAGATCCATTCTAACCACAAAATACCATAGTCTTACAATAACCATTCTAACCTAAACTGCATAAACTAAACTGACATCACTTACAAAATAACTGCATAAACTAAACTGACATCACTTACAAAATACAATAACACCTAAAATAACCTAATAAGAAACATCCCAACAATAACCACAATCAAAACCCTATTGTAAAATGTAGTTCGAGAGTTTTGATTGGTGGCTTGAAGAACTTCATCTTGTGCATTCACCAAATTAACATGGATCTGATACATGGTTGCTTGATACCAACAGTTTGGTAATGGCGCATCAACCCATCTGAAATAGTTGCAATTTCTTGTTGGATCCAAGAGATTGGGGCAACCAAGAAATCTTCTTCCAGGGTTCATTTGTGTCCAAGAGGTTCGACACCTTGCTACTTCACCACACCCACAAAGGTGCACCATTGAATTGTTGCAAGAAATGGTGGAACGGATTTAATGATTTTTGGGTTTAGAACCCTAATTTTGGAGGTGATAATTGGGTATGTTTTAGGTAGGGTTAGTTTTTTATAAGAGAGTATCTTAGTGGTTTTCCAATGTGACAAGAATCAGATGATGTGTATATTTGGCCAGGTCCACGTGGACAACAAAATGGTATCTCAACCGGTTGCCCACCCTGGGAGTGAGCTAAGGAACAGGTTTTAAAATGTTCAATGACACGTTTGACAAACCCGTGTAGTATAGTAACCTAAATGACAACTTTTAAACTATAGTTACTTAGGACAAATTTCACGCAAACTTTAGTGACTTTTTTGTATAATAACCCTTATCTATACTACATATAATGGAGGGATGACCCTCTCTTTTCTATTTTTTTAAGATTTCCATATATAGATTTTAAATAAATACAACTACTTAAGCTATATGTACAATTACTTTATGCATAAACATCTACACATATTGATTGGTCAACATTTGTAATTAATGTCATATTTAAAACACCCATTTGATAAAAAGTATAATTTATAAAACACAATGTACAAACTAATTGAAGCACAAATACAACTAAAAAACACTATCTAATACATACAATTAATACACTATTTAATTTACCCCTTCACTAAAATATACAACCATTTAACCACTATGTACAATTTAATCAAACTACTAAGCCAAACATTTAAAAATAAAGCCATTAGGCTGCCTGTATTTCTCCTTCTACTTTTTCTCTCCCCGCTGCGCCGACCATGTCGCCACCATTGCAACATGAGGGTAGAACTGGGTCGGTCGGCTCCAAAATTGACGAAGGGTGATTGTGCTGAAGGAAAGAATCAAGATTTTGTTTGTAGTAGCTTCGGTTAATAGGAGATGAATTATTTCCACGGTCATAACTAATGTTATTGTTATTTGTAATTTAATTGTTTAATAAAAGTATGGCCGCATAACATTACATTGTCAGAAAATATAATCACATGGTACCCGCCGCCGTATCGCGCGGGTACCCTGCTATTTTATATAATAAAACAAAATTTTTGGTGAGAACTTTTACATTTAAAAAAACCCAACCTTCCTTTATTTAGTAACTAGCTTATAAGACCCGTCAAATTGACGGGTTTTTAGAAGAATGAATGCATCAAGAAATTAAGTGTGTGGGTAACATAAGAAAAAACAACGAAGCTAAAATTTTTGAATTTTTTAATGGAATAATATATATTAAGTCAATGATACAATAAAGAAATATGGATGTAACTATTAATCTAATATACATTCATGCACGCGGTCTTCAATCTTCATGGTTTTGGAAAGCAAATATAGGTTTTCCTCTTTGCCTGCATGATCGCATTCTTATTTAAAGGTCACTCTCTGCCTTTGACCTTACACGGTTTCCATCAATATGTTGTATAAAATTTTCCTACAATGACCAATGAAGATAATAGTATTGATTAAATAAAAATTACAAAGCAAACCTTTTCATTACAATTTTTTCCCTGCTGCAAAAGTAGCATACCTGATAAGTTTCCATTATGAGTTCAATCCGTTAATATCTCCATGTCTTCTTGTTCTACAGTTCTACCCACTAAACTTTTTCATAGTTCCTCTCAACAAATATTAAGATTCTATCTCAATGCATACCAGAGGGGCGGAAGTGTCATTTTGCAGTCTTCAACTCATTAACGTCGCCTACTCTTTTTCCGGTACTAGGCTAACCACCGGGTTCTTTTCACCAAGGTGAACCACACCTACCACAACGTCGCCTACCCTTTATCCGGTACTAGGCTAAGTACCGAGTTCCATTACAATGGAGGAACTACTACCCAACACTACACAACACCTAATCCCAAAGGAGACCCACTCCTTAATACAACATCATCAATGATATCAATATCCTTAGATTCTATACTATTCTATCTTGTACATCGAAACACACCATATCGAATGTACACCTTAGTCACCCTTCACTAATGCCTTGTGACTTGACTTCTAGACACCCTTCACTAAAGCCTTTAGCATTGACTTCTAAGCACCCTTCACTAGTGCTTTCAATACGAACGTTCGACACCTTTCACTAATGTCTTCGTCATGACCCGTTAGACATCTTTCACTAATGTCTTCAACACTACACTTCTTATGAGAAAGAAGAGAACTATCAACAAGAGAAATTCAGTGGTCTTGATGATAGCGAAGCATGGCAACTCATGGACTTAAGCTTGCTCGTATTCAAAAGATGGTGATCTCGCCTTTAAGAGGAACCTAGAGAATCACACAAAACCAAAACTACATACATAGATCACATGGATCGGAGGTTAGAGAGTTTATAACTGAAAGAGTAAATATGTGAGAAAGGGGTAAGAAACAATAAAGAAATGACTCACTATTTATAGAGGAAAATAGCTATTGTTCCCCGGATCCCGCGGATCCCTCCCTTTAGGGATCTGTCCAGTATATTAGCTGGGATCCGTGGGATGCTCCCTTTTGCCCATGGGTTTTGGGTCATGGGTCATGTGTTATAGGTTATGGTTTGGTCCATGGGTATTTCATTAGATACAATGTACTTAATAGATGCAATGCATCTAGTCAAATAGATATGGGTCAATACCATGGGTTATGGATATGCTCCATGGGTTGTAGTTTTTACCTATTATAATATATACTAGTTATGTATATATTTACCCAATATGTAAACACTAGTTGTTGTACATATGTATTGCTAAATCATAAAATCACTTATACTTGTTTTAGTTTTTTATGTGAAAACGTAAGTGTTTTAGAAAACTATTGGCTCAAACCATTTACGTATTTTATTTGTTTCGTTAAAATGATTTTACGTTTGTTATCGACAAAACATTAGAAGATCGTAAAATATAAATAAACGTTTTATCGCTTATTTGTATTAATAATCTCCCCTTTTGTTGATGACAAAACATAAAATTATTTTAAGGAAAAACTAAAATTCGTAAAAGTTTGAATTGTAGTTTTTACTTTCTTCTCCCCCTTTTTGTCGAAACAAAAAGTGCGTCGAAAAGAAACTAACACAATGTTTTAAGAAAAACATTAAAAAAATTATAGAGTGCAAGTGACGGGAAGAGTTCTTGTTTTAACTTCCCCTTGACGAGTCCATCCCTTTGTGAGGGCATCAAGTAAATAAAAGCTAATGAGCTAATGCATTGCAAGCATGTTTGCAAATAGTTTCGTCTTAGCGACGATGATGCTCCCCCTTGATGATTGCAACTTTGCAAGGGGATGTCATGAAATGTAATCCTAATATTGCAAATGATCTTGCAATGTAATGTTTGACACAAAGCTCCCCTAGCTTTAGAGTGTCAAATTCTTCATGTATAAATTGAAAAACTACAAAACAAATGTTAGAAAAACAAGTATAATGCATAATTTCCTGCAAATATGACTCAAGTTAGTAGAAAAATAGTTTTCTGTTGCACGGATCCCACGGCTCCCTCCTTGTGGGGATCCGTCTAGGCAAATATCAGGGATCCGTCTGTCTGATGACTAGATTCAGCAATGGTGATATAACAAATAATGTTAACATCAAAGTGAGATATGTATTATACAACATAATCATATACTAAAGAATATAGCAAGTATCATGTAATTTTATTTAATAAAACTAGAGATATTATACATGACTCTAAAAACTAAGAAAATGAACGATACATGACTTGGAATTACTAGACTTATCTAAGTAACGCTTGATACTAGGACACCACTAAAATCCTCTAGCTCAAGCTTGTTTAGGTTTAATCTCGTCGAAACGTTCGAGGAGGTGATAGAACATGAAACGTTGATATTCCCGTACTTCATGTATCAAAATTTCAACATGTTGACAATGATAACAATCTTTGTCATGGCTAGGTAGTGGTGGTGGAAGAAAGAAGATTGTTTGATGCGAAGGATCAAGTGGAGTGGGTTGAGGAGCCTCAAATGATGGAGGGATTGGTGGAGGTGCATTTGAAGATGGCTAGACCAAGAATGATGGTGGTGGTAGAGAGGTGTCAACTTCCATGTGGTCGGGTGGTTGACTTTGATAATTTCTCATAATCCAAGTGGGATTATTTGAAGGTGAAGGCGAAAAGGAGGCGGAGCAAGTGTTGACTCAACACCTTGATTTTGTTCCATTATTCCTCCTAATGAGGAGAATGTTGCCGGTGGAGGAGGATGAGACGGCCTAGGAGGCAAATCCTCTAGATTGTAGAGGTGTGGTGATGAGAGTGGAGTGGTAAATGATATGGCTCTAGGCAACAATGGTGATGGTTTAGTGGAGATGGGATTGTTTGGTCTGTGAGGTATGGTGGTGTTTAGCATTGGTAGTTTTGTGGGAATTATCCTTTTAGGGATTGGTTTGATTGGTGGAGGAGAAATCCTAGCATTTGTGGATTTGACATGAGATGATTCGGTTGAAGAAATTTCGTGTACAACACGAGCAATTTTCTTAGGTGGTCCTTTGG
Source organism: Chrysanthemum lavandulifolium (assembly GCA_022545495.1). Lineage (NCBI taxonomy): Eukaryota > Viridiplantae > Streptophyta > Magnoliopsida > Asterales > Asteraceae > Chrysanthemum > Chrysanthemum lavandulifolium. The sequence goes on along the minus strand of CM040238.1, from coordinate 301,855,999 downwards.
TGGATGAGTTACCTCTTGGAGCTTTCCTCATGATGAGATGATTTCAAGAGATTTATAAAGATTTCTAAGTGCTGAAAATGAGGATGAAGATGATGACTTTAGGAGTCCTAACAATGTGGTTTATAATGCAAGGGATTTGGCAAGTGCATTCAAGACTTAAGCCACTAAAATTCATTGTAATGTGATGATTAGCATGCACAAGAGTCAACCTCAGAGTTGTACTGATCTATGAACTCATTTAAGATGAGATGGAGTGTTTAAGTTAGTAAGATGAGCTTGCAATGATTGTTTTAGCTAGAGTTGACATGAATCTGTCATACGGATCCCACGGTTCCCTCCAATGAGGGATCCGCCTAGGCTAATCCTAGGGATTCGTCTCTCAGTAGCTTAAGAAAAGATAGCAATGATGTTTGTAAGGTCTAATGCCTATTTCTTCTTGAGTGTTTCAGTCCATCTAAGTGTCTTAAATGAAAAGGTACTTGAATACTTAAGGGTAATGAGTGATGTAGCTAATGATTGTTTTTTATGGAAGAAGTTGGAACTTTTTAAAAGTACCAATGAGTGAGCGAAGATGCACTAAAGATTTGAGAGTGTCAAATGAAGCTAAATGATCCTAGAGATCAGATAGTAACTTAGGATAATGTCTTGGAGGATATCCTAAAAGCTTAAGATGGAAAAACTGGAATTTGATCAATTTCGACCAAATTTTGAGGTAAGGATGATTATAATCACATCCGAAATATTTCCAAAGCTAGATGTTTTAACATGTGAGGGATCATGTATGAGTATAAGAGCGGAAGAGTAATGAGTTTTGGTGAGACGATAGATCTACGGGTGTTTCGAGTGTGATCTAAATGAGTTATGTGTGAGTATAGAAAATCTACTCAACTTTGATAAGGACTCAATTTGCCTTAAGGCACTATGTCTAGCTTAGTGTGAAGTGATCTAAAGACATGTCTGAAATACAATGATTGAAATTGCATTTTCTGTTTGCCGGATCCCACGGTTCCCTAAGAGTAGGGATCTGTCTAGTACAAACTTTGGGATCCGTCTCTCTGCTAAGTAGAACCTTTACAAAAGGTATGCAAAGATTTTGACAATGCATCATATTTCAAAGTTAGTTTTTCTAAGAGGTTTTAACACTAAGATATCAAATGTAAGATGTTTTATTTCATGAAAGAAATCGGATTACATTGATAAAGCATGGATACTAAGGATTGACCCTATTTAGAAAGAAGGCTAAATTACTTGAGCATTTTTGCTAGCTGGATCATCAAATGGTTGATGAGTGTTTGCCGATTCAGGAATGAAGAAAGTCTTCATGATAGATGCGTTTAGAGGTACCATCATCTTGTTCACAAGTACGTACAACGAACTTTGAAATTGAGGATGAAAGTACATGATGCTATGATAAAGGCGCGTCAAGAACATTCCATAAGGGATTAGTTTATTCTTGGAGCCTTGAAGATTTACAATTCGCCTTGCGAAGAAGAAGGCGAGATTGTATGGTTGTTGTGTTAGCAAACAATACATTATGTGAGCACAACAAGCGGGAAGGATTTCTCGATTTCCCCTAAGGCTCCAAACATTTTCACGTAGGATGAGTGTAAGAGGCTTGTACTCTTCTTGGATATCCCTTGTATGGATAATGTTTGGATCGGAGTAATGGGGTTTGCATATTATGCGATTCAAGTCTTCCGGGGAAGGTATGTGTGAACAATATGGGCTATTTTCTTCACGAAAGTTGAAGAGAGAATCAAGAGACCAATCTTCAGTGAAGGCACATTGTCCATGATTTGGAATCCGGAGGATGTGAGCAAATTGCCCAAGGGTTAAAACAAACTTTTGGTTTTTGATCCAAAACCAAAGAGATAGAGAGCGATCCTCGTTACGAACGAGTTCAACTTGACGGAAGAATTCCAATACAAACCTTGGACATATTTTCTCGTTAATTTCGAGAAGACATTCTAGTCCTATGGCTCGGAAGGAAGTATTGATACCTTCTTCGAATTATAGAGGGGTGTCGACAATACGTCCTTCGTGGAAGTGACGGGTTTCGAGATTATTGAACCCACGGACATGATTGTCGGGTGTGTTGGGCTTAAGGGAGATGTTAGGAGTGTAGATGCTAGTGAGTGAAAAATCAAACTCATATTCATGCGTCATAGTGAAACCTATAGGAAAGAGAAGTTAATAGAATGTGACGACACGGTAAAACAATGATTACCTAACGCTTTTACAAGATGTTTATTAACAATGATATTTAATTCACTTAATGTTTGACATTCTAGTAGAACATTTAGGAAGAAAGCATTTTTTTGCATGGAAAACTGTTTATCCGAAGGACGGTTCCCTTCATCAAGGATCCGCTAGTATACCTCTGAGGATCCGTGGATCTAGTAATGTAAACATATTTTTGATAAAAACATAATTTTTTATAGTTTTATACCAAGATCTGTGTATTAGCCTACATTTTCTTTTAGCATGCATTAATGGTTTCTAATGTATCACGAAAAAATACGAAAGGTATAAGTCAAAAGAAATGAGAAACACATTAAGATAATAATAATCTAGATAAACTAGAATATTATTAATATTTCATTTCAATGCTAAGAATGATACAAAGGATTGGGTATATAACCCCAATGTAGATTAACAACACAAAGTATATGTCTCCGTATGAGAACTTCACCATAGGGAACACAAGAGCGATGAGCGTTAAGGCGATGAGCACGAGGGCGATGTAAACCATGTTGATGACGAACCTTCTTGGTTTTGGTTTGAGATGAGATGAGAGGAAGATGAAGTTTTGAATGAGAGGTAATTTTTGAAAGTGAAAGATTTGAAAAAGTGAGGATTTGATGGAGTGAACGACGGATGGGTTTTTATGGGAAAGGAGGAATTTTTGAGATTTGTGTTTTGTTTTATTATTAGAAGGATATGATTTTTGGATTAAATGAAATAAAACACAAATTTTATAAACCTTGACTTTAGACGAAAAAGTAACACGTATGCGAGAAAGGCTTCCTAATGAAGCTACATGTAATACATGAATATGCACAAAAAATAATCATATAAATACGTGTAAGCATACTTATTTATCCACTAATGTTATTTAGAGACAAGTGGAAAGTCATACCTCTAATGTACTTAGGAATGTCTTTACAAATGACACGACAAATGTCAGTAGACAATTCTGGCTCCTTTGTGTTTAAGATACCTTCTTAGGGAAGGTAATCTTGTTACCAAGCGATTCCTATGGCTTGGTAGGTATGAGCTTTAACTAAGCAACATGACAAAGAAGATTAGTGCAATTAAATGAATAGTAAATAATAAAAAAAATGTTGTCATCTAATCAACATCCAAACAAAGAGTTTTAAAAGACATTGTGTTTGTTTTTATGAAAAACCTTCTTTGTAGTTTTCAATTAACCATGGATCGTATCAAGTTTTTAAAGTACAATATACTTTAAGAGACTTGGTAACGAAGCTCTGATGCCAATTGTGGAAAACTAGAAGGGGGGGGGGTGTTGAATAGTTTTACCAATTAAAACTCGTTTTAAACTATTTAGATCGACTTATGTCAATCTATTTGTTTGTGTGTTGGATGTTGATAAACCAGCATATAGAAATATAAATATGTAATGAAGAGATAAAGAGTAAGAGGCACAAAACCACAACGCAAGTATTTATAGTGGTTCGGCTACAAGGACACCTTCCTTGCCCTACTCCACTCCCCGAGTCACCTACTCGAGAGTTCATAATCCCTACACAACACTAACTCCTTATGGCGGAGAAGCCTTCACAACGTCGCCTACTCTTTTTCCGGTACTAGGCTAACCACCGGGTTCTTTTCACCAAGGTAAACCACACCTACCACAACGTCGCCTACCCTTTATCCAGTACTAGGCTAAGTATCGAGTTCCATTACAATGGAGGAACTACTTCCCAACACTACACAACACCTAATCCTAAAGGAGACCCACTCCTTAATACAACATCATCAAGGATATCAATATCCTTGGATTCTATACTATTCTATCTTGTACATCGAAACACACCATATCAAATGTACACCTTAGTCACCCTTCACTAATGCCTTGTGACTTGAATTCTAGACAACCTTCACTAAAGCCTTTAGCATTGACTTCTATGCACCCTTCACTAGTGCTTTCAATACGGACGTTCGACACCTTTCACTAATGTCTTCGTCTTGACCCGTTAGACATCTTTCACTAATGTCTTCAACACTACACTTCTTGTGAGAAAGAAGAGGACTATCAATAAGAGAAATTCAGTGGTCTTGATGATAGCGAAGCATGGCAACTCATGGACTTGAGCTTGCTCGTCTTTAAAAGATGGTGATCTCGCCTTTAAGAGGAACCTAGAGAATCACACAAAACCAAAACTACATACATAGATCACTTGGATCTGAGGTTAGAGAGTTTATAACTCAAAGAGAAAATATGTGAGAAATGGATAAGAAACAATGAAGAAATGACTCACTATTTATAGAGGAAAATAGCTACTGTTCCCCGGATCCCATGGATCCCTCCCTTTAGGGATCCGTCCAGTGTATTAACTGGGATCCATGGGACGCTCCCTTTTGCCCATGGGTTTTGGGTCATGGGTCATGGGTTATGGGTTATAGTTTGGTCCATGGGTATTTCATTAGATACAATGTACCTAATAGATGCAATGCATCTAGTCAAATAGATATGGGTCAATACCATGGGTTATGGATATGCTCCATGGGTTGTAGTTTTTACCCATTATAATATATACTAGTTATGTATATATTTACCCAATATGTAAACACTAGTTGTTGTACATATGTATTGCTAAATCATAAAAACACTTATACTTGTTTTAGTGTTTTATGTGAAAACGTAAGTGTGTTAGAAAACTATTGGCTCATACCATTTACGTATTTTATTTGTTTCGTTAAAATGATTTTACGTTTGTTATCGACAAAACATTAGAAGATCGTAAAATATAAATAAACGTTTTTACGACTTATTTGTATTAACAGTTCAGACTTTGTTGACTTGCATTTTTAATATTTTCTGAACATGACTTGCATTTTTTTTAAATACATATACCGGCTAAATCGAAATTTTGTACCCCATTGAGCATGTTTCTAGTGATTTTGAAGAAAGAGAAATTCTAAAAAAAGATAAACATCTAAACAAATTGTGTGAGATTGATGGGTATTGTTGTACAAAGAAAAATTTTCATACAATAACATTTTATCAACATCTAAATGTGGCTATTTTGATTCATTTTCTGACGAAATAATTAAACCCGAGTTAAATACAGTAAAAGGTAAGTACACTAATATATCATCATAAACTACAACAAAATTTAACTAGAAAAGGAAGACGGATAGATCGAGTGAGTTTCTCGACATATTTAGATACACAAGAATTGCTTTACATTCAAACGACACACTTGATCAACTTCATGGCATGTAAATTAAGAAACACAAGACGGGATGCATTATCGACAATAACCAACAAAAAAGAACCAAAATACGAGAGTAAACCCAAATTAGATTAATGATATAGCTCGTACTCCATAGATGATCTCTATTTAAACTTTCTCATTAACTATGGGAGTAGCTAGCTTTAAAATACAAACGCTCTTAATGAAAAGATAATTGGTACGTATAGATTATTATCACTAGCATAGTTTGGGTAAAGGGGCTTACCCCGATAATATGTATATATAATTACTAAAGTTAAAGTACAATAAAATGTGAGAAATACCACATCAACCTCAAGCAACGCTTGAACTACCAAAGAAAAGCACACTGTTGTGACATGCCACACACCGAAACAACTATCCAATTACAGTAACAAGAACACCTATAGGGAAATACCACTTCAAAGCACAAGCAATGCTAAATAATGTCACCAGCAGAACATTATTATCAACAGCTGGATTATTATACTTCGAGTGTTCTTATATAGAATGTCCCATAAATAGAATTTATCAAATACTTTATGTAGTAGTATAGATTTTATTAAAATAAATTCAACCTTCCATTCCACATTCCCACATAGGCTAAAGAAGTGAAATATTCCTTGCTTATATGCTATGGTACATAAGGACCATACATGTTGAGAATAATGTTATGTTTTCAAGGACGTAGTTGTTTATGAAGTTGATTATAAAACAAAAAAACTTCGTATTCATCTTCACTTTGAGAATTAATATAAACTCTATGCTTTTTAATACATCTTTTAACTTAGAAAAAGTTTGGGTGCTAACTATGTAATTACATGTTTTCATCTTGACATAAACTCGTAACCAATATATATGTAATTACTAATAAGTTTTACGGTGAAAGTTTTATTAATTTATACTAATTGGGCCACCAAAATTTGTTAATTAAAAAAGTTATTGATTGATCAAGTATTAATTTATCGAGTTCATGTTGTACTCAATAACTTATATAAGTTTAAAAATATACTTAACATCAAATATAATTCCTACCACTTGTTAGCCGATACAAGAAATAAAATAGAGATGGAATCGTCACATCCTTAGCTATAAACGTTGCATACCCTTTTATCATTGGAAGATATTAGATATATTTTTTCTATGACAAATTATTATACTTGTTAAATTTTTTACTTTTTTAACTTCTAAGTAACTATATGTAGATGAAGAATAGAGTGTTCAAACATTTTCAACGGAAAAGACAGTCTTAACTTAAAATCACACAAATTTTACATGGTGTGATCAAAATATTCATGTAAATCACAGAAACTTAAGTCTCATCACGTTCAAAATGTACATATACAAGTTGGATGTTTAAATTCAACAAATAAGAAGCCTTTTAAACTTGAAATAATCTAACAATTAAGATAAAATATAATAAATGCTTGGAAAATCACGAACAAAACCTTTTTCTAAATCGGCAAAAAGTTAACAAATCACACAAGTTACTGACCAAATAATTATTGCCTAGATTTTATCCTATCCAATGATCATCTGACGAATAACATAATATTGATATAAACTTACCAATGCAACGTGACTTTAGTATATAAGTTATCAAGTTTTTCGTTTTACTACCAATGTGGAATCAAAAACAAATTTCTGCCAAGAGAATTCATCAACACGTGTAGACTATTCGCTTACTTTTTTTTTAACGAAGGTTATTTTACTTATCTCTACTCAAACTCACCTTTAACTTCTTTTTGTCATGAAAGTATACAATTATTATTCCGGGTGATAATTGTTAACTAAAAACGCCTTTATGGCAAACCAGCATTGAACCTTTTCAAATAAAATGCAGGTTCTATTGTTACTATTTTTCCAATTTTGATTTGTCACAAACATGATGAGGAACACAAATGGAAAAGACATGGCTTTCCAATATTTGTTGGTATTTAAAAACAAAAGAAGGATTCTTAAATGAAACTGAGAGGTGGACCTGTTGGAATCACTCCTAAACCATAATCAAGTGTTAGTAATTAATATGTAATAGTTAGCTTTATTATGGCCTTTATGTTTGTTATTAGCCTTAAGCTTATGTAGAAGGCCCATGAGCTTGGGCCCAAGCCCATTAAAGAAATGATGGAAACTAGGAGTGTTGCCCTAGCTTTCCTCCTATAAATACTCTTGTAAACCTTCATTTGAAGGTTGGTTGTTCAAGTTTTTCTCTCATTCACATCCTACGCCTAAACCGTCTTTATTATCGTGTGTGTGTGTGTTAGATCTTGTTCATACGCGTAATTCTCAACCCTTAGGGTTTTGACCTACGCGTATGACTTTTTACGCGTAACTGTTTAACGAATGATTCATGCCATGATTTGTTGATAAAACGTATTCTTGTGTTAATATTGATGATTTGATGAATTTATTTCAGGCTTGCTACGCTTAAAAATTCAGAATCAAGGTCATTTGATTCTCTACGCATAAGGATTACCCTACGCGTAGTCAAGTTATGCGTAAGAATAATTCTACGCATAACTATTACGCGTAAGGTTCTACAATGGGACTACGTGTATCCTGTGAAGGATATGCGTGTGATAACCTCTACACACAAGGTCTACTCTCACGAGTAAGCCTTACGCGTAAGGTTCTTATACGCCTACGCGTAAGCTCTACGCATAAGGTCCCCTATTTCCTACGCATAGCATTTCTTACGCGTAAGTTAGGATCCTACGCGTAAGCTTTCGTCTACGCGTATGTCATTACTGTTTACGCTTAACTTTGCCAAAACTACGCTTAAGCCTTGATTGACCTTCATTATGAATTGTTACGTGTACAAACTTGTAAATAAACTAATCATAATGTCACGAATCCAATAATGTCACTAATAAACTTAATGTTTGATATGTTGTGAACAATAAGTGATAACATAAACTTTAAAACTTAAAGTTAACTAACTCACGAAACATTTCACGACGTCATTAGACTATTGGACAAACAAGTGACTTAGGACTCGTAACAATCATTGACACTGTACATTCAATAACTAGACAATAAAACCTTCTATTGACTAACATTATTTCTCTGTCGATATGTTGGTTCTTTTGGCTAATGTTATTTCAGATCACGACATGGCTGCTCAAATGAATGTGGATGCACCTGAGGTTCTCACTATTGCTGATATCTTCCCAAATGGCTATCCGAGAAAGATTGGAAAGAATAACCTTAGGGTTGACTTTGAAACCCTCACATGCTCGTAATATTCTTGTCTCATTCTTTGTGGATATTCTAAGGAATCATCCATACCGAACATGCTCTCACACTGCTTCTGATGTCGAAATCTACATTCAGCAATTCGGAACTCTATGCAGAGGATCATTGGTCAAAGTCTTGTGACAAGAACACTTAATCACAAACAAGTCACCATCACTCATGATGATTTGCGGGTTGTGCTTCTCATTCCCGAAATCGAGTCAATCGACTTCTTTGCCACACCTACCGAGGAGGCGTTTCTACAATTCTTGCTTGATATTGGCTATGATGTAGCTCAGGAGTTATCTCTAAGCATTCTCATGTGGAGCTTAAGAACATTCCACAACCGTGGAGAACCCTCTACCTCATCATCACCAAATCGGTCTCTCGGTCGTGATAGTGGTTATGAGCATCAAAAGCTCATGGAACCGCAAATCTTACGGTCTCGATCAATAAGAAGGACATCGAAATCAAGCACCGATATGGGAGGACATGATGCTATTTCACAAGAAGCTTGGCTCAAAGATTCCCTATGTCGATACACAAAGCTTTTGATCCAAAGAGTACTTGGACTTAATCTCGATATTCCACGGAGGCTCAATGACCCGGACAATCACGATATGTTGGTGAACCTACACTATCGATCCGAATCAAGGAATCGTCAACAAAGAAACAGGTCTTTGTACACCGATCACCCATGTCAAAAGAACTCAAGAAGCTTGAAACGTACAAAAGGTATCTTGTAGAAGTAAAAGAAGGCAAAGCTGGTCATCTTGATGAAAACCTTCAGAACTCCTACCGGAGAACCGTAAGAGGAAGTCTTTGGAAGTGCGAGAAGTTCGAAAGTTATAGGAAACTTCCCAAAAGGAATCCTCCTCGTAAAAGGATTGTTCCGTAAAGGAAGTGAACCTATTCCCACACCGAACCGCAAAGAAAGCTTTTGGACGAAAGCTCAAGGTACCGACACAGATGAAGAGATTACCTACTCGAAGCGCAAAGGATGACAATCCTTCCGTACCAAAACCTCCAAGTCCTCTAGGCGATAAAGGAAAAGGAAGACTCTGCACTTGTGCCATATGATGAGAGCTCAAGAAGAAGAAGAGCTCTTGGATCAATCCTACAGGAAGAAGCTTAAATTGTCGGTCACCTTCAAAAGTCAAGAATTTGCAAAGACCAAATGGGTGGCCCGGAGGATCAAGTGGTCTTGCCCACTCTTCACCGTGTCCCGATACGGTTAATCGTCCCGATAAGGGATCCGTGCCACCACTCTTGTGCAACAACAAAAGCTTGTAGAGGATACTATCGAATATGAGTTTGAGAAAAGCGAACCGAGAAGTCCGAGAAAGATAAAGATCTTGATTATGACAAGTCGCTCGAAAGTCCTACGATCACGAAGGAAACTTCGAACCGCCCAAGGACGCCGAGTCACCTCACGTCTCATCCTCATCGGACTCTTCTTCTCATTCATCACCACCACCATCAAAGAGATCAACCAAATCATCATCCAAATCGGTGAAGAAACCACCTCGTTCTTGGATATCTCATGCTCATAAGCAATTGGGAATCTTTGTCAAACAAATCGAAAGAAAGACATTCTCCAAAAGAAGTTGAATTTCTTTCTTGATCACATACATCATCGTATGACGAGCATGAAAAGATGAAAGGAGAAAGGAAGTTTATTCAGAATTCATGAAAAGTCATCGTCAAGAGGAACTGAGCGAAATGATCGAAGGTTACACTAACAAGTACCTTCAAGATTTCGTTCCTAAAGTTACAAAGGAGATGTTTACGAACAACTATATCCGAATCTTATGCGAGATAGCCAAGCAAACTATAAGATCCACACCTTTAACCGTCACAATCAATCCATCGATCCTCGTAGTTTTCTCGAATAATGAATTGGTGGCCAAGCTTGTCACACAAATGTCTACACGATCCGGGACATTTACTCGAGGAAGGAAAGTCGTTTCAAGCATTCTTGGACTACCAACTCAAAGAAGCATGTAGATTCGAGTGAAAGTCTAAACGTCCTAGAGACGATGAAGACAAGGATCGGGATAAGCATGATAAAGCTAAGCGTCGAAGAAATCGGTGAATCATCTTCTATGTTACCTCCTCTCCAACAGTTCCTACTCAACAAAATTCCCTCCTCGTTCTTCTACGGATAAACGTTACCACCCCGACTCGAAAACCGGTGATCAATTTGAGTATACGGGTGGTGACGATGAAGAGGTCCTGAGCCCCTACAACAACCCACCTCTCCCAAACAAGTTCGAAACCGGCATCATCATCTAGGCCTTCAAAAAAGAAGAAGAAAACGCCTCGATCGGCGTCGTATCTTGGCTAGATGACGATAAAAGCGAAGAATTTGAATGGTTCTCTACACTTGTTAACAACACTCCCTACCCCGAGGAAGGTCGGGATTTGGTGAGCGGTAATACATTGGAGCATGCAAAGCTGTTGCAAGAAAAGTTCCATGTGAAGAAGATGACGAAATCCGAGTTGAGGCGAATCAAGAATGAAGCATTTCAACTGTTAAAAGACACTCCGAAAGTGCCATCGAGGTCGAATATCACCTTGAGAACATTGCTCGAGCCATGTCTAACAATATGGATTGGCTCAACCCGAAGCAAACGTCGACTTCACTAAACGGGACAACCCTCCATATTACACCGATCGGTCAAGACCTCTACCAACAATTGGCCAAACAATCGAACCTAGGATTCCATTCGATATTTTTTCAACAAAGACACGGAATTTCTTCTACATGGTGGCGATGGTTCAAGGAAATACGCTACATCGTTGACACTTCCATTTCCAGCAGCTATATACTCGAGCGCGCATAGCCATTGAGGAACGTGCCAAACACTTGTTCTCGACAAAGTGGAAGCATACGACCGAGATGCAATGTACGGATTCATCATTGGCCGAACGCCGACGAATCTACTCTGGTGTCGGGTTCGAAGTCTCAACATGCGGTGTTCGATTACTAAGGATATCGTTGCCATCAAACATGTTGTTCTGTCATCTAAGTGGGACTACACCTTCCTAAAGAATATCGTAGTCAAACGACAAGATGAAAGGGATTATGCTTTCTCTGAAGTCGACTTTGAGAATTTGTCTATCAACGACATCGAAGACATGTACCTTGCCAAAGTATAAGGTCGCATGAGACAATTTTCAACCAAGTACAACGTGAATTCATCAAGTCATTGCTCATCTTCATCGACGCATAGTCATCAAAGAACGTGTTGAAGATCTTGACTAGCAGTTGAATCTTATCGGACCGTGTCAACTTCACACCACCTCGCCTAGATCTTCCCGACCTCAACCAGCTCTCACAATATACACTCATCAGCAAACCTTTCGGCGTCGTTTACCGCAGTGAACTTCAAAGAAATTGCTTAATGGCGTGTAGTGAACTTCACAAGTTTGGGGATCACACTTTGAAGATGGTTAGGGACGGATTAGCCTATAGGTTGAAGGACATACGTCACAAGATTGGGTCTCCTAAGCGATGAAATTCTCAGGATCGAAGGGATGTGAGGAGAATCATCAGAATGATTGATGAAAGGTTGTTTCGAAGGGATCAGTTCAGAACGTTGGAAAGCTTTGTTGGTGGTCGACCCATGATCAACATCACCGGCTATCAACGCCCTGTTCGCACTCCTGGCGACATCACTGCACTTCCTGGTACCCCTTGAATTGTTTCCTTCATTATAAATTTGGATGTGTGATTAATTATGCATATGGCTTGTGCACAAATAACAGTGTACAACCCGTAATTGTCAAGAAAGGACCCTGTGGTACGCTTCAGTGCCACAATCCTTATAAAAGGAGCGAAAGCTTCTTATTTTGAGTAAAACCTATTAAACCTTTCATTTTTCAAGGTTTTGCTCAAAAGAACAAGTACTTCCCCCGTAAGATTTTCAAAACCTCAACCGTTTATATCACTTATTGAGGTGGAGTATTTGAATTAAAACTTTGTTCACAAATTGTTCATAGTGGTCATCTTCCCGCAACACTCGAAATGGTCATATTTATTCTCAACCGTTCAAAAATAACATTTTATATGCCATTTTGAGGGGGAGAAAATTGTGTGATAAGAAATATGTTGTGCAAAATGAAAATGAATCTGTACTTCGGACTTAACCAATGAATTGACGATACTAAACTGTTAGTAACTCGAAAAGACTTGTCCCGGACGGGTAATAATTTCAAGCTAGTTCGCTAGTAATGTAAACGTGTTTCGCAAAGGACTTGTCCAAGTAGAAAGTACCATTCGAGATACTCTTGGTAGACATGAACTCGACGGGTATGACAACCTTTCGAGGTTTGTCTACACCTTCAAGGTAGTTATTAGAGCTAGTTGTCACCTAAAAGTCGACAATGTAACTCTATAACTATGCGACGTAACCGTGTCTCGCGGGGATTGTCTATCTCCGTGGATCAATTCAAAATGTGCGCTCTTTCCTCACTGTGCATTTAAACCATTAAAACTCTTAAGCACATGTGGAGGGGGAGTATTTATGCAAAATCCTATCTCTCACAGTGGTTCAAACATGATTTTCATTTACAAACCCTTTGAGAGATTCTTCACAATTGTGATTTTAATGGCAACATAGGTTAGTCATGGAGTTATAAGGTGACTAAGGTTAGGAATAACCGTCCTATGATCCGCCAGAGCCGGAGGGATCTACCCAAGGACATCACAAATAGTTAGTACTTAGAAGTCCTTAGGTATGATTATAAAAAGGGAGAAAATGAGAATCGGAGAAAGAAGGAGTTGAAGAATCAAAAAGAAATGCAAAGAAAAGGGTGAAAAGAAATAGCCCTCAGATTATTCAACTTAGGCGGACACGGGTTCAATTCATATACTTGGTTGTCACTTAGTGACGCCGGTATTGAAGATTAAAAGTCGTCATGGACCCATGGACGCATGCACTAAACCTTCTTAGTCACTCAAGTTTCTCTCAACGAAGCTTGTTTCATTCTCACAGGAACCCTACGTAAACTATTGGCTTTCTCTTAGAGATCACCGGTATTGAAGAAGGAGACCTCTCCCTAGTCTCCGCCAGAAAACCAAAACGCACTATTGAGTCTAGAGCCACGAGATTCATCAAAAGATCTCTTAGGTACACTTGACATTTTATCACTTGACGTTCAACAATAAGAATTTCGGTGGTACATTATCGAGTCCTTCACATATCTTAGCAATCTGTCGAGAACATTTATGAGAGGTTCACATCCGTGATCCTCGGTGATTGAATGGAAACTCCCGCCAGGTCAACATCAAACGACCGACGGCAGTCACTTCGGTAACTCCCCATGGATTACGCGAGTGTGTCTCAAATGGTCTGATCGTGAGGTGATGCTTCGTGTACCTCGACTCATCTGAATCAGATGTACTTGGTACATCGCGTTATCTCACTTGTGGGTAGGGATGGCAAAAGCACCAAACCGATGGAGAAAGCGAAACCCGAACCGGTTGGGTCGGGTTCGGGACGGTTCGCGGGTTTGGATACGGGTTCGGGTAGATATATTCTTTTCTTTTCGGTGCAGTGCGGGTTCGGGTTTAGTAATACCGCCCGTTTACCCGCACCGTATCCGCATCTGTGATACCCAATTTGTACCCGTTTTTTACTAATTTATATAAGGTCCTAATATGTTTTGATCTCTTAACCTTGTACAATTTTTTTTCTACTCTACTCCTTAATAGCATATATCTTGGTAATTACAAACTATTAAATTAACACTTACGCTTGACGATTTAATTCTCACACACATGACACAATAACTCTTTAATCTTCAAACATTACGAATATTGAAGTCGTTTTCTTTAACATCTAAAAACTTTGAATATATTAAGGTGTTTTGGTTTTTTTTTAGGTTGAGTTGTACAACGATAATTTTAATTGGGGATAACCGATACCCGCGGGGAAAACCGATAACCCGATGGATAATAATAATCGGGTACCCATCGGGTATTGGGGCGGGTTCGGGTTTGGATATTATAAACGGGTACGGGTACGGGTTCACTAAAACCCGCCCCGAACCCGACCCGTTGCCATCCCTACTTGTGGGACTCCAGTTCAGGAACGGCCTTTGTAAGAATTAGAGTTGTGTTTTCACACTATGTTGTTAACACTCTCGAAGTTCAAACTTGTAAGTGCCGGAATCCGCTTATTACTAACCGTTTGAAATGTTTTCTTCTTATGGAAGCTCCGGAGCGGGATGATCGTGCATATTCTTCTCATGCTCACGCCAACATAATCACTAATGGAAGTTCTATTCAAAAGCAACACAACCGTCAGAATGATTCTTCGTCAAACCAAAGAATCTACAAAGTTAAAGACTTAGAGAACTTTATCAGTATTGAATTCCAACGTCAAAGAGCGTGTGAGCATGTTGAAGAATGACGTGGAGACACTGGAGCGTGAAGCGGCACACGAGGCGGACTTGATGCAGATTACAACATACTATCACTTTCACCACAAAGAACAATGATCAAAGAACAAAGTTAAAGATGACGTCAAAGCATAACTATTCAAAGACAACTATCTCTACACTAGGGAGATTGTTCGAATCAAGGCAATTCTTCTCACAAGAAAGAAGAATGTCGAAGACGTCGAGCTACTATTACATCAACGCCTTCACCGTTCATCACCAACACTGAGGGAGATTGTTGGAATCACTCCTAAACCATAATCAAGTGTTAGTAATTAATATGTAATAGTTAGCTTTATTATGGCCTTTATGTTTGTTATTAGCCTTAAGCTTATGTAGAAGGCCCATGAGCTTAGGCCCAAGCCCATTAAAGAAAGGATGGAAACTAGGAGTGTTGCCCTAGCTTTTCTCCTATAAATACTCTTGTAAACCTTCATTTGAAGGTTGGTTATTCAAGTTTTTCTCTCATTCACATCCTACACCTAAACCGTCTTTATTATCGTGTGTGTGTGTGTTAGATCTTGTTCAATCGCCTTAACCTCTTTCTATATTACTTGTGTTTGTAAAACTAGTGACCTAACAGGACCAATATTTGTTGGTATTAATAGAACATTCTATATACCAATCTGTATGCCAGGTGAGAAGCATAAAATTGAGTTGCGCTATTAATTCAATAATTTTCCAATACCAATTCCTAAGATATTGTCTACTATTTATAACATGTTCCACGAGATCAACGCCTACGTTTGTTTCTTTGCATGGTTTGTATTGTCTTGGTTGGTTCAATTTTTCGAGAGTTTGAATTGCGATTATATTTACCTTAACATGTTTTATTGGTCAATTGACACCATAGATGAACTTTTAGGGAAGACGGAGAAGGGTTGTAGTCCAAAACTTTGTAGTCCAAAACTTTGAAATATTTATCATAATTGATAAATTTTATGAAGAAAAAATAAACAAATGTGACCCTCACAAACTAAATGATATATCATTCGACTCTATAAATTTATTTTAGATCCGTTCAAACACAGATGAAATCATCACATCCTTAGCTATAATCACTTGCATACCTTTTATCCTTGGACAATATAGTTTTTTTATAACAAATTATTATTCTCTTGAAACATCTTAATTTTTGTAACTTCTATGTAACTATATACGTAGATGAAGAATAGAGTTTTCAAATCATTGCTGCAAAGAGACAATATTGGCTTAAAATCGAACAGATTTTAGCCATCAAGTGATCTAACATTCAAAATATTCATGTAAAATTCGGATATTTTAAATCTCATTACATTCAAAATAGACATATAAAAGTTGGATGCTTTATTTCCAACAAATTAAAAAGTTTTTATCCTGAAGCGATCTAACGATAAAATAACATGTAAAAGTAAGTACTTAAATATCATTAATAAAACCACAAAAAGTTAATGAATAATGCGAGTTATCCGTCCGAAAGCAAACATGTCAATGTAGTTCTTAACAAATTTGAGTGCACTAGAATAACATAATATTAATCTCATTATATTCAACTAGCATAACCTTAGTATATAAGCCACCAAAGTTTTCTTTCACTACCTATGTGGGATAATTAAAGACAACTTTCTATCAAGAACATGTATCAACATATAAAAACATATAAAACCTTTTTTGTTTTTTTTTTTAGTTGATGGTTCTTTATTTACCTCCACTCAAAACTCAAGCTTGAATACCTTTTGATTTGAAACTTGAAAACCTTTATTTTAGCTGATGATGCTTAACTAAAAAAGCCGTTTTAACTTACGATTTGATTTAAAGTAGTATTGAATCCAAATAACTAACTGCTTTCATATGATTTTTTTATTCTTTGTTTTCTATCATGTATAATTTTTCTCAGTTATTAAACTTTAAAAAACTGGATTTGTATACTTCTTCTATTACATATGTGCATATGTATTTTAGATGTTACAAATGTTCAATGTGGTTACAATGATTAGGCGTGAAAATAATGATCAAATAGCACACTAATCAACTGTTACTTGGTTTGTTTAACCAAGTGAGAAGCAAGAAATTGAGTTGGGCTACTATTTATATAAAATTTTCAAAATCTACTTGTAAGATATTGTCCTTTACTAACGCGTCACTAATAATTTTTTCCAGAAGAAAATAAAAAATTCACGTTGATTTTGATCAAGGCCTATCTGAAGTCTCTTCGTTTGCATGGTTTGTAACTTTGTGTTTAGTCTTTTGTCTTAACTTGTTCAACTTTTACTTATCGATTGATTTCATTATCCTTTCCAAGCAATATTGAATACTAGCGTCACGAGAAACTTGGATAATTAGAAACCTACTTATGTGAGAGGTTAAGATGACACATGTATGTATTATGAGGGTGTTTAGTGCAAAGTGTTTAGTAGTATTTAAGAGCGGTGAGTGATAAGCGTTGTGATTTTTATTGTTCTTGTGGCAAGCAACAAGTAACTTTATTTCCTTTTTTTTTTACATGTTCATTTTCCAACGCACTATGAACTAGAATTTTTGAGCGCTGAGCATTTTGGAGATGTTATTATTACACTTACACCTACGTTACCAAACTTTTTTAGAAAAAAACATTTACTACTCACAACTATCGCTTATAACTATTACTCACTGCTTACTCCTACTTTTGCCAAACACACCCATAATCTCCAAATCGGATCATAGGCATAATATAATCAGTTGTATAAGAAATCATCACATACTAGCTATAACAATTGTATATAGTGGCGGTACATGGGTGGTTCCTAAGACACTTTTGGACTTTTGTGACCTAGGCAAAAGTTCAATATATATCCAAAATTTACCATAGATCCAATGAACCAATAATAGCCATTCATTTTTTTATTATGATAAACTTTCACCCTTTTTAAAAATTAAATATCTCGCAAACCGTTAATCGTTCGCGATAAAATTATATTATCATGACGAGAATTAAATTATCTTTCTATAGATATGCACTACTATATATTTTAACAATTTTTTTTTCAAAATTTCGGTCAACAAAATCATATATGATTTGTGAAAATCATATATGATTCGATTTTACTGAATCACATATGATTTTGAGAATCATATATGATTGTAAAATCATATATGATTCGTAAAAATCGAATCATACATGATTTTTAAAATCATATATGATTTTTCGGACGGAATTTTGAAAAAATGTTTGTCGAAAATATATAAAAGTGCATATCTATAGAAAGATAATTTAATTCTCGTCACGATGGTGTATTTTTTATATTTTGAAGATTTACCGTTTGTAAGATATGTTGTTTTAAAAAAAAACGGTGGAAAATGATTTTGTATTAATTTAGATAAAAAATGGAGGGTTATGATTGGTTCATTTGTTCTATGACAAATATGAGTTCTATATTGATCTCAACTCTTGTGACCTATTGTAAATTTTGATAAGAAAAAACTTCAATTTTTTTTAAATGCGCACGGTCTCTAAAAATAGTATTTGTAGTAATCGATAGTTTATTTTAGGTGTACTTTGTCACTTTCTGTCTTATTTCCGTCCTATTTTATCTTTTGAAGATTTATTTGTTTTACGACAAATGATAGTTTACCAAAAAAGGTGAATATTTTCGTTTGGCGGTTACGTTTGGATAGACTTCCTCATCTTTAAATCTATCAAAACGGGGTTTAGAAATTGAATCCATATCGTGCCCGATATGCAATAATCATGCCGAGTTAAACGACCATGTTTTTTCACTTGTGACGTTGCTTCAAGCGTTTGGAATTTGATTCATACATGGTGTCATATATATGATTCTCAGCCTTCTTCTTGCCATGATTGGCTCACATGGATTGACAACAGGTCGGGTTCAATCAACACCAAGAATCGTCTCTACGTTATCGTAGCCTCTATGTTTTGGGTGCTATAGAAATACCGTAATAGTGTCACGTTTCTCTCCCAACCAATGAGGAAATGTGAAATTTTTTATTTTATTCGTTTATTTTCCTTTTCTTGGTTAAAATATAGAGGTAGGAAAATTTCTAGTTGGATAGATTGGCTTTGTAATCCTTTGTTATCTTTCTAGCATTTTGCTAGTATTAATATCAATCATGCCGTTCAAAAAAAAAAATAAAGAGTAAATTACATAAATGGTCATCATGGTTTGTCCATTTTTCATATTTAGTCATCGAACTTTTTTTGACAAGGTCAGTCATTAAGGTTTCAAATCGTTACAGATCCAGTCATTAAGGTTTCAATTTCGTTACATAATTGGTCATTGTGGTTTGAAACTTCAGTGACCATTTATGTAACGAAATGGACTGAATTTGTAACGATTTGAAACTTCAGAGACCATGTATGTCAAAAAAAAAGTTCAGTGACTAAATGTGAAAAAATGGACAAACCATAGTGACCATTTATGTAATTTACTCAAAAATAAACATGTAAATGTTGGATACTTTAAACTCAACAATAAAAAAGTTTTTAATCATGAAAGATCTAACGATAAAAGAACATGTAAAAGTAAATGCTTCGAATATCATTAATAAAACCATAAAAAGTTAATGAATAATACAAGTTATCTTTCGTGATAACGTACAAGCCAATTTATCTATTAGCTTATCGCGTCACTAAGAATAACATAATATTAAATTACCAACGTTTACTTTCTATTACCTATGTAGGAATATCAAATACAACTTTCTATCAAGAGAATGTATCAACACATATAAACTATCTGTCTTGTTTTTCTTTTTCTTAATGATGGTTCTTTATTTACCTCTACCCAACTCAAGCTTAAATACCTTTTGTTTTGAAACTTGAAAACGTTTATTTTGGGTGATCATGTTTGGGGTAAAAAAACGCTTTTAGCTCACGATTTGATTTCTAGCAGTATTGAAACCAAATGGACAAATGATAGCTTTCATATAATTTGTGTTCCTTGTTTTATCATATTAATGAATACTCTCGAAAGCGTGTGCTATTTGAAATACAAACTGTGTTTTTTAAAACTAATATATTGTGTGTTTTTTAAAAGTTGCCAATTTTAGAATTAATCAAGAAAAAACATAATTGATGTTGTCAAGATTTTTAAAAGGTGATCAAGTTTAAAGAGTACTTAATAGTAATTTATGAAAACTACATTAATTTAAGTTTTAAAATTCAAGTTTCAAGAAAAAAGATACACTTTTTATAAAAAGTGGAGATAAACTTTTTCTCAGTTATTAAACTATAAAAAACTGGAGTTGTATACTTTTTCCATTACATATCTGCATGTATATGTATTTTAGATGTTACAAGTGTTCTATGTGGTTACAATGATTAGGTGTGAAATAATAATCAAATAGGACACTAATAAGCTATTATTAAATAGCATACTCAAGTTGTGGTCAACCATAATTGATCATGTTGAGTTTATTGTGAGGGAAAATAAACGCGTGAACCCTTTATTTTATTTAAAAAGAAAAAGCTTTAGCATCTTATTTATTTGTGATTGGTGAACATGATGTATCATGTTTGACTCAACTTGAGAAAATTCTAATCCTTTGTTAAATAGTTCGCTAACAGTGTTCTAAGAAAATCTTAGATTAGACAAATCTACTATGGAGGCTTCACCTATTTAAAGGTAAGATTACACTTTCGCCTTCTAACAATGTATGATTTTTCACAATAACCTTATGTTCAATCGATATGACTTGACCAATGATCGAAAATAAACGCCTAAGAACCAAATGAAACGACACGGCCATTTTGGTCGATAGTCTTTTCTAGTTTGTGACACTCCGATCCGTTAAATCTCATTATGTTCAAAGTATACATATGCAAGCTCGATGTTTAAATCCAACAATGAGAAGCTTTTTAACCATGAAATGCTCTACGTAACATTTAAGATAACTATAAATGCTATACGCAAAAAGTTAATAAATCACACAAGTTGTTCGGGTGAGATCAAATGGTTAGATTTTATAACTATCCAATTGTTATCCCCCGAATAACATAATACTGATATCAACTTGCCCAGCTAGCACGTCTTTAGTATATGAACTAGCAAGTTTTTCATTTTACTATCAATGTGGGACAAAAACAACTTTTTTATCAAAAAAATGCATCAACACATGTACACTATCTGAGAGTTCTTTATTATCTCTATTTAAATCAACTTTAACTACCTTTTTGTGATGAAATATATTTTTATTATTCTAGGTGATAATTATTATTATTATATATACTAAAGAAGCGGGGACATGGGGTGCTTTGTGACACGTGTCCATGCATTAATCGCTAACTTTCATGAGTTGGCAAAAATAGCCCCTGAGGTTTGGGTGTCGTCGCAAAGTAAGTCCAACTTGGCAAAAATAGTCCGTAAGATTTAAGTGTCGCTGCAAAGTAAGTCCTTTATAGCAATTTGGCAAAAATAGTCCCTATCCAAATTCACATCTACAAAAGCAATCCCGCTGCATCGCGCGGGTTTAATCACTCGTTTTTAACTAAAACCCGCCTTTATGGCAAACTAGCATTGAACCTCTTCAAATTAAATATGTAGGTTCTATTGTTACTTTTTTCAAATTTTGATTTGACACAAACATGAGAGTAGCCCAAATGAACAACACATAGCCTTCATATACTTGTTACTTGTTAGTATTTTTAAAAAATTGCTTTATTTAAATGAAAATGAGAGGTGGATTGGTTAATTTGTTATGCACATAGATCGACTCGAGCATTATTTATATCTAGAAGACTTTTGTTGAAAGATCATTGCGTCAACTGAACATTTCCTGAAGCTAGTCAATGGAGAAGGGTCGGGCAAAATTCGTCGATTTAAAAAGATTGCATGTAAATATGTCCTTTTTACAGAGTACTTATTTCGATCATTCTAATGCTTCTCATTAATTAATCCAGTGACGGTCTCGAGCAAGAACACACACATACAGATGGTTTTTTATTTTTTATTTTTTGATAAATGGAACAAACTTGATTATAGTCCTATCAGTTACAAACATATTATTTGGGTTTTGCTATTATTGTTTTTCTTTTAATGATGTGTATCGATAGGTTGAATATATTGGTGCGTTTCTAATATAAAAATTAGACTAGTCCATGATATATATACGTTGATATATTGAAACCTAAGTTTTGACTCTTTACATTAATTTTCGTTTATGCTATTCATTTTCTATACCATTTGCTCTCTTCTTTTTAACTAATTAATATTGCATTTTGCATTGTCACTTCTTTGACGATTGATCAACAACCATCGTTATGCAAGTGAATGATCAATACCGACCAAAGGCCTCTTAGCCCAGCGGTATATTAGTGACTCATCAACCTATAGGTTGTGGGTTCAAGTCTTGTTGAAGACATGTAAAATAGAATTTGTGAGATAGGTGGTGTAGCTTATAATAAATTGCCGTTCTAAAAATATATATATATATATATATCGTACCCCACCAAATAAAGACCTCACAAACCCGATATCACTTGAAATAACTGGTCTTTAACACGGCTTCTACACAATAACCTGATTTTCGTAGCGTGTTTCATCGATAAGTTGACCAATGATTGAAAATAAACGTTCGAGAACCTAGTTGGCTGCTTAAATCCAACAATAAGAGGCTTTTAACCATGAATGTAACATTCAAGGTAATTATAAATGCTTTAAATATCGTGAACAAAAAGCTATTCTTAAATCCACAAAAAGTTAATAAATCACACAAGTTAGCACCGATAGAGCTAGCAGGCAGAATTATTATTCCATTCACTAAGTCTCCAACGAATAACTTTATATTTATATTAACTTACCCAAACAACATCACTTTAGTATAAGCGCCCTTTGAAGGAGCTTCAATCCCTTCATTTTCCCCGCCGTCGCCTTTTTCTCCAAATGACCTTGAGCGATTAGGTGCCCAAGAGGGGCGACCAAGTTCATTTAAAAAAAAAAAAAAAAAACATTTTTAACACAAAATAAAATTTTATTAATAATTAAAATGTTACAATACTAAATAAAAACAATAATATATTAAATATAAAAACGATACGATTTAAATCTAATCTGAATGCTCCCCGCATGCAGAGTCATACGAGGGAGTACGATAACCGGCAAATCCCTCGATGCGAGCCAAATCTTCCTCGTCTAGCAGAGGTTCTCCCGGTAGCTCGAAGTTGGTAGTCGAAGTTGATGCACCTACACCATCTTTTTCGTTCTCCCGGTAGCTCCAATTGATTTTGGTGCTGATGTCGGCAGTCTCAAATCTTTTAATCTCGCTTCGCTTCACAAACGGAGATGGCGTTTTTATTCCAGTCTATATTCACTATGGGCGAAAGTTATTAGAGCATTGCATGATAGTGAAGGTGGGTTCGATCACAAAGGACGTAAATTCAAAGGTATTTGGTCTAGGATAGTCGATTCTTCCAATTATTTATACTCGAGTTCTATTCTCCCTTTGGACTCTATTCGTTTTCAAGGTGCTTGTGGTTCCCTTACTCGATTTTGGAAGGATATTTGGCTTGGTAACTCGCCTCTATATACGCGTTTTAATAAACTCTTTGGATTGAATCCAGAGAAGAATTGTCGTATTGTGGATTGTATTGTAAATGGGCAATGGTCTTGGAATTGGTCTTGTAATACACTTGGAGTTCGCAACATTGCTTATCTCAACAACCTGTTACTAGAAATCAGTGAGCTCAACATCAATGAAGCAAAGGATAAATGTCTTTGGTCGCTTGCTCACGATAGAGCCTTTTCTTTAGCATCCTTACGTCGACATATTGACGACCACATTTTGCCTTCCTTGGATATTAAGGGTATGTTTGGCACGGAGCGGTGTGAAGCTTTTTGGAGCGATAAGCGGTGAGCAATGAGCATTTTGATTTTTATTAGTCGTTTGGCAAATGAGCGGTGAGCTTTCCTATTTTTTAAAAATGCTCAATTTTCTAATGCTTCTTTAAGAAGGCTGTGATGGCGATGAGTTTGCACAACTTTCGCAAACACATGACCATCGCTCACTACTATAGCTCACAACTACTTTTTCCAAACACACCCTAAGACGACATGGGATAAGACCTTCCCCGTAAAGTTAACATTTTCATGTGGTGTTTGAAGTTAGATAGACTTCCACATCGTTTTAATCTATCTTCTAGAGGTATTGAAATCCCGGAGATTTATATATTTTTCAGTTGTGACTTTGCTAAGGAGGTTTGGGAAATTATTCGGATGTGGTGCGAAGAAGCCTTTGCTCTTTTCGATTCCAATGCCCATTGGATCGAATGGTTGGATTTGTGGTATGCTCCTAGAGAGAAAAATAATCGTTTTCTAATTATCATGGCGACTTCATTATAGTTTATTTAGCGGTAGCGTAATAATATCATCTTTAACTCTCAATCCTTGAGGAAAAGTGACTTGTTTGATTATATTCGCATGTATTTTTTTCTTGGCTTAAACATAGAAGTAGTTTGTCTAATAGTTGGATAGATTGGCTTAAATCTCCTTTTGTATTTTCTAGCACCTTGCTAGTTTCTTTTAATAAATTTGCCGCCGCTAAAAAAAAAACTTTGTACAAACAAAGCAAGATATTAAACACACACACAAAAAAAAAAAAACGAAAAAATAAAATAAAATAATAATAATACATATTTTGTGCAAATTTTCACCAAAATGTCATTGTGTATAGTTCGTAAACGAATAAACTAATCAGTAAAGTTATTGCCAAAAAACGTACAAATGAAATAAATTATTAACTGAAAAAATTAAATTATAAGTACCCGCAGCAGCATCCGCGAGAACCCTGCTAGTTTATCTATTGCCAGTTGTAAACGTTTTATCCTTGGACGATACATTTGTTTACAACCAATTATTATTCTTTTGAAATTTCTTAATTTTTTTTTTTTTTTTTAATTTCTATGTAACTATATACGTTCGTAGATGAAGAACAGAGGTTTCAAACCATTGATGCAAAGAGACAATATTAGCTTAAAATCGAACAAATTTTAGCCATGATTTTTTTTACATGTCTTATGCAGTACTAAAACCCACAACTTTTTGATTTGGGTGCTTAACACACAACAGGAGATACAATTATGACACAAAGCCTTCGGTGATTTTAGTCATTAAATGATCTAGCGCTGGAAATATGCATCTAAAATTCGGATGTTTTAAATCCAACAAATAAAAGGTTTTTAATCATGAAGCAATCTAATCTAACCATAAAATAGTATGTAAAAGTCAAATGCTTTAAAAATCATGAATAAAAACTACAAAAAGTATTAAATCATACAAATTAACCTTTGACCATAACAAACAAGCCATTTGCTTACTTACCAATTTGCCCTGAGAAAAATAACATAATATTAATTTCAATATACTCACATATACTCGATCAACGTAACCTTAGTATATAAGCTTTTTTTTTAACGACAAAATTTTATTAATTAGCAAGATGTTAGATCAAAACCATGTGGGATCAAAGACAGTTTTTTATCAAGAAAATTTATCAGCATATATAAGCAACCTTTTTCTTCTTTTTTTTTCCTTCTTTTCTAAGAGAGTTCTTTATTTACTCCACCTCACCCGACTCAAACTTAACTACCTTATGTTTTGAAACTTGAAAACCTGTTCCATAATTTGTGCTATTTAAAACATGTTCTAGAAGAAAATAAAAAATACACGTTGTCTATTGTCTTTTGGTTCAACTTTTACTAATCAATTGTTTGCATTATGCTTTCCAAGCAATATTGAATACTAGCGTTAAGGGAAACTTGGAAAGTTATAAAACTACTTTGTGAGAGTTTAAGTTGACATATGTGTTATGAGTGTGTTTGGCGTAGAGCTTTTAAGAGTATTTAAAAGCGATAAATGTTAAGTATTGTGATTTTTTTTTCTTGAAATGTTCATTTTCCAACACTTTATGAAGTAACATTTTGGAGTTGTTTTACACATTATCATAACATTTACAACTATGTTACCAAATGATTTTATATATATAAAAAAACGACTACTGCTCACAGCTATTGCTAACAGTTACCGCTCACACCTACTGCTAATACCTACCGCTCATTTTCCAACGCTCCATGAATGGTGCGGAGCTTTTTGGGGCGGCGAGCAGTGATCAATGAACATTTTGAATTTTAGTGATTGTTTAGCAAAAGAGAGGCGAGCTTTGCTAATTTTTAGAAAAGCTAATTTTCCAATGCTTCTTTAAGAAGCGGTGAGCTGTGACTACTGTTCACAGTTACCGCTTACTGCTACTTTTGACAAACACACCCCTAATCTTTTATATAATAAAAGAATTACATCATTTCTGAGTGTTTTTGTAAAACACTTCTCATTGAAGAAAAAAAATTAGACCAATAGGAGAGGTTGATTTTGTCACGTAAGCGAAATCGGGCGACGTGGTTGGTTATTAAAAGTCAAAATTAAATTGATTTTGGTCAACTTTTAGTTTATTTGGTGTAGAAATTTGGTTGAGAAGAAAAACACATAAAAATATAGGTGTCAAATTTGTGAAAACAAAAACTTTAAAAAAGAGCGGGTAATTAATAAAACTTTAGTAGTTAAATTTTTAAAAATTGTATAGAGTTAAGTGTAATATTATAAGTTTCCATTTTTTTAAATAACTTTGGAAATTAAACAAATACCCCCTTATATTTTATACCCCTTATAAAATATAACTTAAAAATACAATATATATGTTGTTTTAAAACTCCAACATATAAATATACATAAGATTATAAATGTCATTTTTTTTTACTATATATGTTTACTAAGGACTCATTTATTTCATATTAAAAGTATGACAAATGTGGACACGAATTTGAATATTAAATACGGCTAAATTATTGAAAACGATAATATAATTATCAAATTGTAAAGACGAATTTCTTGTAATATGAGAAAAAAAACGTAATTGTACTTATAACAACTACTCATGTAACTTTTATTTATTTATATAAGGATATGTAGAAAAAAAAATTTTAAAAACTTTAAGGAGTATATTTTAACTTCATCAACGTTTATTATGTGCAACTTAACTCGCATCTTGTGTACATCATAATATCAACAGTGAAATTTAAATAAGAACATCAACATCTATATCAGCTAAATATAGTTTAATCTTGAGTTATCTAACAAAATTTGATTATACAAAATTCTAACAGATATAATGAATAATGAAAAACTCATGCATAAGTATATAATTATATATTATTACCTTTAAAGACATAATATTTAGCATTGATACAAAATAATTTTTTTTTGTCAAAACCCTGTGCGTGCACAGGTATTATAACTAGTACTTACTATTACTATTACTATTACTGCTCATTGCTATGCTACTTCTATCAATCATACCCATAATCTTCGATCATAGTCATAGTATAATCATTTGTTTAGAAG
Organism: Chrysanthemum lavandulifolium; assembly: GCA_022545495.1. Taxonomy (NCBI): domain Eukaryota; kingdom Viridiplantae; phylum Streptophyta; class Magnoliopsida; order Asterales; family Asteraceae; genus Chrysanthemum; species Chrysanthemum lavandulifolium. The sequence continues at coordinate 301,828,491 of CM040238.1, read as the reverse complement.
TCAAATACAGATGAAATCATCACATTCTTAGCTATAATCTGTTGTATACGTTATATCTTTCAACGATATATTTGCTTTACAAAAATAATGATTCTTCTAAAAATGGGCAAATTGTCTAAAAAGGCATCCAACTTGCCACTTTTTCCTTTTGTAGCCATTAAACTTTTTTTTTCCTATTGCAGCCTCATACTTTCTTAATATTCCTATTGTAGCCTCTAATCAAAAGTTAATTACATAGATTTACATAAATAGTCCCTGTAACTCTAAACACTTACACCATTCATCCTTAAGTCCTTTATATCATTCACATCCTTCTTATTGCTCTCCCTCTCTCTCTAGCACCACCTCCACCGCCACCACAGCCACCTCCACCGCCTTGCCACACCACCATCATCAAAAAGATGCAAGGTAAATCAAAGTCAATGGATCGAATCAGGTTTAGATCGAATCATATTTTGATTCAATCATACACCCCATGATTATTTGATTCGAATTTCATTATTTTCTACTCGTTTGATTGAAATTTTCAAATCATCTAGGGTTTATAATCAATCAATATAGCGTCGATGATTGTTAATTTTATACTTTCTATTCGATATCCCGCTTGTCATACAGTTTTTGATCAATTACAACGCAAATTTTATCACTTGTATGTGACATTGATAGTCGTAACAACAACACTATTAGGTTCCTGCGCCAAGTGTACTCCTAATTGGGTTCCTGTAACTTCATCTATTGATTCTAGTATACTCCTAAGTGATTGGGTGGCACACAAATGAGAAGAGTAAAAGGCTTAGAAGATTTCATGTTGACATGTTAGGATCGATTTATAGTATTTGCTTATGATGAATCTGATTTATGTTTGCTAGTTAGTAAACTGAAACTGTACCCTGATGAAGTTGATTTGCATCCGTTAGTGAAATATTTGTTATCTAGACTGAAATGAGATTGTTGACTGAATGTTGACTTTAGATGTAGGAGTGCGTTTAGCGAGTTTACGGGTTGTTAGTTTTGAATTTAGACTGAAATGAGATTTAAGCGTGTGTAGGAGTGCGTTTAACGAGTTTACGGGTTGTTAGTTTTGAATTTAGGAATTTAGCATTGTAGTGAGTTTTGCGGTGAAGAACTTGAAGTTTTGAAAATAGAAGAACTTTGGATTTTTTAAAGTTATTGAGTCTATAGCATGCGGCACGTTTTGAGTTCTGATATATATGTTAATTATGAACAATCTGCTTATGATGGAGTTGATTTGAATCTGTTTGTGAAACATTTGTTGTTTACAATAAAATTATACTGAATGTTGACTTTAGATTATAATTATAGCAAATTTGAGAACAAGGTGCTTATGACGAGTTGATTTGCATCGTGCGGTGAAATATCCGTTGTTTGGACTGAAATTATACAGAATGTTAACTTTATATTATAGTTTTGTGGTACATGTATGAACAATGTGCCTATGACGAAGTTTATTTGCTTGTGTTAGTTATTTATTTGTTAATTATATTAAACTGTAATGATATATACTTGTAGTATAAATTAGTTTACATCAGTAGTTTGTTGTAGGTGTAATTCTAATTACATTTCCTTGCCATTTTTGTTGTTGTTCTGTAACAGTAGCAGTAGTCCAGACTTCCCTCTTTTACAGCTTATTTATAAGTTGTAAAGGGGACTCAACTTGCCCTCATTTGCTTTTTATTGAACCATCATGTCATGTTCTTGACTTATTTCAGTTGCTAACTAGTTTAGAAGCTTTTAGTGCTTATTTATAAGCTCAAAACCACCCCTTTGGCCTGATTGGGACTGCAGCATCATTGTTGCTGTAGTGAGGTTCTCTTTTGCTTATTAATGTTTCTATGTTCTTAATTTGTCCCTTAAGTGCTTATGTCCCCATTTTAGCTCTAAGTTTCCCCTCTAGTGTAACTGTGATGCCAATTGCTTGCCCCCTTATTTCTACATCATATTTTCTTTATTCTTAGCTTATTACACATGAGTTAGAATAATTGCTCATCCACATCTGCTTGTCCATGTTTGTTGTATGCTCAAAGGAATCATAAGGGTGTGCTTGTTTGTGACTGTCCCAACAGCTTATTGGTTCAGGTGGGAAACATGTGCTCTCCCTTATTTCTACATCTTATTTTCTTTATTCTTAGCTTATTACACATGACAAATTAGAGGGAGAGCACATATTTGTTGTAAAAACAGCTTATAATGGAATTTTCGTTCAGGTGGGAAACATAATCTCAGTTGGAGAGGACTTCTTGGTGACGATTTATGTAAATAATTCTTGATTCGTTTAAAGTTTAAAGCCACAAGGACGACTTGTGTAATTGTTTAGAGCCACAGGGACCTTTTATGTAAAAGACTCAGGGGACGAATGGTGTAATTGTTTAGATCCACAGGGACTACTTATGTAAATTTATGTAATTAACTTTTGATTAAAGGCTACAATAGGAAGATTAAGAAAGTATGAGGCTACAATAGGAAGATTAAGAAAGTATTTGACTACTTTAGGAAAAAAAAAGTTTGATGCCCACAAAAGGAAAAAGTGGCAAGTTGGATGCCTTTTTAGACATTTTTCCCTTTAAAAAAAACTACGTTTTGAAACTTCTATGTAACTGCATATGTAAATGAAGAATAGAGGTTTCAAACTATTGATGCAAGTGATCTAATGCTCAAAAAATTCATCTAAAACCGGGATGCTTCAAATGTCACTACATTCAAAATAAACATATAAACGTTTGATGCTTTAAATTTAACATATAAAAAGGGTTTTTGTTGATCATTAAACGATCTAACGATAAAATAGCATGTAATGTAAAATATCTTAAGAAAAACCACAAAAAGTTAATGAATAATACGAGTTATCCTTAATGATAGCAAACAAGCCAATTTACTTGCTGGCTGAATACTTCACCAAGAATAACATCATATTAATCTGCAACATACCCAACAAACATAACATTAGTATATAAGCTATCAAAGTTTTCTTTCAATTACCTATGTAGGATAATCAAACACAACTTTATATAAAAAAAATATGTATCAACACATATAAGCTATTTGTCTTATTTACCTTCACTCAACTCTTGCTTAAGGTTTCCCCCAGTAAGGGGATTCAATCCCTTTACTTTTCACTGCCACGTCAGCTTTCTCTCTCCAGCAACCTTCAGGTGATTAGGTGCCCCAGTAAGGGCGACCAAGTTCATTTAAAAAAAACATTTTTAACACAAAATAAAATTTCATTAATAATTAAAACGTTACATAATAATTCAAATAAAATTAAAACATTACGAAACTTATTAAAACATTACAACACTTATTAAAAATCTAGGTTGTGGCGTGCCTTGATCGAGTCTTTGATTTTCTGCATTGTTTCTTGTTGCACTGCGGGCAAAGATGGGTCGATTGGCGTGCAATAGAATATGAGATCTTTATCATATTTCTTTTGTCGATCAAATTCAAGTTTTTGTTCTTCTAGTGCCAATTTTTTGTCTTCCCTTTCTGATCTCTTTTGCTCCATCTCCAACTCCATTTGTTGTTCTAGCTTTTTCTTCTTCAAATCATAGTATCCGTCTGCCAGCTCCTTCTTCTGTCTGAATGCCTTGGACTTGATGACTTTCCATTTCTCGGCAACACCTTCCATGTAGGTAGCTTTCGAAAGCTCCAAAAATTTCTTTTTATTCTTCTTAGCGGTATCACGACCAATTGGTTTATCAGGCACAGACGCAGGCACATCCGAGTGCACATTCGAGTCGGTTGAAGTCCTTGCTTTTTTGCGACCCTCATCTTGGCTTAAAAAGCCGGCATCTCATTATCCTTCCAAACAGAATGGTCCCTCAAAATCTTCCAACAATGCTCCAAAACAAACGGATGATTACACACTACTTGGTATTCATCACACGCTCGTGTATAAATAGTGAGGTTATTCTCACCACTTCCGTAATTCTTGTAAGCATTGTTGTAAATGGCACAAAATTGACCAACTCTAGGACGGATCCTATTTTTCCACTTTGTAATGATAGAGTTGTACGTTCTTTCTGCACCAACCTCCTTCTCAAAGTAAGCAATGACTTTCTGCCAAAATCCTTTAGCATTTTGGTTGTTTCCCGTTATACTATTCTTGGATACATCACACCAAGCGTTGCACAAGGCAATCTCTTCTTCTTTTGTCCAAAGCGACGAATCATTCTTGGTTTCTTTCTCGACAACCTTCTTCTTCGCCTTTGTAGCTCGTTTCTTCGGTTTCACCGGTGACGTCTCTTCTCGACATGCTTCTTCTTCTTCGTCATCAATGTTAACCTAAATCGTAATATGATCCATGAGCCGACCCGGTACCCGAACCGTGATACTCTTGAGCCGGATAACCCGAACCGGTTCCAACAAAAAAATAAGGATTGTTGTATAATTTTTCTTCGAAATCAAAACCATCAAGATTGATACGGTTAACCGGAGAATATTGTTGATAATTTGAATATGAAGACGTTGATGAATCCATTGTTAGACGGTACACAGATTCGGGTGAGCCATACATAGATTGGTTGCTTCGACGGGAGTGGCTTTGTTGTTGTTGGATGTTTGGATACGGTGGAACAAATGGACGATTCATAAAAATGGATTGTTAGTTTGTTGTTGTGGAGCTTGTTGGGATTGATATTGACGGGGGTTGGAAATTGATTCTTGGTGAGACACGGTTAACCGGAAATTCGGATCCGGTGTTAAAATATGCGGGCGTTTTGTGCCAAAGCGGATTTTCGGCCTTTTGTTGTGGTGTTTTCTTAGACATTTTGATAGAGATAATTATGAGATTTTGATAGAAGATTGTGAGATTTGTGAGTTTAGTGTGTAAATATGTTGTGTATTTATAGGGTAGTTTAGTAGTTTTTTTTTTTTTTTTTTTTTTTTTAATCAAACGGTATTTTTTTTTTTTGGTTTGGATATGCAACGGTTGGATTTTTTAAACGGTAACATTTGCTTTGTTTGTTGTGGTTTCGATCGTCCAGACGATCTATTTGTTTGGGTTTGGTTGGCGAACGACATAACCACATCAAGACGATCGATACAAATCGATCGCCTATACACCCTCGATCGAGTCTCGAACACCTCTATTGGGGGCAGCCTAACTACCTTTCGTATTGAAACTGACAACTTTCGTTATGTTTGACCAAAAAGCTCTTTTAGCTTATGATTTGATTTAAAGCTGTTACTCCTTCCATCTCATATTAAATGTCCAGGTTTGAATTTTCAAGTCTTTCTTTTACAACTTTGACCTCAAATATTTTTGCTTGTATTATATAATATTAAATAAAAATAAGGGTTAATAACCTATTAAAGCATCATACTTGTCACAAAAAGCAGTTTGACGTAGCGAACAAAAAAAATAGCCCTTTTGGCTACTAAACTTAAATTCTTGTCTTCCTTTGAGTAATAATTCCAAAATACAAAATTGTAATGACTATTTTACCCTTGAATTTATAAAAATTGTATTCTTTGTCCAAGTATATAAATAACCCATTCATCTTTTTTAACTCATTCTTCATTTGAGTCTTTCTCCCTCACCTTAGCCACCGGACGGAAAACCTCCCGCCGTCGCTTCACCACCGGCCACCACCCCTCACCACCTACACCAAAACAATCCTCTCCACTTCCTCTACCCGATCCACCACCACACGCGCACAAATAAAAAATTAGGGTTTCGAATGATTAGGGTTTTCTTAAATTGATAGAGGGGTTTTGTAATTGGTATTGAATAGAGTACGATTTAGGTTTCAATTTGTATTGATCTCAAGAACACCACAAGTAATTTGATTTTCTTTGGTTCGGTTCTAACCCCACTCGAGCTTTCATTTGGATTCAATTATTCCAATGTATTGTGGTGTTGAATTGGTTTATGTATTCTTACATATGTCGCCATCACTAATGGGATACGGGTCCACAACCTGTCGTTTAAACAGTTGATATGCAGCCGAAAATGCCACTTTATTTGGTTTGTTTCGATCAGTTGTTGATGTATTTGAGGTTGATGTATTTGAGTTTCATTTTTGGTTATTAGATGGTTTGTTTCGATCAGTTGTTGGTGTATTTCATTTTCGATCCCTTAGTTTGTAGCCGAAAAAACCCGTTGTTGTTGGTGTATTTGGGTTTCGTATTTGGGTCTTGAACTGATCTGAGGTGAGGCCTGAAGTTGTGTATCGAAAACCAATATCAAGGTGATACATATTGTTTAGTAGTTGACGGATCAGTTTGTGTCGTTTTGTTACGCAATGGTTTAGGTAGTTTTCATTTTGGGTTGTATTTTAGCGGGTTTGGAAGGTCAGAATTTAGGTTTCAAGTAGAGGTGGCAAATGGGTCGGGTCGGGTCGGTTTGGGTCATGGGTCAAATGGTTTATGGGTCGAATGGGTCATGGGTCAAACGGGTCATACTATAAGAATGGGTTGAATGGGTCATGGGTCAACCGGGTTGGGTCGGGTTGGGTCGGGTCGACTCGTTACATTTCCACATGTAATCATGCTACTATAGCAGGTTTCATCCGTTTTTTACGTTTTCGTCATTTTTTTACGTTTTCGTCGTTTTTTTACGTTTTCGTCCGTTTTTGCGTGTTTTCGTCCGTTTTTTACGTTTTCATCTGTTTTTTAGCGTTTTCGTCTGTTTTTTACGTTTTCATCCGTTTTTGCGCGTTTTCGTCGTTTTTGTCCGTTTTTTACGTTTTCGTCCGTTTTTTTAAGTTTTCATCCATTTTTGTGCGTTTACGTCCGTTTTTTACGTTATCGTCCGTTTTCAAACGTTTTCATCCGTTTTTGCGCGTTTTCGTCCGTTTTTGTCTGTTTTTTTACGTTTTCGTCCGTTTTTGCGCGTTTTAAATGCTTTTTACGTTTCGTCCGTTTTGCGCGGTTTCATCATTTTTACGTTTTCGTCCGTTTTGCGTTTCGTCTTTTTACGTTTGCATCCGTTTTTGCGCGTTTTCGTCCGTACGTTTTAAATGTTTTTACGTTTCGTCCGTTTCACGCGTTTTAAATCATTTTTTACGTTTTCATCCGTTTTTGCGCGTTTTCGTCCGTTTTTAAGTTTTAAATACATTTTTACGTTTTCATTCGTTTTTGCAGCGTTTTCGTCCGTTTTTACGTTTCGTACATTTTTCGTTTCGTCCGTTTTGCGCGTTTTAAATGCTTTTTTATGTTTTCATCCGTTCTTGCGCGTTTTGTCCGTTTTTACGTTTCGTCTGTTTTTACATTTCATCCGTTTTTAGCATTTCGTCCATTTTGCGCGTTTTAAATGCATTTTACGTTTTCGTCCGTTTTGCGCGTTTTCATCTGTTTTTAAGTTTTCGTCGGTTTTGCGCGTTTTCGTACATTTTTACGTTTCGTCCATTTTGCGCGTTTCGTCCTTTTTACCTTTTCGTCCGTTTTTGCGCGTTTTAGTCCGTTTTTACGTTTTAAATCTGTTTTTATGTTTTCATCCGTTTTGCACGTTTAAATCTGTTTTTACATTTTCGTCCGTTTTTGCGCGTTTCGTCCGTCTTTTTCGTTTTGCACGTTTAAATCTTTTTTATGTTTTCGTTCGTTTTACCTTTTCGTCCGTTTTCACGCGTTTTAAATCATTTTTTACCTTTTCGTCTATTTTTACGTTTCATCCGTTTTGCGCGCTTTAAATACGTGTTTACGTGCAAAATGGACAAAACGAAAAACGGACGAAACTTCAAAACGGATGAAACATAAAAAGCGAACAAATATTTAAAAACGGACTAAACGCAAAACGGATGAAAACGTAAAAAGGACTAAACGAGCAAAAGGGACGAAACGCAAACACGGATGAAAACGTAAAAAGGATGAAAGCGCGAAAAGCGGATGAAAACGTGGAAAACGCGCAAAAACAGATGAAAACGAAAATGGACTAAAACGTAAAAACGGATGAAAACGTAAAAATGGACGAAAACGTAAAAAGGACGAAAACGTAAAATGAACTAAAACGTAAAACGACGAAAACGTAAAAAATGGACGGCGTAAAAACGGACGACGCAAAAACGGACGAAAACGCTAAAACGGATGAAAAAAAAACGTATTTAAACGCAAAACGATGAAAACGTAAAAATGGACAAAACGTAAAAACGGATGAAAACGAAAACGGACAAAACGTAAAAAATGAACGCGGCGTAAAAACGGACGAAACGTAAAAATGGACGGCGTGACGACGGCGTAAAAACGGACGAAAACGCGCCAAAAAAACGGACGGCGTAAAATGGACGAAAGCGTAAAACAAATTAAAACGTAAAAATATGGGAAAACGCGAAAACGGATTAAGCGTAAAAGCGACAAAACGTAAAAACGGACGAAAACGCGCAAAAACGGAGAAAAACGTAAAAATTAGACGAAAACGCGCAAAAACGTAAAAAACGGACGAAAACGCGCAAAACGGATGAAAACGTAAAAAAACAGACGAAAACGTAAAAAACGGATGAAAACGTAAAAAACAGAACGAAAACGTTAAAAACGACAAAAACGTAAAAAAATGACGAAAACGCGCAAAAACGGATGAAAATGTTAAAACTGACGAAAAAAATATCTAATGATGGTTGAGTTATCATCCGACTCTTAAGTGACCCATTCGACCCATTTGTTGACCCATTCGACCCAATTGTTAATTCACATAAGTCCATATGTTGACCCATTTGACCTGTTCTTTGAAAATAGGGTAACCCAATCCAACCCATAAGTTGTTATTTGTTGACCCATTCAACCCATTTTTCTCTAAATGGGTTGTGATTGCCACCTCTAGTTTCAAGGGTCGTGGTTCAGCAGTGTTGGAGGGTTATGGGTTTTGATGCTCGAGGGTCGTGGTTCATCATGGGTTGAGGGTCGTGATTTTGGTGTCG